>VYXB01000732.1:240631-270744 GCA_013397135.1 Pachyramphus minor | reverse complement strand
TTTTTTTTTTTTTTGGCCTCTGATGCTCATATTACATTTTTTAAAGGCAAACTTTAGAACAAATGGTGAGTCTAGTCATAAAATACAGCGAGTCTATGCCAATAAGCAATTTAAAATATGCAATTCTGCATTAATTGTATGGAGCCAGCCCCAAAGACCAGCACTTCAAGCACTGCCATCATCTAAACAGTTAACAAGCTAAAGCTCCCGATCTGCCCCTTTGAACAAACAGGAAGGAACTGAAAAGATTTCAAGAGCAATTTTTTTTTTTTCCCCCCATTCGGTGGAAAGTATTTCTGCCCACAGAATGCAAGATTCACAAAAATGTTGGCCAAACTTCATGTAACCCCATCCAAAGCTGCTCCTCACGCAGCACTTAAGCGGCCGAGCCGCTCCACGAACAGGCCGGCGCTTATTTGGGCTGGTGACTTGGTTCCCTGCTCCTGCTGCACACACTGTGCCAAGGGAAGCAAAGGGATCAGCAATGCAAGTTCCCTTCCAACACAGAAAGGGGAGCAACTCCTTAAGGACCTATGTTAATTCCCTGACTCTCTCCTGGCACACAAGTTTAAGGAGAGCAGAGCTGATTATTCCAAAGGGAAGGGTCTGCTCTGGCATCTCCTCGTACTTTGTGGTTCCAGGCAGAGGTTCTGCTTCCTGGTCTGTCTCATGCTTCATCAAACTACAACCAGAGGGATGCTTTAGGGTGCTGATCCTTCCTCTTCATTCAAGGTATTTGCTTTGAATGCTGAATTTGAGCAAGTCTGACCCCCCTCCCCTCACAGCATCTTTGTTCTTTGGGAATGGTATTTTGATTTTGCTCTTCCAAAAGCAGAGGTTGCAAATCAACATAAGGAAACTACACAAAGGAAAATTTGATTTTAAACGTGACCTAAACAAAACAACCCCCAACCCATCATAGTGCTCTGTAAAACTGCATTTTGAACCTGTCTCTTACCCCTACTGATCCACAAGCAGTACCTGTTTCATGTCTGCACAATGCAGCAAGCATACAAGACTCACTAACATTTCAGATTTTTATTCCCTGTTAGTGTAACAAAAATAAAAAATAAACAGACATTCAAAAACAGAAGCGAGATTGTTCAAGTACCAAAAAAGGGGCTTTTCCAAACTTAAAGTGTGACACTTCTATAGCAATTCTGCTGTTTTAAACAGCCACAGCATTCAGTTACAGGCATGGTGCCACCTAAGCCTGCAGGGAGCCCAGGATTTGGGGCAACCAAGACCCTCCTCCTTCTCCTGTCCTCCCTAAAACAGCACAAAGTGTCAACATTCATTTCCACAGTCCCATTACAGTTGCCTGGCTTTGTGAAGGAAAAATTGACTTTTGCCCTGCTGTGACTAGAATTCAGGTGTGATTAAAGATAAATTCCTTTTCTGGGAATGGCTTTTGGTTGTGGAAGTCTTGCTAACACTGGTGTCAGCGAGAAAAGAATCAGGCCCATCACATTAAATGGAAAACTTCTTGACCATCTGCCACATCAAGAGAGATGAGTGTGGAATGAGCATTTTATTTTTGGCATAAGACAGAGGGCTGTACTGGATATAACTCTAGATTACAACTACCAACGGTGCAAAGCAGTGACCCAAATGCACTGCTGACAAGAATTAAATAAAACCCAAAATACAACCCCCAAAACTAGAGCACTCCAGTATCAGAAGGTGAACAATCACATATTACTGCTCCACACACTAGTGAAGCATCTGTTGGGACATCCCTCTGTTTCTAGGTTGGTTCTTCCCATGCTCACATAACATGTAGTCAGTAAAGAAACTAGTGAGAAAAGGTTTAGAATTTACTAACTTCAAAAAATATGGCACTCGTGGCTGACACAATGGGGCCAATGGCAACTGTGGAAGCAGATCTGATTTCCATCCATACCAATACAAAATACCGAATCACCCCTAATCCCTGCAAATATACTTCAAAACAGATTAGAAGAAACTGTGCATATTTGAGTTTCAACGTCCCCCTCCCTCCCTCCCCCCATTTAACACTGTGCAAAAGTTATTTATTTAACTCTACATATATATTTAATACAATATGGGTCAATGAGATCAATGCTCCTCTAAATGCAGTCTGGCACCAGACGGCTGCTACAACAGTGAGACTATTTCCCCCTTTTCCTCCTGACGTTCTGACTCTTAAAATTCACCTTCTCACATCTTAAAGATGTTTTAAAAGAACTTGAGTTCCTTTGTTTTGCCTTTATGTTCATATTTCCTGTATTTGTTTCAGGCTTAACAGCTGTTTTTCGTCCTGGGGTGTAATCCTGCACCTCTCAGGCCCATTGCTGATTTCTCAGCCATGCAAGTGTAGAACAGCTCCTGGAAGCTGTGGGTTTTCTCACAGGTCTAATGACACTCAGCAAACAAAATCAGGTCAAGCACAATGAGAGGTGCAGGACCAAGCCCTTACCTCATGGATCACACCAGCTACATGTATCAGCTGGTTTTGTACCCATTTTCATTTGCTCTGTGAGTGCAAAACGGATGCAAAAAGAATCTGTGCAACAGCATGTGGGAGTCAAAGGGGAACAATCGCAGCAGCTGCAGGACTTCAGGTGCCTAAAGCAAACACAGAGATGCAGTGGCAAAACAGCCTCAGGGAGACTGCTCAGGAAAATAGAGCCAAATACAAGGAACGTGGTCTTAGTGTGGCCCTGATCTGAAGGTCTGGGCAAAACAGAACTTCAAAGAAGGCTTCAAGATGGCTTATTGGCTCTGAGACCATCACTCACACCAAACACATCACCTGTGATCAGAGAAAAGATCTCGGAGAGCAAAGGGCCAAGAATCCCAACTCACTCACACCACGATAAAGCCAAGCTACCTTCACAGATGTTAATGGAATTACACTGTATTTACCTTGGCAGAGCCAGGGCTGGAGCCTGGACCAAGACCTCACAGGATCAGTCAGATTCCACTGCAGGGAAACTTCAGACAGCTCCACTCTGCTACCCTGCTGCTGTCAGTACTGCAAGGGTGTGCCAGGGTTTATGAGCCTGGAAGTAGATCTGCACTTGTTCAAAACAAAACTGAGCCCTATCTGAAAAAGGGGCAGAGGTGAAACACTTCAGCTACGTTATCTCTGTCACAAAATCAGGGATCAGAAATATGGGCCCCATCAGCCTTGAATGTTAACGTTGTCAGTAAGAGGAGAGTCCAGAGTGATCACAAGGGCAGTGAAAACAATCAGACACTCCTCCCACGCGGATTTCTTCACAGGCATGAGGCACCTGGCTATCATTTGTGCCTTTGAACTGATTTCCCTCATTGGGCATTTGGTCTCAGCCCAGCATCAAGGGAATGCTAGATGCTCAAGAGGTGTGAGAATGACAGCTTTACAACTACCAGATTAGAACTGCAAATTATCCAAAATGTAGGGCAAGTTTCTTTATAAAGAAAAGAATTCCATGTCCACATACCACTGAGGAATCCATTCAAGATTTCCACTAGCAGCAAAGGCTATGTCTCATTTTTCCTTTTCCTGGGGAAGTAGGGGAGAAGGGACACACTAACAGATGTGGTTCACTTTTGACACAGCAACTTATCTGGATTTTATTCTTCTCTCACACAGTCTTGGTTAAGTTTTGAAGTGTTTCATTTAATGAGAAAAGTGGCATCTACAGAATTCTTTGCCTGAAGATTGCACTCTGGCCGATTAGAAAGTGCCTGGGATGTGTCAGGGTCATTAGTGCAAAATCAAACATCTCCTGGCATGCCAGGCAACCAGACTACCCTTCCTGCAGTGGCTGTCAGTGCTCCAGCCTTGTCACTTCCCTACTTGCAAATTCAAGACATTCAGCAAAATAATACTTCTAGTGTAAACATCATACATCAACAAGCCTGGCACTACTGCCCAGGCACTACAGAAAAAAGCCATTTGAACAGGAAA
Organism: Pachyramphus minor; assembly: GCA_013397135.1. Taxonomy (NCBI): domain Eukaryota; kingdom Metazoa; phylum Chordata; class Aves; order Passeriformes; family Tyrannidae; genus Pachyramphus; species Pachyramphus minor. The sequence continues at coordinate 266,825 of VYXB01000732.1, read as the reverse complement.
TCAGCCCCAGGGTCAGAAACAGGTCTCCAGCATTCTCAGACCTGCATGACTGTCTGCTTCCTGTCCTGCACAATGGGTGCATTGCAAGGGAAACGCTTCCAGTAACGGGAACAAAAGTAACTTTCAAGGTTGCACACTGAACAATTACTTTGCCAGTTGTGCTTTGATGCCAAGTGGTTCAGTTTGCCAAACTTAGCTCTTTTTCATTTTAGAAGCTTAAGGAATGGAAATAAGCTGCTTTGTACACTTTCCAGGGAGGGGATTTATTTGATGATTGCTGTACTTGATGAAGCCCAGGACTACCCACTCCAGTATCTGACAGCAGCCCTTGCCAAAGGATGGTACAGACATCCAATAACTGAGGAGTATGGCTCTCTTCCCTTCCTGTGTTTTGCATCATGTCCAAAATAACTACAAGAGAATTTAGATTATACCAGTGTAAAGACTTGCTTGGCTGCAGTGGTGTGAGAGTTCAGAACCCAGCTTGCAAAGAACAAATTGGAGCAGATCTATGATTAGCATGCTCACCTCTCTACAACTGGGAGTGACCATACCTCACCAAAAAGTTTGGTACAATAAGCCATCCAGAAGCATTTGATTACACTGACCTCTTCTGTACCAAAATCAAGCTTTACAAGAGTCTGTCATTGTTCAGCAAGAGACCTGCAGCAGGAGAGTGCAAGCTTCCTTCTGGTTTACATTCTGAAGCACAGTATCATTAAAAACTGAAAACAGAATCCCAAGCTGAGGAATGGGAGGAAGGGGGGAGTGAAGAAAGAGGAGAGTGAGCAATTACATCGGATCAGGCAAATTTAGTGTGTTGATGCCACACAATGTTTAGCTTTTCCTTTTATTTGTTTCAAGTTTTGGTGCAGAAAGTAGGTGTGGATGCTAATGCAACCTCCCCTGTAAGTGCTCAATCTAGCAACGAACAAAGTTTTGGCATATTCAATTTGGTTATGTTTCCTTTAAGCGAAGACCTGTAGTGCCATTGAAACCAAAACTTTGTTACTGTTGGCAAAAAAATAAAGCAACTTTCCTTTTACAAGCATTTTTCCATTTAAATAAAAACCTGAAGCTTTCCCGTAATTCCTTTGGTCTTCTCTCACCAAATTCCATGCTACCTCAAGACAAGCCCTCTTTTGGAAGTCTGGCTGAATCGCAGTGAAGCTGCTAAAATTAACAGAGAAGAATTGCTGTGGTAGAGTTTCCCCCGAGTTTGTTGGGAGTTTAAGACTGAAAGACATTACTGATGCCTCGAGTAGAGGAGTCAAACTGTCTCTACTAGAACAAGAGAAAACGAAATCCAATTAGAAGTTCCACTGAAGGTGCCTGGCAAAAAATTTTCTCCGTAAGATGATGCTTTGCTTCCAGTATTTTCGTATGCGTTGCGTTGAGTTTATTCCCCTCATAAGGAAACAAAAGTATTGGTGTAAAAGCACAGCTGAGCTTTTAAGGTAGCACCAGGACACCTACACCCAAGTTGTCGTCTTGTTGCTGCTAGGCCTCTTTTTGATTCACATTCACAGAATCACTTCTTGTGCAAAACAAGCAGTCTAAGGAGAAAGAATGCCCTCCAAGTTCTAATAAAAATCGTAGAAAAGAATCCAAGATAGCCAACGCTTTCCTCCTCCCCAAAATTTACCTGCAGAGAGAGGGGGGCATCTGTGCGTAGACAGGATAGGCAAGCCTGACATTTAGGGAATCATTGTGTTGGACAAGGGATGTCTGCTGGTAATGAAGAACCAAATCCTTAAGTGTGCTGTACAGGTTGTACGGTTCTGCAAACCCGTAACCTCTCGGAGTGCTGTAGATCACACAGTGTTTCACCTCTCCATCAGCTCTGCAAGGAAAGGAAAGAAGAGGGTTTAACATCAAAGGACAAACCCAAAGTGACAGTCTATTACCAATTAACTAATGCAGCAACCCCGCCAGTCACTAAATTATGTAATGGAGGACCCAGTAGATGCAAGTAGAGGAGATTAATATAGTCTGTGAAGAAACAGTGCTTCAGGGCACACGATTAAACACTCTTGCATAATAATCCACATAAGAGGCCTCTTCCATCCCAGCAGTACAATTCCCTACTGCGTTGTTCTCCAAATGTTCCTTGGAAAAAAAAAGTCAAGAGCTTAACCAAGAAGACAAGCACCTGAAGTCAACAATGAGTTTGTGCTCAACTTACCTAGAAACCTTTCCACTAAGCAAAGAAGCCAAAACCCACAAATTCTCAGGACCTACAAAGTACTCCACGAAATACAGCACTAACCTTCAGTGTGCATGTTTTAATGTTAAGCATGGGATGGGTCCAAGCTGATTCATTATCTGAAGCCATAGCGACCGAGTCTCTAACTTGGCAGAGCAGCTACTGGAACACAGCATTTCCAAAGCTGCTAGAAAAACTTATCTGCCAGAAAGATCGAGTCTTATGTAACCCCTGTACTGGAGCCTGTTACAATCCGAGTCACATGTAGGGACAGGTTACGTTATGCCATCCCCTTGCGAGCTTGCAGCAGGATACCAACCAAGCAAAAGCATCTGATGAACCCATCACTTCAGTGACTGTGATAAACAGTACATTGAACAGAGCAGACACCACAGCATTCAGCTGTAGCATTCAGCTACCTTGAGGTGCTTTACCTTTGTGCATTCATTTCTCGGACTTGCGTTCAGAAGCAATTAACCTCATGTGAAATAAATCAGCGGGAGCCATTTTGCACTCCAGCACGCGTTTGAAGGATTTTTAGATAATGGAATCAGGATTTCTGACCTCCATTACACCAGCATAAAATGAAGTGAAATACAAGAAATCAATGCAAGGCTGTGTGAACGTCATAAAAATGACGGCTCACAAATAATGCCTCCTCTGAAGCATCACCCTTATCTTAAACATACAAGAGAAAGATTCAGAGCTGGGCATGTCTGAAAATGAGAACAGAGGGTGGCACACCTTTACAGTTGTGTTTTATTTCTTCTCACATGTTCTTTAACAGGGAAGAATATGGTAGAATTAAGACTTAACTTACTTATAGACTGTAAAGCTTCAAGTTGGGATACTTCAGAATTTCATATTAACTACTGAGGCAAAACCAGAGACTGCAGGTCTACAGTTATCGCATATTCAAAGCACAATTTTGTTACAAAGCTTTTACCATGCTGGTCTTCCTGCAAACACATTCCAACAGGTAGGCCTAAGCTAGGTCTGGCTTTTGTTCTCCAAAATGAAGAGCTTTGGTAGAGATTTATGTTTTGAGTAGCTAGAACAAAAAGGAAAACAGACTTACACCACAGAACAAGCGTAACATCCTTTCTTGCTGCTCTCGCGAATTAAAAATGCTCCATCAGGTTTCCCACAGAGCAAGTCTTCTGCTTGGATACGGTTGAGATCTCCAACAAACCAAGTTTTCTCATCATGATGTGGCAGGTTTTCATCTTCTTCATTCACAAAGTATGTGCTGAAAGAGAGGACAAATCTGTTAACCACTGATCAGTAAAGGAGTTGGTAAGCAGAGTTATTTATTTTTGCAGAAATCATGCAAAGAAATACCATAATTGCCCAAACTGGGAGGTCAGGCTCTTAATGGATATATATTAAAGGCTTCCACTTAGAACTTAATTGTTTCAACTTTGTTTAACCCTAAATGTTTCAAGAGAGTTGCTGCCTCATATGACGCCAAGATCCCCAAGAGACTTTCTCCTTTTTTTCTCCAGTCCTTTACTGAAAAACTGGTGTTTTTTTGTTACCAACCTCCACAGGAGAAAACACTCATAGATGAAACACTTCTCAAGAAAATCATATGTATAGTGACACTTACTCATCAATATTTTCATTTTTGATCCCCAGCCAGTCGTTTATTCGCTTCTGTCTCACCCCTTTGTGATTGAGCCATCTGCCAGAAGAAGAGAGCATTAATACATTACTTCAGAGTATGTGTATGGGTTTTCTTACTAAGCAAGCTGAAGCTCAGACACAAGGTACCACTACAAAGAAATAGTCTGTGTCCAGCCCAAGGACATTAGGAGCTGGGTAACAGGAGTGTTGGTGAAATCAAGTGTGGGTATGAGCAATATCTGACATATCTAACAAAAGTAGGACTAACCTCTGTTGTACTAGCAGGCACAGGTTTTGTTTATAACTCATTTATTTTAAAATTTGTATGCACAAGAGTTAAAGAACGTGCACCTATTTGTGGCTGGCTCTTTAAATAATGAAGCCATGAAGAGCTCAACCAATACTCAAATATGCCATGCCAGAAAGGAGCACCTTAGCACTCACAGAACTTTGGTTATGAACAGAAAATTAAATTCTCATTATCCTGATGGAAACAGTCATTAATCAGGTTCATCAGAGACACTATTCTGAGGTATGGGTCAGGCTTACTTACACAAGATACTGATCTCTGATTTTGCGGAGCTGAATTAGGTCAGGCTTGATGCTGTTCATTTTCTTATCAGTCTCCCTGTTGTCCAGAGCTTGTTTCTTCAAGTCTTGTTCCAGGCGCATTTTACTGTCATGGATCTCACCCAGGCGGGATTTTAATTTTTCATAGTTCATCATTATCCTGAAAACAAGTACAGTATTTGAGAAAAGAGGTCAAGTTCAGTCTAGGACTGAACCTACTGGTAGCACTTATAGAAGAGTATCACAAGAACTACTGTAACAGCAGCTCCTCCCTTTGACTGCCTCATCTTCACATGAAAACCACTCTAAGAGTGACAGAAAAGATCTCTTGCCAGAGGGTCTACAACCTTCAGTTTACCTTAATATACTTCCCTCCTGGCAGAGATGCAGGAACAAATTATCCAAAGGAGGATAAGCAAGAACAGATTCCTCCTTCACTGTCAGATTCACTTTGCAATATCAATTATGCAATCCCACCGTAGGTATCAGGACTAGCAAGATTTCAAATGCAGACTTCAATTACTATCAGGACCTACCAGGAAGTAATGCTGCCTGTCTCTTTGTTCAAGACTAGTTTGCAGGTTTGGTATAATTCAGGAAAATTACATATTTCCCCTGTTAATTGATCTTCATTTAGAATGAAGCACCACAGTTGTACAGTAAGATTGTTACAGGTAATTGTTTTTAGTCTAAAGATCTCCCTAAGGTTACCCTACGTGATTCAAAAAACACTATGAAAAGTTAGGCATTATATCTGGCATTTCTTCAAAGGCCCAGATACAGTTTTTTCTGCTAGTACCCTCACAGAAGGCAATTTAAATGAGATCCTTACTGAATTTGTTAGATGACAGCTATTAAGTATAATCTTCTTTGAAAGTGACTAAAACTGACTATGGACTATGAGATTTACCAGATCTGTGTACACTTCACAGTTGAAAAGTAAAGATTTTTCTGACTTAAGTTCTGAGCAAATCCAAACTGAAGCAGAAGAAGCAAATTAAATCATTATTTCCTAATTCTTTCCCGGTTCTCATCACAGTACCTTGATTTACTGAAGTTAAGAGCAAGACCAATCCAGAGATCTCTCACCTCTGCTACCTACCATGCAATTCCTTGTCAGAAGAGAGCTTTACTGGAGAAGGCATGGAGCTTGCAAAGTGGTTTATATGATGTTTTAATGGGAGTGTCCATGTGGACAGCAGTTTTTCCAGGGAAGCAAACACAGTCTGAGCTTACCTTTCAATTTCTTTGTCATTTCCTTCCCTGCGGAATCGCTCAATGTACTCTTTGCTGTATCGCTCTTGTGAGTGGCACTGCTCCTCAAATATCTTAATAGTTTCATTAAATGCTTCGATTGCAGTCCTCTTCATCTGAATTTCCTATGTAAGGAAAGAGTCCTTCATCATTTGTTCATAATACAGACAACAAGGCAAGACCCAAGTATGTTCCCTAAACTGACTGAGAAACCCATCTTTTCTCCCCCTACTAAATCAAAACAAAATTAATCAGTTTTAAATTTAGTCAATTGTCCAACCAGAGCCGAGGAAGAACAGGGCAGACTTACTCCCTGTAAGGCTACCCTCCTCCTCTACATAGTGCTTGCTATTAGGCTGCAAACCCCTCAAATATTTTAGTCATATTTTCCATCTTAGTTTGCAGGAAGACTGCCAGCAAACCTCCTTCCCATATATGAACTATCTTATTTTACAAGAAGCAGTCCAAATATCGTATTCACACTTCCTTAATGCATAATATCTGGTAACTGACTTGCACGTGACTTCACAAAAAAACCTGAACAAACCCCTCTACAACTCTCACAGCAGCTGGAAATACTCAGCAGCCAAGGAAGAAGTCTGCAGTGTAAAGCTTGTAGGTGTTGGCCTTCTCCAAGGTTTTACTTTACACCAGGAAGCTCAGCTCCTCTTTCTTCCTTGCTCCACACCACACTCCAGGATTATCAGCAACAAGCAATATTGACTCTCTCCATCAGTTCTGAAACCACTTTGTTCTATTCCACAATTTACTGACTATGGACTGCCTTTATTAGCCATAACAGGTTAAAATAATTTTCTTTACTTTTTAAACAAGAAACAGACTCAACAACCAGCCAAAGAAGAACCAACCTGTGATGTTCTGGTATATTCTTCATACAATTTGTCGTACTCTTTGCTCTTTTCCTGATACTGAGCATGGTATTCTTGAAGCTTTTTACCTACTGCATCTATATTATCTTCTTTCACCAACTGATCCTGTACATACAAAGAGCTATTAAGTCTTCAAGCAAAGCAGCTTTTCCTTAAGAGTATTCATTTGTCCACTTATGCACATTTGCATTTTACAGATATTAGCATCATGTTTATAATCCAGTTTCCAGAGAACACTGTCTCTATATCCCCCTTCCTTCGTGCAACACGTTCCACAGTTTACAGACAGTAGGAACTGGAACTGTAGGACACCAAGAACTATGCCAAATACTAAGCTTCCAAAAACATACCACACCTTACTTTCAGACTTGAAAGACTATTTAAGAAAGAAAGAAAGAAGCAAATTACTTGGAATCTGAAGCTAGAGATCAGAGGTGTTGGTTTTTTTTTTTTCCCCAAAAAAGCTCTGTAGTTCTTTTCTCTCAATGCAGGAAAATGTCACAAGCTACTGAATAAAAGTTACAAAAATGTTCTTGAAAAATTTAGATGTCTATGCACAGCGAGCATCTGCATGGGTCATATGTACTTTAAGGGTGACACTGAAGTGCCTGGTGGCTCCACAAGGGTCCACAGGGGGAAATAAAAGGCTTCTCAAGGGCTCAACTGCTGCATGCCAGGGTTTCTCTTCTCTGCTTCCTGATGGCTGCTCAGATGGAGACCAGAAACTTGATAAAATGAAGCAGCTTAAATGGCTAGACAATTTGAAAGACCCAAGTGAAGCCAAATGTGAAAACTCCACCTTTTTAGTTAAAAAAAAAAAAAAAAATATCAGGCTATTCATAGAAAGAAAACAAAATTATACCTACATCTGCAACTTTTGTCCTTGTCTGCACTAACAGGTACTGGGGGCTGATGGAGATCTTACCTGCTGGTACCGGGACACTGGGTACATCAACTTCACATCGAGCTTCGGGTTGTACTGAGCCAGAGACTCATTGCGGTAGTGGTTAATGAGCTCCACCACGGAGTTGAACGTCAGTGGATCAGAGAAGCCATATTTTCCATCCCGATGATAGATCTTTATCAGTTTATTGTTGCCACCCTTCCTGTAAAGCACAGAGGTTTTACTGTGTCACTCCCATCCCTCTTCAGCACTAGGGCTGCTAACAAAGACACCAGTGACATTCCTGGGCAAGTGGCCTTCATAGTGATTCTTTACACAGTAGCAGTATTAAGTAGTTTAAGAGTCAATACACACAGAATTATCATCAGATTATTTGAACAGGAGCAAAGCCCAAAGTAAATCTCTTCCTATGTGTTCATTCTGGAGCCAGCTTATGGTATTTAAGTCCAAGCTTTGCCAGAAGTTGTGCAAGGGAAACAGAGGATGCTGAAGGCTGAATAAAGGAGCCACAAGAAAACCTAAACCCACAATTTCCTTCAATTTGGGGTCACTAATAGTATACAACTGAGTATAGATTTATACAATTATTAACAAGTCTTTTGAGTTATGGATGCTAGTACAGGATACATGAACCTAAACAAAATCCTTCGAGGATTACAAGATAGCTGTAAGTTTAGGACTTCATGTTATCCAGATTTACATGTTCTAGTGGTTTCCACAAACATAGCACTTATTTCTTCCTTTTTTTCCACCAACAGACTGTTCAGACATTATCCTGTCCTTCCTGCACTCACAATTTTGGTTCCTAAAGACATCTGCTTTTGGCAAAATACAATCATGCCAAACCTTAGTGCACATGGTGTGAACTTTAAGGCAGAAGTTAAAGCAGAATTTTAACTACACCCTTGGGGTCAAACCTGCTATTAAGGCAATGGAATTTCACGGCAAGATCAAATACCTGCTATATCACAGTAACTCCCCAAGGTGTGTTACAGAGGCAGTGGCTTATGTGCCTCACCTGCTTGCCTCTAACCACCAATCTTGGGAGCCTGGCAGAGGCAAGTGGCTGGGCAGGCTGGGCAAGGCACCAGAGCCAGTCACATGAGGTCTGCTGCCTAGCTGCAGAGACAGGGCTGGGGCAGCTCTGGGAAACCTTCCACTTGCAGACAATTTTAATGAAGAAAAGAACATGGGTCCAATTCAATATTTCCTCAACCATAGATCAGAAAGTACAAGATACTCCTTTTACACAGACACTGTGTTCGGTTTTCCAGAGCTGTACACTGATGAGATATTCAACACTCTCCCATTAATCAAAGCCCTAGCTTACAAATACCTTTTACCTTAGCAGTTCTGAAACTATGAAGCACTCCTGAGCAGCTCTCCTCCCCATGTCCCATTTCATCCACATGCAGATCCTTAGAGCAGTGTTCATTTAGTTACAGGATTCAATGCACAGAACAGAACTGACTGTCAGACCTGGCTTATTTATTTGCTTATTCTGTGATGTGCAGTACTGGGTACATCTCTCAACTCAAGCCATGTGAGCTTCACACAGCCATGGCTGTCACTGGTACAGCAACAGCTACTCAGGGTCTCACTGTGTGGGCTACAAGTGCTCAGTGCTCACCGTAAGGTCAGAGTGTAGTCTCCCTGCATCTTGGTTGATGCGTCGCGCACCAGGAATGTTCCGTCTGGCATGTCTCGTAATTTGTCATTTACTTCTTCCCTGGAGAATGGAAAAGGAGGCAAAATTAGAAGCACTAAGGACATGATCATCTTTGCCACAGGTAAAACATCGGAACCAGTAACACCAGCATGCACAGTGTTCAATCTTCTTTGACGTCCAGTCTTTTAGGGCCTCTAAAGCAAGTCTCAGCTTGTGTAGCTGTACTAAAGAAAGGCAGCTACAGTAAACTGCCACTTGGAGAGAAGTCTCTGTTTAAACAACAGTAGCAGCTGTGACTCAGTTCACAACCTTTCCCTGTAATCTGCTCAGGTTTTAAAGTCCACACTGGAACAGGTGCCCTTTGAGAAGTCAGTCCTGACCCCTTAAGACATGGCCTCTAACATCACAGCTCAAAGGTGCCTAAAGTTTAGCACAGTTTTAGTCTCAAGAGGCTCTTTATTGGCTTAACCCTGATCTTATTTACAGCCGTTTTAAAGCACTACAACCTTCCCAGCTTCAGTGCAACTCTTCCTTATTTACAACTGAGGCAAAAGGACACTCAGTCCAGAGCTTTAAGCTAAACCAAGAAATCTTGTAGTGAAAGTGAGTACCTGTAAACATTAAGAAAATTATTTCAGCTGAAGAGATAAGCATCTTGCCAGGTTTGAGTATTTCACCCAGATTGTATATCTCACTTTATAACAGCTCCCTCAAGGCTTTTAGAAGTACTAAGCACTTTTTAACACAATCATTTGGAAACTAAAGTGTCTCGGGTAGCCTCAACATTGTCTAAGTGCTGTGGCAAGCTTAGTTGAACCTTACAAAGCAAAATCAACAGCAGCTTTTTTGTTCAAATACTAAGGAACAAAAGTATTCTTACAGAATAGCCCTAGCTTTGATTTAGCTACTTGAAAACGATTCTGTTAGTAAAACTGACTCCTATGAAGTTTCATGTGCATATCCACTTACTCCTCTCTGACCATTTTACAGATTGTACCCAGCTAACCCAAACAACCCTCTTTTTGAATTGATAGATACCATCCATGGGTTTGGGCTTGTGCCTGCAAGATGCACCCTGGAGCTCTTGACAAAATTTCCAGCACAAGTTCTTGACTGAAGAACGTTGCTCCTGCCCTGATAGCCCAATGCAGCCCATACCTGCTGGCTGCCAAATTAAGGTCATAAACAATTCCATCTCTACATGCACGTGTATCACGTTTTAATCTAATAAAGCCACTCCAATGCAATTTGTAGTGCATTAGCTCCTGTCATCATGGGCACTGTCAACTGAGGAGCAAATCCACAGTCAATAAACTGATACCAATATCGAGCAGTTTTAAACAAACTGTGCCTAGTGGGCTTTGTGATCACTTTTTGTCACTCTGCTTCGATTTATACAGGATTCAATGCACAGAACAGAGAGGCCCTTCAAAAGCAAGATCTCTGCAGGTTTACTTTATAAAAAGATAAGGGTGGTACAATAAAGATATGAAAACTTTATTTCCCTTCTCAAAACGTCAATAAGTTAATGTGGCAAACACGCTCTTCTTGCCTCTATCTGCCAAAGTGCTTCAAAGTATTAAGTGCACAAGTTTGAGCAATTCCTGGTCACACTCCCAGCACGCTCACCTTTCCTCTTACAAATTCTAGACTCTTCAGAAGTGCCTTAAGAGGGAAAGAGATGACTGAACACTTCAGTTCTTTTATGCAAGTATACAAAAACTGGTCCTTCATTTTCTGAACCTAACCCAAGCCAATTATTTTCTCAAGTGCAGAGAAAAAGGTTTTCTTAAGAGGTAAAGCTTAATTTATTTGGTATGTGTCTCTATCATCTGCTCAGTAGAGCTGGTGATGGTTAGCATTTTTAAGAGCTATTTTTTTATACCACCATATAATAGAAATTAACAGAGATGCAATTTTAAACTGATGTTAGAGAAACCAAAACTAAGAATGCAATTCCTTTTATTCTGAAATTTTGTTTTTATACTGAAACTTTGCTGACCTGCATGCATTCCAGCACTGTGTGCTTACAACACCTTATTAGATAGGAGATTGAGATTTGTCTCCTTTATAAAGACTGTGTATCTGGACAAATTTAGAAACACAAAATTAAGTGTCAGCAAGACTGGCAATATCTACTGCAGAAGAACAACAATTTAAATGTCCTCAATCCAGCTGAACAGTTTCACTTAGGTGCTTTGCCAAGTAAAGTCTTGAAGTGTTCCCCTCCTGTAAAATGCTGCCTGAAATAGGCACGTTCTTTTTATCTTGAATTGTAGCTGGCTTAATCTATTTTTAACAACATATATTAATACATTTTAATTAATATGTTCTAGCAATATTGCTTACCTTGAGATGTCCCCCCAGTACCATTCTGCTTCCTGCAGAGAGAAGCTGGAATTGTCCTTTATTCCATTCGTATTGACTGGAGTCATTGGTTTGGGGGGCTTTGGAGGAAGAGCTGAAAACGAAAAACAAATTAACAAAAGGTAAACAGGAGAAGATAATCACTAAACTATTAATGAAATCTGAGAGTAAAAAAATGAGAGAAAATGTGCCTCTTGAACTTGGCTTTCAAGCTCTCTCAAATCAAATGGAATTTGTAATTTTAGAGGAATTCTGAAGTAAGCAGTTCCACTGTGATCCCAGATTTCCTAGTATCAAACTAAACGCTTGCTTGATGGAGGAGAAAAGGAAGGAGCATGAGGAAAAACATGAGTTTTTGTTAAAAGGAAGACTGGCGCAGGCACAACTACAAGGGCAGGTGCCGCCTAAACCTCCAAACAAATGACAAAGGTGCATTGTGTTTGAAAGCCACAGCCTGGAGAGCACTGGGCACCACTGTGGAAAAACTCCAGTTGCTCAGGCATCACCAGTCCTTAAGCCAAGTCACAAGAGCAAACAGGTGAACTCTTCTTCAGGGGGAAAAACACTGACATATCCATCAAAGACCCAAGGGTCATGTTTCATAGCAGGTTTGTGGTTTAGGCCCCTGCTTTGCAGGTGCTGAATGCTTCATCACAAACATTGCCACTGAAAGTGAGTGTTTTTTAGGCATTTCATGAGACTGTTTCAGAGAGGGACAGGTCACATTTGAATTCAGAGTAAGAAAGCAGCTACACACATTGATTTGCTTCTAGCACATTTTCAAGCCAGACCCTGAACATCTGTGCTCCCAGCCCTGTGCCCTCTCCATCAGATTACACAAGCATCAGCGAGCAGGCCTGACACACTGACAACAGCCATCTTTCAGATGCACACAATCCCAGTGTACAGGCAGAAATACAAATAAAGGGAGCAGAAAGAAGATTTTGATCTCTAGCTTCAGCCCGGAATGGCTCAGCGCTGAGAGGTGTGCTACTTGGCACCATCCATCTGCTCACCTCCGAGCCACACCTCCCACATTAAAGAAGAGAAAACAGGCTTCCAACTGCAGTTCCAAACACCATTTCATGTTGAATATCCGACACAGTGGCTTCACTGTTCTCAGACAAACCAGTAGATGCTTTAATTGAGCCAATCTAAACTAAACCTGAACCTTGACCCAGACGTTTGCACCCTGGGGTTGCTGACCAAACACCTGATTCAGATAGCAGCATTCATTCTGTGGGACTGAGCATTAAACTGTAGCATACAGGTTCTTTTTATGGGGTGAGCTGGGAATGCTCAGGTGTGCACACATCTAGTGAGGCAATAACATGTCTTGTTGTAAAAGGAAGGTGAAAACCTTCGGATTCAGTGAAGTAGCTTCCTGGTCAGGAAGCTTCAGTTATTCCTAGCTCAACTACTACAGATGTTTGTGTAGCACACAAGTGTTTGTACAAAGCACCATTGAGAGTAAGACATGGTTCTAACCCTACTTTGCTTGAAGGTCCCAGCCCCATCCAGGGTCATAGGAACATACATCCAGGCTAAGCGTGCAGAGTCAATCGTATTCATTGTGCTGTACCATCTTCCCCATTCAAAGTTCCTGAATTAGAAAGTGTCTTCAGGTCCTCCCTCCTCCACACCTCACATCTGGGATAGGAGAGTCTCAGCAGTTCTGAGTCTGATCAGTGTCTGCACAAGGAAGTTAATCCAATTTCAGAAAACCTGGGGATGTTCTGATCTACTTGAGAACCTTTTGTAGATTCTGAGTCATCAACAAGCATGTGAAGATTCACGTAAAAACCATACAACAATGCAGAGTTCTTAGAAAACTGTACCACAGCAGCAATTATTTCACTGGGTCTTTCAAATTAAGGTTTGGACATATCAAAAACTTCAAGGTATTTTGCAGTGTAAAAGCCTGTTTTACACTGGTAATAGGGGCTTTCCAGAAGAGGCTTTCAAGTATTCTCTAGAGTACTTGAATACTTCTCCAGCCCTCCTTGTAAGATTAAGTCTTGCTCCTTTATATACTGTGGAATTATTTAGAGCTTTGTTAGGCCTCACTCCAAAGCACAAGGCACAGAAAAGCAAACTAACAAAGAGCAGAAAGGTAAGGAACAGGAGTTTGGACACAGAGCACTAGACATTACACCAAGTGTCCTTACTACAGGTGGAAGTTTCTCCCCTCTAATAGGCAGGTACCAGTTCTCACTATCGGGGGGACGTCTGCAGAACTTCATTCTGCATGAGAAAACTGGAAGGAAATTCTTTCAGGGAGAAGAATAAGGCTTGGACCGTTTCCTGTAAAACCTGACTCATGGAAGCCAGTCCTTTACACAATAGATTTTTGAAAAATGCTTTTTAATAGCTTGCACATTTCAAAACTACAAAACTATTTGCAAGGGTGGGTCCTGTTTCCAGAGAGCTATGTATCTAATTCTTTACTTTCAATACTTAGAGGTCTTGGAGATTTTCCCCTGTACTGGATACAGGGCCCTGCTATTGTTTTACCCTGTAGACCAACATGCCCAACCATTTCAGCATTTCATGGCTACCATCTCAGCCCATGTACTGCAGTCTGCACAAATGGAGAACTGACACAAAGGTAGTTTAAACCTCCCAGCCCAGCCCCTGGATGACATAAGGAGAACATTCTGTAATAGCATGGCAAGTCTACTGCAACAGAACAGCATCCACTGCACTGCTGCTCTCATAACACTGGCCCAACGGGTTGTTGGAAGAGTCATCCTAAAATAGTTTTTACTAGTATCTAGATTACTAACAACCCTGCTAGGAGAAATCTTGTGATGTTTCTAGGAGAAGCTACAGAGAGCCTCGAAGTGTCCACAGATTTTGATTTAAATTCAAAATAATCCAGTTTTATATATTTTACTCGATGAATGTTAGAGAGCTAAAATCCTAGAGTAAAGTAAAATAAGGCTGGCTTGAAGTCAACAGAAATGCTTTCAAGAGCAGCCGTGTTTCTTTCCATGTCACTGAGCCCAATTCTGATCTAGCCACAGGCACAATCTTACTTTATCTCAAAACAAGCTCTGATTAAAGTGAACGATCCTGATGGTTTCTTGCCTCTCTTTTTCCAGGGAGAGAAAGAACATTGATCACAAGTGATTAACAGCACAACGGATCTATCCGTTCTAATAAAGAACTTGCTGTTAGCAGCAGATACACAAGCATCCTTCCCCTGCCATGTCCCTAAGACAGCTTTAGAGCATGGATCTTTCCAAATCCCAAAAGGTGACAGCCCAGCTGGACCCTTCCACTCCCGTAAGAGCACATTCCAAGGATCAGGTTCAGCCCTCAGTGACCGCCTGGCACGCAGCAGTGAGAACAGACTGTCTCTCCCTCACGCATTTATGGGCATATCTGGTTTTAATTTCTTTAGCAACCCTAGTTCTCTCTTCCTAGCTCAAGCTAGGCTGCCTGGGGAAGCTAAATCCCAATCCCAGCTCGGTGTCACTCAGGAGGGGGAAATAAAAAGGTGATGGAGTGGAGGTGACACCAGCCAATGTGGCTGGGGCGCAGGATCGGCTGTTGCTGACGTCAGGAAGCGAGGGCTGTTCCAGCAGGTACCTCCAGCCGAGCTGCTCCGCGGAGCAGCCGCGCAGAGGGGAGACTGTTGATCAGGCTCTGCCCAGGTAGATTTGTGGTGCTTTCTGGACTGCGTAGAACTCTTCTTTCGAAAAGGCAGCTCAAGACCTAACTCTGACTCCCTGAAATTCAAACCACCTCCAACACCAAGACAACTAAGAAAGCTGGCAAGTGTCTGAAGTTTAGCGCCGCTGTTATTTCTTTTAAAGTCTCTCGTAAAAAGCCATAGGCCATA
The DNA here is from genome assembly GCA_013397135.1 of Pachyramphus minor. Taxonomy (NCBI): domain Eukaryota; kingdom Metazoa; phylum Chordata; class Aves; order Passeriformes; family Tyrannidae; genus Pachyramphus; species Pachyramphus minor. The sequence continues at coordinate 251,492 of VYXB01000732.1, read as the reverse complement.
TTAAACCCGAATTTAACTTCGGTGAAGCAGACCGTGACTTCCATGAGATACACACTTTCCCCAGTTGGGTTTTGAATAAAAAAATTTTACGAGTTTACATGATATAAGAGCCACTGAACCCTACATGTGAGGGATTTCAATGGCACTAATTCAGGAATGAAAAAAGAAGAATGCCTCGGGTCTCTAAGTGCTACATCCCACACAGCATCCAGTCAAGCAGCCTGTTTCTTCTCTGGCTGCAGTATTTGTGTACAAAATCAACCTGCCAGTTAATTAAACTCTGATTTTCAGTTTTAAGGCAGATAATACTTAGCCTAAGAACGACTCCACAAGTTATTTCTTCCAGTACCTTCCAAGAGCTGCAGGTCAGATACTTAAAAGCATAGCAGGTTTAAATGCAGCATTAACTCTGCCTTACTGTTAAAAATAATCACAACTACCAAGTACTCAGATAAAGTCAATTTTAAGTCCCTCAGCAGTTCCATGAGCTTGTTTACTAGACTTCTTTCTGATGCACTCAATCTACTTTCCCTCCACATTGTGACAAGCAGAAAACAGATCAGAGGATTTCCAAGACAGTTACTCAGCTTCAAAAAGGCTGATGTACAGTAGATACCCTGAAAACTGTAATATAAAGCTCTACAGAGTGTCATTACTATGGAAACATGCAAGTTATCTGTGGTTAGGCCAGCTAACATTTAAGTGACATAGTCCTTGAGGAGAGAAGAGTTTTCCCTTTGGAGATATAGATGAAGACTTGGAATGAAAATGTAGGCTAGCTTTTTTGAAAAGAAAAAAAATCTCTCCAATCTTTAATTGCTCTCTGTAGTCTTACTCCATTTCTCAAACACTCTTCTCAACTTCTCTAACACTTTTCAGGCAAAGCTTCAAAATCTTTCCCTCCCTCAGGAGCCCTGTACTTGTCCCTGCTGCACGAGAAGCCCTCAAAGACAGCTGAGAATAAAAGCACGTACTGAACAAAGGTGCTTTTTGCACGCCCTTTCCATGGAACTGCTCCATGTGTGCCCACCAGAGCAGCGAAGCACCGTGCTCTTGGAGAGGTTTTCCAGCTGACAACGAGGAGGGTCGTGCGCACCTGCTGACAGCAGCTCATTCCCCACCACTGGCAGGTAAATTATCTTGGCAGCTCCACGTCTCAGCTCCTCAGTTCTCTTGCCAAGACCCCTCTCGCAGAGCACTGAGCACCGGTGCCCTTCGAGGCTGCCCTTCCTCAAAGGGCAGCTCCTGTGCACGGAGAGCTCAGCTGGGGATGGAGGAGGAAGCCACTCCATGGAGTTACTGCTGGCCACAGAACCTCCAGCACACTCACATTTTCGCTCTCCTCCCCCCAAACAGGCGCCGTGCCAAAGAGTAAGACATATTCAAAGAATCGAGGTCTTTCAATATCTCATTACAGAAAACAGCAGACAAGTTGGCAGAAAGCCAGACAGGCTTCCAATGAAAACACTCCCATTATAGCTTTGCTTGTGTTTCTGTGAACTTTCATAAAAAACAACACCTTTAAGAAATATTTCAGTTTTGATTAATTGGCTTTTTTTTTTGATAAAGATCTGTTTTGTTTGAAAACTCCCCAGCTATCCAGCCCTCTCCCACACCTCCCAATCACTATTTCACCTCCTAAAGCCTGCCAGGTTTCTGCTGCACTCTGTTCCCCACAAGCATCCACAGCTACTGCACAGGTTAAAAAATTAACTGCTGTGGGACACCTGCACACTGGTGGACAACAACAGTGTGTGAAGAGGCTGGGTCAAAATCAGCATTCTTTTGGGCATTTCAAAAGCATCCCCTCACTACTTGGCAAGGCCTGTTACTTCATGGGCAGAGATGGAAGAAATGGAAGATGCTCACAGACAGATAAATGACACGGGGATCTCTCACTTCTGTACTATAACACAGCTCCTCCTCTTCATTCCAGCTTTTGCATGAAGTTGCAAAGCCAAGAAACCTCAGCTTCCCAATTATTTTCACTGCCCAATGAAAAGTGGTTTTCCTTCCTGAGGTGGTTGTCCCAAAATTATCACAAGGAGGATAAAAAGGATAAGCCCTCTTTTACCTACCAGGCATAATTAGCACACTGTTAATAAACTGGATGACTTTTAGAACTTTTGACATGTTTCATCACTCCAAGATTGTCACTACCCAACATCACATGCCCAGCTCCCTGCAGGAAGGAGTAGCTTTATCATGTAGACAGTAGGTCCAGGCTTTTAGCAACTCTGGATGAAAGTCCACAACAGACATTTTATTGCCATGAAAATATGACATAATCTATAAGAACATTATACTTTACAGTATCCAATAGCAGGTCTAGAAGTCTGTACAATAAAAGTACATATAAAGTGCAAGGAGCCAGTAGATTCTCTTTTTTGCTTACTAAAGCAGCTCCTCATCTGCCTTCACAGAAGAAATATCACAGCGTGTTTTCTACCACTTCACAGGCAAAGTCTTCAAACTTCTACTAAAAAGTGCTCTTTGGTCAGTACATGGGAATAGATTTTTGGATAAGAGCAAGGAAAAAACCAAAAAATTCAGAATAAGCAGAGAATTACAGTGATCAAGAAGTAAGAACTGGCTTTTCACTGTGACAGAGACAGAATGAAGTCAGGACCAAGCAGTGACACACTATGGCCAAGAGACACACCAAAACCCAAAGAAAAAACCATTTTAAATCATAACTAATTTTAAATAATAAATAATTTAAAAAAACCCCCAAAACAAAACAACCCAGGGCTTTCTTCCCCCCAGATATTTCAAAGATAACCATCTATCCAGATGTCAGGTAGAAACCTCATAGGAGAACCAATTCATAGAAATAATTGGTGCTACCGAGAAGTTTGCTGCATAAGAGGCTACTTAAAAATAATAATAATACAGCTGCTTAGAGCAACAAGAATCATATGTATTTGCAGTATTTTATTTCAGCTTACCACTAGCTCCAATCTTTCATAGCAGCATGTAAAATTGTTCCTCATACAGTGCCTGTCCTTGTGCTATGTGAAACCCTTTTCTAGTTACCAAAGTAAGTACAAATATTTCAACACCACCTAAATTACTAACAATAAGCCATCTAAATCAAGATCAAAAGGTGCATTTTTAAATCAACACTGCAGAAGAAATGTGAAGGTGGAAAAATATTCCAAGGAAATCGGTTGCATTTTGTCAAGCCCCATCTTTAAGAACAGAGATGTCAAAGGAAGCTCCGCCAAGGCAGAAGTCCCAACCCATGTGTTCCAGTGCCTGCAGCAGAAGGGGACATTTGGAGCAGACATGGAGTAGTCAAGCCTGGCCACTGCTCATGCTCACATCTCAAGGTGTAACACGAGAGGATTCAATCTCCTTACTCAGTACACAGTGATCTTCGAAGTATTTTAATGAAATCCATTTCACAGCAGGAACTTGACTTCTTCCACTGTCCAAGGACTTATCAGTGAGTACTGACAGTCTCGGAAATTCCACTGCAATGTACAAATTCAGGTTGTAACAGACAACAGAACTTACACACACAACACTGCCAATGAACGCCTCATCCATCTCACCTCTAAAACCTTTCCCTGGGGCCAGTGTTGGAGTGCAAGCCCTACTGTCCACACTCAAAAAACCCTGCACCCCAACAGTGGGCTATGTTCCCTCATTACAGCAATTTTTCTGGAACTCCATTGCAGCAGCTCTGGTTTCAGGGGGTTTGTTCGGGTTTTTTTTGAGGGGAGGGATGCAAGGATTCCTCCAAAAGAAAAGATGATTGGGTACAGCAGCAGATTTGAGGGACAACAGAGATTGAAAATTAGGATTAGGCTAGAGAAGGTAAAAAACTGAAAAAATGCTCCAGTGGATTTTCTTCTTTCAAGGGTTAGAGGAGAAAAGCAATAGAGAGTAAGGAGTAGCTAATAAAAAGAAACAGGAGGTTTATGTTTGGAAAGAGAAAACTGACCTGAAGCACAAGAATCCCAAACACAGACACAACCAAAAGTCAAGTTATTCTGTAGTGAAAGAACAAACAATATTCAGGGGATAAGGAACAGATTGATATTTTTTTAATTCTTCCAAACCCTTAAATTTTTGTGCTGAGAAACATGACGGTTTTCAAGCTTTTTCTAGATAACCACGTGTCAGCTTCAGGGATATCTGATTTTAGAAGTAACATTCCTATGAACTATCACTAAAATAACATTTTTCCAGTTCACAAAAACTGGTAGAGTCTGGGCGAATGCTGGAAGCAGTCCCAAGCCGAAGCAGTTGAAGTATTTCATCTCCTTTTTCAAAATGCTCTGGATGGAAGGTATCCATCTTAAGTGTGCTGCTGGACTCAAAGCCAGGGAAGAACCTGGATCCTGTTCAGCCACAGGAAAGCTTCAGAGCGCATTGTCCTTCAGCATCAGGATTCACCAGGCAGCTGGTCAGTGGCCAGCAGGGCAGCTGGAGTCCTTTTTGGAAAGGGCTACAAGAGGCAGCACTTGCACTTTGCCTTTTTTGAACTGTATGAATCCTTATAAAACTCCCTGTATACAGACACTTCTCTTCAGAACTACAAGAACTTAAGGTACTGAAATATATTAACTGAAACATTGCAAAATCTTTGACTATTGAGTGGAGGACAATGAAAATATCTTCTAAAGAAATTACATCCACTCACACTGTTTGGGGACCAGCTCATATGCTGCAGTTCAGATTATATGGAGAAGTGAATTCTTGCTTACTTAGCTGTTGTGCAGATTTTAACCTGTCAGAAGAAATGAGATAAAAAAGCAGAAGAAAAAAAGACAATCTGACTCATTTCCATAGGGGTACTTAGTACATGAGCAGAGACTGTTCTTTAAGCATTACTCAGCAACCTACTTTACAAAAATGAGTTTCCAAAAAATCCACCTAGAACACACCTATTGCTTTAATGGGGCCAAAGTTTTACTGCAACCTGTTTCAACACAGTTAACAGTCTTTTTGACAATAATAAGCTTTAAAACACACAGAGCATGCTGATAAAAGTATTCTTTATGCTTCTCTCTTTCTCTGCCCAAAAGGTGACTCACTAAACAACCAAATGAGGTGATGTAAGGCACCCAACTGCTTTCAGTCCTGGGCGCAGATGTGTATGACCAGCTATGCCTCTGTTTTCCCAAGCTGTAGAGCAAAGATAAGCCCGAATAGCTTCAGTCTGGAATAAGATATCATGCAGGCAATGGCAAAGACAGAAGTCAACTCTGCTGCTTGGGAAAGCAATAGCCTCCAGAGGAAACTCCAGGAAGAGTTTTCTCCTTTTAAAGGGGTGAGATAGAAGGAACACCACGATTAGCTCCTTTCAGGTACAAGCATCATGCAAGACACACAAGTGTTGGGAACAAAAACTGCAGAAACAATATTTCCTGCAAGTTTTGCCTTCAAACATGAAGAGCTTGGTTTCTTCTCAGAATGTTCCCTCATGTTTCAGTTTGCATAAACCTACAGCTTTACAGAACACAGAACTGAACAACTCCCTTCAGCAAGCTTTCCCTCCCCAACTATTTCTACATCATGTGAAAGCCTACTGATAAACACAAATGTCGGCCTTTTAAAGCAGGCTCTCTCATCTCAAGCAAAACACCATTTCACTTTATATTAATGATGCTGTTTTTTGTGTTCATGTATTTAATTGAAAGCTGATGAGTGATATTCTTTAACAGTTAGAGCCATCAAAATGAAAACGAAATGCAAGGAATGCAAAAGCAAGCCTGAAATGCAATCAGAAATAAAAAATGGTTACAGCAATCATTAAGTGAAAAGGCCAGTAGAAAAAATGAGGTATAACAAGAAGAGAATATAAGCATTTCACATCACTGCCCTCACAGGAGCTGAGACTCCAATCAAACCAGGATTTTCTAGGATGTGCAGAACACAAGTGACTGAGCCTAATTTACTCCTTCCTCTACCCCAAACCAGCCTGCACAAACTTCCCTTCTGTAATAAGGAAACTCAACCCTAAACATCTACTTTTTTTGAAATGTGACTTTCAGCAAGACTTAAATTTGCAAAAAAGACAGTTGCAGCTACGGTGCTGCTGTTTTGATTACATGCACTAGTAGAACTACCTTTTCTTTTTTTTTTTTTTTTCCTCTTTAAGATGTGCAAGAGCAGAACTTTTCTTTGATAAGCTTCTGGAGTCAGCTTAGATAAGCTGAAGGACAATACTGACAGTGCTATTAAAATTTGCATCTGTTCTCCCACTGGAAAACTAGTCAGGCATAGACACACAGTGTTCACCTACATCTGGTTACTGTGTCCCACACACCCTAATTGAGAAGCCACATTCAGTTTCCACTGTAACATTGATAATGATACAGCACGCCTGGTATCCCAATAAACACTGCCCTTGAGCTCGGAACCCTGTGTTTTCCAAATTACAATTATAGTATCGCTCCCCTAAAATAAGGGTTGTCAAATTATATATGAGAAGAAAATAGAAAGTGTAATGAATAAATACGGTTTTTCTCTTGAATACACGTCTCACTCATACACTGGCAGCGCTGCTTTTACAAAGTAGACTAAACCAAGCAGCTTATAGATTATTGCTGCTCCCCCCCTCCCCATTAATTATCAAAAGATTTTGTAGCAACAGCATCGTTACAGCCAATCTCAGCACATCAGGCATGGAAAAGTAATATTCTTGAAAAAGACATCTGGATCAAGTTACAAACATAGTTGGTCAGATTTGGGCCTAATGGGCTCCAAAAAGGCAACTTTCCTATAGCTTTAGGTGAAACAGTTATTGTATTATCTAGTCATAGACAGACAGAGTCCATTCTGCATTAGGAAGCCTACTTTAAACTTGTGGTTTTCTTCATAATCCACAAAAATGAAACTAACCTCTAATTTGTAGTTGAGCCAAGTATCTTTACTGACATCTGTATCAGAAATCCCAGTGGACACTCTTACTGATTTTCATCCAACTGTGACAAAATGTATTCAGTGATTACACATTTTATCATCAACACAACTGATAATACATCCCAGATCTACAGAGGGAAAGACATTACTTAGTCCTACTAATTAGAAGTGAGACAATACATAGGTAGAGGTGCTTGAGGTCCTCCAGTAACTTTTGCAGTCAATTTGACATCCTCTGTTCAAAAACTTATCTTCTGGCAGTAACTACTTTTTGCAGACCTGAAACAAAAACTAAATGCAATCCAGGAACCTATTTTCTTGTCTCTTCAGACAAGAAGACCCATGTGAAGGACAAAGATGTGAGTGAACCCCCAACAGACAGTTTCCTACTGCCAGAACCAGCACATGATGCTGCTCTGGCCATAACACTCTAACTTCACCCATCATTAGGAAGCTGAGGAGCTATGTTAGCCCTATGCAACTAACTGATGGTTCCAGTTGTGTCTTTAGATACTGAACATTATTTGTTGCACGTAGTATTACTTGCCACAAAGAGGTCCTACCTTATGCCAGTGATGAATGTATAAATGCAAAATAAAATGTAAGCAGAAGGAAAAACCATTAGGTATCAGGAGTCACCCTGCTGGTTCTCACCACTGTGGCTCCGGTGTCAGCTGTACTGCTTTAAATTTTGCTTTGTGAAGCTGGCAGAGGTGAATCCCTGGTTCCACCACTCCGTTTGGGAAAACTGTCCCACTCCTGCATTTAGAATGGATTAGAGGCCAGCAGAAAGCTTGCAATCCTTTGTTGCCCTGGCCCTGCCTCTGCTAGAGTCGGGGAAAACTCATGTGTGAGAGGCAATATTATTATTTTTGAACTTTCAAGTGAGCCCTTCCAGCAGAGAGGCTTCAGGACCTGCTCGGATCATCCATTTACACCTACAGCCCTGAACAGCAAACACGAGCACACTGATAAGCTGGTGCAGGTGCACTGAGGCCTGACAGAAGCTCCGGCTGCGCTGCAGGCTGCCTGCCATCACCAGATTTTATTTCTGCATTATTATTGGGCAGCGCTAAGGTGGGTATTAAGAGAGCCTGCCAAGGTAAATTAAAGGTCTACTGGCCCTTAACAAGAAACAGTATTCCCACCCTTGCCTCGGAGGTTACGGGTGACACGGCGCATTATGTTCACCTTGCTTTTGTCTTCTGCCTGAAGTTTAGACGCAGTAAAATGTAATCACGGGCAGTCATGCGTGATCCCAGACACTTGGCTCCCGGAATCCGCCAGTGCCCGGTGCTGCGGCATAAAAGCCCAACCGAAAGGGATCTCTCCAAACGCAAGTTCTTGGGAACAAAAGAGCTGTGCTGCACATCGCTGGTCCGTGCGCTGCTGAGGGAACATCTCACCGCTGCTCAGCTGCTCCGGAGCTCCGTGCGGGGGGAATGTTGCACCGAAAACCTCCACAAAATTTTTCTTGGAAGCGGGCCAAATGGAGCTGTGGTTGTTACCGGGTGCAAGCGCAGCGACTTTTATCCCAAGGCATGCCGAATGTTTAAGCCTTCCAAACAAATTCCTCCACGCTCCCCTTAGGGATGACCTATCATCCCAGAGCAGAAAACGCTTTCCCAGCCCACCTCTGGACAGGGAAAAAGCAGAGCCCCTCTGCCACACTCTCCCTCCCTCCTTTCCCCTGCAATTTTGAAGTTGTAGTTAGATGAAATCAGGACATACACATGGGGATTATCCCCTGCATCATTTCCAGCTCTGGCTCTTCCAGTTTAAAAATATGAAAGATAAAGTTACTGAACACTCCAGGGATCAGCCTGTAACATTAAGTCCTTTTACTAACTGGTGTTTGGACTGTGCAGAGCCTTGATCCCTGACAAGAGGGCTTCAATGATGGACATACTGACATTATTAATGATAGGAGAGCTGCTTCTTAATGTAAACTTTGTAAGGCTTCCTAAGAATTTTGCATGGCCAAATTCCTGCAGAAACACTGGAAAGTTGTTTTCTGACCAGTTCAGTTAGGCCAGCCCTTTTTAGCAGCCTCTTTGCACTAAACCATTCAAGGGGCTTTATGTTTTTTAAATAAAAACCGCACACCAACTGTTTTAAGTCACCTACAATGGGACTTGGGTATTTGATAGAAGCACATACAAATACTACCCTCAGAATCAAAAGCATTTAGAGGAAAGATATCCTTTGAAATTCACAGAAGAAAACAGATTTGACTGAACTTTAGGCTTTCAGGAGCAACATCTAAAAATAGGTAGTGTCAGCTATGCAAGAATTTAATGAGTAGTGGCCAGTATTGTGTTTCTGAGAGGTCTGCCCTCTTTTCAATTTGTCAGAGTTACCAGAGGAAGCAAGTCCTTGAGATCCAAAAATCTCAGGATGATCACCTCCTCCTCTTTTTAATTAAAGCACCACATACCTCCAGAGAGCAAAAGATAGCTCACTGTGCTGAAACAAAGAGACTAAATCACACTTGCAGATACATGCCACAATTCAGGCACAGGTTGAAAAGAACATTTTGAAACTACATGCCCCAGAGAAGACACCACTTAGAAGTACTTATTTGCTATCAATTCCTCTGCAGGCTAAGATTTTTGGTGCATATTTTACTGTACCTTCTGGCTGTACAGATCAGAGACCTGAGAAGATAAAGGCCCTTCAATTACCTTACTGCTTTCAGCCTGTTTGACTCCTACAGGTATAGATACAGTTTCACCAGTACCCATTTATGCTTACTTTAATTCCTTACCAAAGAAAGACTCACCCTCTCCTCCTCCTCCTTCTCATAAGCCTTCCCTCACTCTTCAGACACAAAAGAAACTTTCTGCCCCATCTACAAACTTCAGGCAAACGACAGACAATGCCCTTCCCCATCTTCAGCACTGGCAATCTATGGGGGTGGGGGAGTGTGTGTGTGTCTGTGTGTGTGGAAAAGTTGCATCAAACCCTTTTGAACAAGGTTATTAAGTGTTATCAAAGTAACAGTGCCTCCAGGGATGGATTCCAGCCTGTTCCCAAGTATTATCCCCCCAGCACCAAAACCCAGCGACAGCACACACCTCATCTGTCAATGCTGGAAGAGAGCTGGGGAGAAAAGGGTCTCGGAGACTGTAAAAGCGATTAAACTGGAACTGAATGGAGGTGGGTAAATCACCACCATCAAAGTGTTACAGGCACATAAAGGCACACAGGTGAAGAGGATAATAAAAGCGCTCCTCTAGGAGCGAATACATCCGAAATATACGCTTTTCAATAAAGGGTTTAAAAAAAGGAGACTCGGGAGAGGGGCTGCGAGCAGCTCTCCTCCTCCTGCCTCCTTCCATCTCCCCAAAGGCACCATAAATCGCTACTACCCTCCCACCTCCCCCCCCCCAAAAAAAAAAACACCAACCCCACACAGTATCAAAATACTTTTGCCCAGGAGACAGCCAGCTCAAGTCCCTGGAAACTTTATGCAAAGTTAAACTACAGATATTAATTTTTCTCCCCCTCCCCCTCTCCTTTTATTTCAAAAGGGAAAAGTGTGCAGGAGGAGGGAGGGCAGGGATGGACGGCAGCACCCAGGCTTCGGCTCCCTACCTGGAGGGTCCATCTCAATGTAAAATATCAGCTCAGTGGAATAGGGCATCATCACTTCCCTCCAGTCCGTGTCATCGCGGTCCATATCCCACACCGTGTTGTACATCGCGACAGCCAAGTCCCGGCAGGGTTGGGAATAAGAGGTTGGGTAGCTCGGCTTTTAACGGAGTGGAGGGGGGGGGGGGGAAAAAAGAGAGGGGGGGAAAAAAAGAAAGCCGAGAAGAATCCACCTCGCTCTAAAATAACACTTCTAGCAAAGAGAAAAAAAAAAAACAAAATCGAAAATTGCCAAATTAAACTTAATGAAAAAAAAAAGCCTTCACGCAAGTCACCTCAGCAGCTGCCCTGCAGGAACTAAGATAGGTAGTTATAGATATATAATATATAG
>VYXB01000732.1:214766-240317 GCA_013397135.1 Pachyramphus minor | reverse complement strand
GCTCGGGGCGGCCGCGCTCGGTGACATTTTAAGCGGCTCTGAGGGGCCCGGCCGCCGCCGCCCGCCTCTTGCCGGGGACGAGGCCACGCCCCCCCGGCGCCAGCGGGGCGGGGCTTCGAGCCGGCTTTTTAACCCCTTGGAGGCGAAGGGGAGGTGTGTGCGAACGGGTGCGTCCACGAGGCGGAGGAGGGGGGGTGGGCGAAAACAGACGTAAAGGGGTAACATCGCTCTTCACGCTGGCAGGGCACGTCCGGACAGAAAACATGTCATGAGACAGAAATGTATTTTCTCCTTTCCTAACTGTTACTTGTCTCCCGTCCGCCGCTTTTCTCGGCGCCTTTTCCTAGTGACCCCCCACCCCGTTCTGAGGTGCGCGTTGGCGGTGGTAGGTGCCGCGGCTGGCCGGGCGCCAGGGGGCCGGAGCCTCGGAGCACGCGCGGGGGGCGGGGGGAGCGCGGCGCAGTTGCCAGAGCCTCTGCCTTTGTCTGAGGGAGCAGCGAGCGCCGCGATTGGCGGAGGGGTGCGGGCAGTCCGACCAATCGGCGGGCGGCGGGGCCGGCCGGCTCGACGGCGATTGGCCGGCGGTGCCGGTTACCAAGCGGGACAAAGGAAGGCGAGCGCTGGGGCGAGAGCGGGGAAGGGGCGCGGGGGGACCGGCGTCCGGCAGCGGTCCCGCACCCCGGGCTGGGCACCCCTCGCTGCCCCGACACCGGCAGCCCCAGCGCGACCCGTGGGGGAACGCTGGTTCCCGCGCCGCCGGGGGTGCTGCCCCTTCCTCCCACCGAGCCGATGCGCCGCAGCGCCGGGCCTGCCTGCCACCCCTGTGTGGGGACGGGGTGTGCGGGCACAGGGCGCCCTGAGCGGGTGGAGCCGCTGTCCCCATGCCCGGCGGTGTCTGACCCCTCAGCCGCTGTCCTGCTGCCACAAACAGGGCTCTCCTCCCTGCCCTGTCTGTGCAGGGCCCTGTTAGGTTAACCCTAACCCTGTGCCTGATGTGCGAGCCACGTAATAACCCGACCATTTCAGGGGGCACCGTGCCTGACGCGGGTGTGACCCCCGGGAAAAACCCAGTGCGTTTTCTAGTGACATAACCAGAGAGGGGGAAAAAAAAACCCCCAACAAACCAACCAACCAAAAAAACCTACAAACCAAACAAACACAAAACCAAACGCAAAAACCCCCACCCCCCCAAAAAAAAAAAAAAAACACCACAGGAAAAGGCACCACACTGGATGTCTGTCTCTCATAAGCTTTGGGATAAATCTGAGCTGCGAACACACCCGAAACGGGACCTCAGCCTGCCTGGAAGCCACATCCCGATGGGCAGCCACAGCCCGCAGCCCACAGGCACCGGCGGGAGGCAGAAGTGCTGCCAAGCTCGGCGCTCAGCCTCGGCTTTAGCGCGGCAAAGCATCCTCAAAGAAAGGCTAAACGAAGTTGAGAAATTCGGGAAAAGTCCTTTCCTGAGACCTCCAACCAGTGTCGCAGGCACAAGGAGGGACAGCACCTTCATCTGGGGAGATGTCAGGGAATGCTGGAAAACCCCAGCGCTGAAGTTGTCTGCTTTATTTGCACTTCAAAGTGTGGAAGAGCAAGTGACGAATAATTTCTCCTGCTCTAGCACCAGGCAGCAGCTCCTGAGAACACCCTCCTGGCTTGGGTGAACCCGAGGGTGACTGCAGCACTGAGTAACTGAGAGGTTGTACCCGATGTAGGAGTATGAGGGAAGATCTGAAGTTCGCTGATGTATCACAGCTTCCACAGCCAGCAATTGAGAGCAGGCTGCTCCAGTAACAGAGCTCCTTGAGGGATGGACAGCTGCAGAGGAGCACAGGGGTTTGATTCAAATCACTCACTGTATATAAATTAATTTTATAACCCCATCCATAAATTCTGATTAATCCGTGATAGCCAGATACGATTCCTTTTTCTAATTTTTCAATTAAATTCCTTGAGCTGATACAATATATTGGCTCCAGCTTGTTCAAAGGGAAATGGAAGCACAGCCCACTCCCCCAGAGAAATTTAAGTTGGTGCTGTGGGTAGAAGCCATTGGCTGCCCAGCGACAGGGTGTGGGGCACACATAAGGGTCAGGCATGGGTGCAGCTGGAGAGGTGGATGTTGCTTTGTGGACCTTGCAGAACTAAAAAATAGGGCTGTGGACCCTATGGCAGCCCTCAAACTTAGATTAGCAGCTCTGGCAGAGGTGGGGGAGGAGGCAGACTCGGGTTGAAATTCATTTTCCCCCTTCCTGCACCTCATTATAAGTTCCACCCACATAAGACCTAATTACTTGGCTTTTATGCTGGCAAAGTGGATTTCATCCTTGCTGTTTCCCATGGTGGTTCCCTTCATTTTCATGGCGGCACTGATGGTTACAGCTTATTGATGTTTTCACTTTAGTGATTTAAAGCAGAATACATTTTGTTATTAGCACTGGTTTCTCTCATTGCTGCTTTAATCAAAGATGCAATTTAAAGCAAAGGATTGTGTGTAATGGTAAACAGTAGGATAATGCCTTGAGAGAACAGAATATTAATGTGTTTTTATTTCTCAAAACTGTACTTATAATATATCTAGGATTGCTTGGCTCCCAAGATGCATGTATGAGGTTCTCCCTTTCCTACCACAACACCTCCCTTGCACAAGGGGTGAGCCTGGTGTGCATGTGTGTGCTGAGGGGGGAGAGGGAGGCAGATGTGCTGCCTCACACACTGCTAAAAACCCTCTGTCTGTGCCTCTCCTCCACAGCCACCAGGTCTGACCACCGAGCATCATGGCAGTGCCCACGGAGAACAGACACAAAACCCGGAGCATTTCGAGTGCTCAGGGATGCTCAGGGTCTGGTTGAGCACTGGATCACCCCAAGTCAGGAAAAGCTACATTCAAACACTGAAATAAAATAGTGGTGATTACGGAAATGCTGGAGGAGGGACCTGGTGCCCCATGCTAAGGCTGAAAGGCAAGAAGTGAGCCTGGTGCCTGCTGCCTTCCCATCACCCCGCATCGGCACTCATCCACTCACTCACTTTCCTTCCCGTGGATCTGACAATTTGCATTTCAAGGCAAGATTAAATATTGAAGTTTTGAGCGCTTCCATGTGCTTCAGGAGGAGCCAAACAGGCCCGCGCTGGAAGGCTGAACACAGAAAAGCCATTTGTGCCAAACTGCTTGGTTTCCTCTTTGCAGAGCCATGATAATGTGATATCCGACAGCTGAATGTAGGCCACAACAGGCTTTTATAGTTGGAGGGGTGGAGGAGGGAGGGAGGGGGCTGAATCCATGGTGCTGCCAGCCAAATGCACGAAAATGATGAGAGATGTTTGGGGCAGGCTGGAGACTCCTGGCCACTCCCAAGATCCACATATTAGCTTCACTGTTAGCACAAGCTCAGGGCCTGCTGGAGGGGAGCTTGGAGAAGGTAGAGCAGCAAGGACAACTCCCTGGCCATCAGTAAATGCTACATGAAATTCCTGGCCTTGTGCTGCACAGGCACGGGGATTTCTGGAGGATGGGCCATGACTGGTGGCCAGCTTCCCACGGAGGCAGCCACACCTTGCAAGGAACAACCAGTTGCAGCAGTTTGGTTTAGTTAATTGATTCTTCCTGATGGTTTCTCAGCTCCTGGTGATGAGGAGGAAAGGCAGGAGGGTTGGTCTGCTTTGGCTTAGACACTGCCACTGGGGCCTCAGCGTGGCTTGGTGCACTGTGAGCTAAACCTGGGCCTTGCTGGTGGGAGAAGAGCTGTTGGGAAAGTCAGAGGGTCATCCTGCCTTCCTGAACCTGAGTGGTGCTGGCGGAATGGGGACAGTCCAAGCACCGTCTCCCCCATCAGTTGTACAGTCTGAGCCCCAAAAGTACCACAGAGACCACAAAGCACTTGACAGCAGATCAAGAGTATTAATCCCTGAAGGGATGAAGTAGCAGCAGTTTCCCTCCACACATCCTCCAGCACCTTCATGTGAAATGTAATGGGGGTTTTTAACAAGGATTGTGCTTCCTCCTCTCTGCTTTATAGTCATTTAATGTCCTAATAGGCTGCAAAACAGTTGCCTCACTCCACCCCAGATGCGGCCACATTTCTGTGGTGAGGAGAAACTCTGGCAAGCGTGCTGAAGTCGGGTGCTTTGGTTTGAAAATTATACATTGCATTAAAAACCTGTATTGAAGAATAATATGTGGTCTGCAAAAACATTCAAACAAAACACTTCGCTGTTAGGAAGTGTCTTATTTACAGCGGTGGGAGCCGCTTGTGCCCTTTTCCCTCCCCTGTCCACAGGGTAAGGATAGAGCTTAGGATAGGGGCTCACGTACGTAAAGGTCAGAGCACAGTGCGTGCACACAGAGCTGAACTTGCAAGGAATCATACATTTGGCATTTCCTAACTTAAAAGCACTTGGCTTTGTATTGTAAACAACATTCTTTTAACATAGGAAATAACATTAAAAAAAAAGAATGAAGAAAAAGGTCTTTTAAATAAATGTCTGCAGCATAGGTTGTTGCAGCTGGACTTAAGGTATTCCTCAGCAAGGTTTGAGCTGGCCTTTCCTTGCTGCTCCAAAGGCTTCTGCTGAAAAAACTGCAGGAATAACGGTCCAGGATAGAAGCAGAAAGCTGCTCTCCTGTGAGGGGAGAGGATGTGCGTGTGACTTTTGCAGCTGGACAGTGTATTCCAACCCCGTGGTCTGCACACTGGTGGACACATCTGCACCAGAGGGTGCCCAGGGATGGGTATGCAAGGGGGTGGGCACAGGGTGGGGGGGGTGAGGGAAAGGACACGCAGCGCTGAGCTGTGCTGAATTGCTGCTTTGGCAGACAGCACCGGGCCAGCTCTTTAGAAAGTTCACGTTCAGTTATTGTTTTGACAGGCTGCCAAAGTTTTCCTGAGGAATGCAGGCAGCAGAAGGGAAATGGTGATTTTCAAACTTTTTTTTTTTTTTTTTTTTTTTTTTTTTTTTTATTTACCCAAACAAAAANTTATAACTCAGCCAAACCAGAATGGAATTTCATGGGAAAAGTGAAAGGTACATCTCTAGCCTCGGGGCATCGCTGCTGCCAAGTTTCAGGGTCTGGCTTCAAACAATGGAGGTGTCGGAGCATCTCCAAAGCAGGGCACCCTTGCACACGCTCACATGTGCTCAGGCACACTCACACACACACTGGAAGCATCTTCTCTGACAGTGACTGCTCCCACCCTTCGCCCAGTGCTCCCAAAAAACCAGTATTAACTCGCAGTGCTTTACAAAAGACTATCTGTGGTGTAAAAGCAAACAACAAAGCCAACTTGGTGCTGATTAGAGGTTTGCAACCTGGGAGGACACTTATGTGCTCTCCCCTACCCCAATCCTGGCCTGCTGCCAGCTGCGCACAGCGCTCCAGGGACCCCCGAACCCTCCCCCTTCTCCTCACACGCTCTTCACTAGGTCAGCCCCAGAGCCACAGGGTATTTTTGCAAGTCTTCCTATCCCTAGGAAGGGTAGGAAGCTGCAAGCTCCCCTCCTCCTCCTCTTGCTCCTCCACGGAGGCAGGAGAGCAGCCGGTGAGCCGGGCTCTGGCGCTGCGGCACCCCGGGGTCTGCGGGGCTGTGGAACTCGGCTGGGGAACTGCCAGTTACCTTATATTTTCCAGTACACTAATTTCTCTTGTCATCTTGCCAGTGACAAACAGAGAGAGTTAAACAGAGCAATCCATTAAAGAAGCAGCCTGACAGACCGATTGTTAAGGGTTTCAGCGATCCCCATTTATACTGTCTTGAAAAAAATTTTGCCTCGAGCAGCTCCAATTACAGAATTATCGGACCACACTCTGGTCCCTTTGTGCACTTTGCATCTCTGTCATCGTTCCAGGCCTCTCTCTATTTAGTTGCTTGGAAATGGTGAGCAAAATGGAAGGAAACTTGTAACAAGTTCAGAGAAATTAGAAGGGGAAAAGAGAGAGAGAGGAAAAAAGCCACCTCCCCAGTTCTAAAGTCCCAAACCAGAACACTTTTTAAATGTGACACTGTATAGGAATTTAAAATATTTTTCACTTCCTCTATTCATTGCTTTAATGCACTAGAACTACTTGCTTAGATTTTTTTTTTTTCCCAAGGAATGTACAATAACCACTCTGTAAATTCCTCAGGTCTGATTTTAAGAGGAACTGTAGAAATTTATTCATGGAGGGAAGAAATAATCCCAATACTTTCCTGCATTAACTCTTTCTTTTTAGTAAAAATGACAGAGTATGTTTTGATCTGAGCCAGTGATGCAAGCGGCAGGAAATCAATGGCACCTCTAGGAAAAGTGAGGTCTCATCCCTGCTCTGCTGTCATCCCACTTGGTGACCTGCAGGCTGGATTACCAGCATGGATTTGAAGGTGGCACCATTCCCAGCAGGAGTAATTCTGCAAAAGCTCAGGGGAGTCGTCACTTCTGCAAATGCAAAGCTGGAACTCCATAGATTTGTTATTATTCTGAAAAAAACCCCAACACAATAGTTCTCCCGCACTATGATGCAAAGATGAAGGGTTCTCTAACCCTTCACCTGCAGCTGAGACAGGCACAGTCCACCATAATGCAGCAGCTACATGTTGTGGACATTATGCCCCCAATCCCACGTGATCTCACCTATTTATCTTCCAGCAAATTCTCCCATTCCTGGCTTCCTGAATGATTTTACCATCCCATAGATAGTGTTATCCTAGTACTAGTACTCTTATATATACACAATGTGCTACCCCAGGGTAAGAAAGCTTCCATCCCCCCTTTCCTTACAGCTGAGATTATCTGGTTTCACGAGGAAGGAGAGTGAGCAAAGCCACCCCTGGGTACTGCTGGAGGAGGCTGAGATCAAACTTCAGTGCTAATGCACAGGGGAATGCTGGCTTCCCTCTGGTCCAAAACAGAAGGCAGTTTCTCCTGGTTGAGTCCCAGTCCTGCCATGCAAATCCCTTGGCCCCATCCCTTTCCCTGGGACGTGGTGGAGCTGACCTTTCACTCTTTGTGTCAGGGAACCTCACTGCAACACATTCATACTCAGAGCTGTGCCCAGCCCCAGTAACGGAGACTCCCACCCCAGGTTTTGGGTGGAGATGGAAAGCAAGAGAAAAACCCCCATAACAACCTAGGGAGCTCTCGGGGGTATTGAAAAGTCCTCTCATTTCTTATTAATCACTTATGCCAAGAATTCAAATGTCGGCAGTGTGTTGGCTGGGGTTGTTTTCCTTGCAGTTATCCACATGCAATTCATGCCTTGGAAAATGACCCATTTACCATCATGCATTGTTGCTTAGCTACACGCGCTTTCCCTCTAAGTTTTCCCAAATGGAAACATGGCTCTGTTTGCTTTGGAGATCATTTTCCCTGGCTTTCTCTGCTTTACAGTAAATAAGCAAAAGAAGAACAGCCTCTGAGCGCTAAGCAGGGAAATAAAACAAACGGCGTGGTGTAGGGTGATCCAGCACATGAACATGATGCCTTCCTCATCCAGCCAAGGCACTGGGCAGGGAGGGTTTGAGCAAAGGCAACTTGCAGGTCAGCTGCTTTAAGACTTTTTGTTGTCTGTCCTTCTCATTAAGGTTATTTCCCTGCTGAAGATTTCGGAACTCAGACGGGGAATTTGGTTGAATAATGCTGGGTCCCCAAGAGAATATTATTTCTGTGGAGGACAGGTGGGACTTTAGGACACTGAGAACTCACTCTGTGTCTCTGCTGCCATGCTTGCCTTGAGGAGTCCTAGATATCCTCTAGAAACATGCAGGATATATCCCTTATACCTGCAAACCACCACATTACTTTGTGCCATTAGACAAGACTTTATCCATCAAACCCCGAAATTTCACACATTCACTAAGTCCTGGTTGCAGTGGCACAGCTGGAGGTGGGCACAAGTTGGCAGATCAGCCACTGCAGCATGAAGTTCAGCTTCCCAGCACACCAGGTAAATCATGTGGCTGTTTGCTGGAATCCTGAGCCCACCAGTGCCTATGCTACACAGATGTCCTTGAAACATGCAACAAATCCAGAGCATTTGGAAAACATCAGCTTTACAGCCCGTGCACGGAGGGACTGCACAGCATGTGTGTGGCTGGTCCCCTGTGTCCTGGGAGCACTGGTCTTGCTAAGTATGTGCCTTTGGGCTGAGCTGTGCTTGTGTCCAGGATTTCCAGATGTCCAGCAGTTCATCTGTTCCTCAAGGATCAGACAAAACTTGCAACATCTTCAGATTTTAACAAAAGCTTTCTGGTAAAATGCAGCTGAGTCTCTCTCACAACACACAGGTTGGTAGAGAACACAGTGGAAACCTTTTGTTTCCTGGTGCCACGACCATGCACTGGACACGAGCTCTTTGTGGAGCACAGACACAGCTGCTAGAGCAGTGGGTGCCTGCAGCTCTCAGGAATGGGATGCCCCAAAGTGTGAGCTCTTGCCCTGACTTCTGCTGACAAAGCATACAACTTGTATTGTCTCCAAAAAGAAAAAGGGGAGAGACGGAGTAAATCATGCAGTGCTGATTGCCAGCCCAACACACCGGTCTAAGGTTTAATGCAACTGGTTTCTAGGCCAAGAACCTGCCAGCAAATGAAGAGGGATATTGTAGCTATGCAAATTCCAGCCGGTGGGTTGACACATCCCAAACACTTGGGCTCTGTGAGAGCTGCCAGCACCTGAAGAAGCATCTTTACTGCCCCTCCACTGGGAAGCTCTTATCTTGCTTTGGGAAAAGGTGCACAATACAGCTTTGTTTGGGGCAATACCTCCCAGATGAACGGCCTCTTAAAAGTGCTTTGAGGAATTAAATGAGTGAAAACAGTGTGAGAAGGAGAGGCAGGGGAAGGGCAGAAAAACTGGCTGCTGCACTACAGGAGGCAAAGTTGGTGGATACTAAAACCACTAAATAAGGAGATAGGAGCTATGTCAGACTGAAAGAAGAAAACGTGTGACCATGCTCCGTGCCACCAGAGGCATCCCAAGACAGTGGCTCAGTCACAAAGCAAGAATCCACTTCCCTGTCCCCTATGTCCCTGCAGCGAGGAAGGGGATGTTGTTTCTTGTGGATGCTGTCTGGGTCTGTGGCACTCCAGTCTTATCCTGGGCAAAGGATCACTCTGGCTCAGTGCAGACTGGGCACCTGCCCTAAGTCCTGGAGCTGAATCAGGCCAAGGACAGCTTTAATGAATGGAATTCTCCCTGGTTTTATTATTTTTGGAAGCCTGGAAACAGCTGCCTATGGCTCAGAGAAATAAGACAGGCAGGATAAATGTCTGGCAGCACCTCCCATTTGTTCTGTGTCCTTCCTGGGCAGCTTTTGGAGCCCAGCCCTGCCAGCACCCTGTGCCCCCCATGTTTGGTTTGGAGTTGGCCCTGTGAAAAATGAACATCAAAAGGGCTCTTTCAGCAAGGGCTATTTCCACATCAAATGCCTACCTCCAGTCCTGAGCCATCAGGGACAGAGCTCTTCATAAAAGGAGAGGGAAGATTAATATTATTTTTCAAAAGTATAATGGGAGGTTTCCACTCCCCAAGCACTTCAGAGTTGGTTTTTGCACAAAGCCATAATAATTTCAACCCCAAAGGACAAAGAAAAACACATTAGAGGAGGTTACAAATGCCTGAAAAAATGGTTGGTCTCAATAGAAATGTTCAGGTCACTGTCAGTTTAGGGGCTGGAAGAGGCTGCTGCTGGGAGAGCCTGTCTTTCCCATAGGAATGTGTGCCCTCCATCCTCGCTCAGAGCAGCAGCACCACTGCAAACTGGTGGGAGGGGGATGGAGAGGAGAAGGAGTGGAGAAGATGCTGGAAGCACCCTGTTGGGCAAGTGGAAAAGGGAAAACCCCGTTGTCAAGTAAAGCCCTTCTGAGACCCTGCAAGAGAAAGAGCGGCAGGAATCCGGCCCAGTGACTGGCTGGCAGTGTGCCTGGACCATGACATGGCTCAGCCTTGGAAAGGCACCTGTGGCCTCAGCATCTCCCTCTTACAATACAAGCATGGCATCACAGGGGAAGCACAGTCCTGCAGCCTGACAGCAAGTTTCTGCTCTGTGAGCATGAGCCATTGGGCCAGACGAGTGTATGAACAATTATTTGATCACTTCCACTGCAGGAACCAACTTGACAAATACCTCCGATTCACATGCTTGCAGTCTGCTTCTGAAAAACCAGACTAGGAGCAAGCTCTCACCCTGGAAAATCCCTTGCCTGTGTCTGCTGTGCATCCTTTCCCGTGACGGGAAAGGTTGGGCCAAATGCAGTAAATGCCGTGGAGCTGGCAGAGCTGCTCTGAGGCAAATGTCCCCAGGCTGCTGGGTCAGGGGTGGCAGGGCTCATCACTTGGGAGGTGGTCTGTCCCTGGGTGACCTAGTGCCTTGATGGCTTTCTGCTTCTTGGTCATTCAACAGAATGAATCTTTTCGGCGTGAGTACCTCACCTTTCTCTGGACTTGGGGGTGCAGATGGGAAGTGAGGTGTGGGACAGTCACTAATGGCATGAGCCCCTAAGTGGTTTTCACTTAAAAAGTGGGCAGGGAGAAAATACTTGTGGGTAAGGAAATGCAAAATATGATCCTGAGGGCTCAGAGAAACTGCTGGTTAAGTCAGTTCTTGCCTCTTCCCAATGCTTGGAGTTACTCATCTGTGAAGGGGGCTGGAGCCCTCACCATGTAAATCCCACTTAAGCCCCAAAGAAAGTGCTTCATTGGCACTTCAGGTTCATCCGCTGGCTACCACAGGGACAAAGGTTTCACATTCCCCAAGAAAGCTGAAAAATCCCCCAGTCCCTTTGCTGGAGATGGGAGCTGATGGCCAGAGGGCAGTGATGGGAGAAAGCAGCAGCAACAGGGTGGTCGAGCAGCAGTTTGTGGGACTGTACTGGCATCACTGTGTCCTTCTTTGGCAGGATCCTTCCTTGCCAGCTCTCCTGTGCACCTGGAGCTGAAGCAGCGGGGGTGACAGCAGATGCTGCTCCTATCCCTGAGACATCAGCTGTCTCCAGGAAGGTGGGGGAACCCTGGGAAAGTGTCTTTGTGCTGATGACGGGGTTTGACACGCAGCAAGTCAGTGCTGGGAAAGCCAAGGAGCGCGCTGGAAACAGGAGACGCCTGCGGCAGATGACGGTGCCAGTAGGACATGGCCGGTTTGCTGCCTGCGGGACTGCAAATGCTCTGCCCAAAACAACTTACTCAGATTTACTGTAAGTGGCAGCCAGGCCGTCCATAGCTTGTGGTGAACATACCAGCCCTGCCTGCAGAAAGGGCTGCGGAAGCCAAGCTGGCCCCTTGCCCAGCAGGCTGGAGGGGGGCAGCGGGGGGGGCTCTGCATCCCTGCCTGCCTGTCCCAGCACGGCACCCTCAGTCCAGCACCCTTTGCCCGCTGCGGGTCCCAGTGCCAAGTTCAGAATCACATGAGGTGGATTTTCTCTTGCCAAGTGCTTTCTGCACCCAGCCTAAGGAGAAGGTGATACTGTGGATGGAACCCCCCCACGGTGATTCTGCTGCGGCAGCACTGGGGCAGCTGAGTGGAGCAAAGGCAGGGAATTCTGCCGCTGTGGCAGAAGCCTCTTGAGCAGTGCAGCAAAGGGACTCAGAGGCCAGGCTGGGTGCTGCTGGCGGGCAGCCAGCTCATCCCTGGGGCACCTGGGGCCACGGCTGAACCGGGAAACCCCCCGGCTGCGCCCGGCTTCCGGCCTTTGTGCGAGCAGGAGCCGGTGGCGGGGCGGTGGCAGTGGGATGGCTGCCATCGTGTCACCCTGGCCTGGGCTGCGCTCGAGGCTCGTGTGTCCTCGCGCCCCGAGAGGTGCTGCCGGATGGAGAGAGACCCTGCCAGGTCTGGCCGAGGGGACTCGCCGTCCCCTCCCGCCCAGCCGTGCCGGGAGGGAAATTTCCGATACTGCTGGCTTCCCAGAAGTCAAGGGGAGGTTTCATCCCTGGCTCTGCTGTCTCAGCTCACGAATCCTTCCCAGCTCAGCCTGCGAACCTGGCACGCGAGGCTTAGTGCCGGCAGCGTGGGGTGAGACCGAGGGCGGGCAGCCCGTCAGGCCCAGCTCTGTGGGGCTGAGCCAGGCTCACGCCAGCAAGTGACCCAGCCCTTCTGGCCGCTGTCCCAGCCGGAACATCTTCACTGGAGGGTTGCACTGGAGGGCTGTGGGGCTCCCACAGAGCAACCAGAGCCGTGTGCTGCCCAACACCAGCCAGCTCGGTGACATCGGCCCGTGCCATGTCGCTGTCCCCCTGCCCCAAAGCCTCACACCAAAATCTCTCTGACAGGCACCGTGGCACTGTTGGTGTCACTGTGCTGCGAGGTGCCATAGGGCTGTGCTGCAGGGCCAAAGGACGGGTTTTTTGTCTCTCCCCTCCCTGACATGGAGGCAAAGCATCCTAAGAGGGAATGCTCATAAGGGGAGGGATTCTGCTGGCATGAGCCACAACGCTGGTGCCTGCCACTGGGCATCAGTGCCCTGGGCTCTGAGGACTGATGGGCCTCATCCTGCTCAGGTGTGGAGGATGTGGCTGTGGCTGCTCTGAGGTGGGGTGGGGAGTGATGGGATCATGGCTGTATCCTACAGCAGCCTTCCCCTGCCTTCCCCAGCCACCCAGCACCGGTTCTGGATATTTTCTCACAAGAAATCCAGCTGAAAACAAGAGGGGTTGTGCCAGCCAGGTGGCTCCTCCAGAGCATTTGCCTCTGCTCTGTGCTTAAACATGATTTTTGCTCAGAAATGTCCAAAATTTTGCTCTGCACAAGCTCTGATTTTGAAGCCATCAGCACGGAGCTCCCACAAACTGAGAGGCTCCTGGCACAGGTCCATCTCTTGCCTGTCCTGACTGCAGGACCTGTTGCCAGAAAAAAATTGAGTCTGGAGCTCAAATGTCCAACCCAAACCTGATGTGCCCAATGGAAGGAGTGCTGACCCTGACCTGCACAGCCCTCCAGCACCAGCTCGCTCTTAACTCTCTCCTCTGCAGGAAGATTTGAAGCCTTCCAGTTAAATCCGGGAAGGAGTTAGCAAGTCTTTGTGGCAGGTGGATTAGAGGCAGAGGTAAATGCTCCTGCTAAGTGTAATCTGGCTGGTTAAAAGCTCAGCTCAGCCTCTATCCCAGCATTGTCCTTGCTTCTTATAAATATAAGAGACAATTCTGCAAACACACATTTTTCCTACTGCCTACTGAGAGATGCAAGAGATTGGAGAGAGCCTGTTGCCCTCCCCCTCTCCCCGGGTATCATCAGGGTTTATTATCACCCCTTCTCCCCCCAGTGCCCTCCTTTCTCTGGGATGGGTTCGACTCTGGCAGTCTCTGATCCTGCAGGTGCAGCAGGAGGGGGATTACAGCTCGTAGGGCCACACGTCAGGGCAGGTGAAGGCAGCAGAAACTCCCAACATTGGGGAAATGGGAATAGGGGTGAGAGTCAGGGCCCCCTTTCTCCCTGCAAGCCAAGGGTTCCTCCAATCCCATGCCCTGGGGAGCTCTCTGAGTGGAATGGGGCAGTTGTGGTGGGATAGGGGCTGGGCTAGGGGTTCTGGTCACTGTGCAGCATATAGTGACTCAAAGCAGAAATGAAAAATTATCCTAACTGTATAAAAGTAGGTAACAGTTATCTGATTCTCTCTGAAAACCTCTGTTCTGGAGCTGGTGGCTCTAAGGGGGCACGCGAGGGTGGCACCTGTGACCCTCCCTGGGATGCCCTGGCCATCCCACCCTCTGGCAGAAGCATCTCTATCTGCACTGTCCTCTGCAGGTGACAAGACTCCTTGGGCAGTTCTAACCAGGACCTGTGTGCTGATCCCAGGAGTTTGTGGGTGCCCTGGTGGACCTGGTGCCTCCCTATGTTTCCATAGCTGGAGGGTGCACAGATGACCTCTCCTAGGGGATTATGGCTGAAGTGGGGGGCTTTCACAGGGAGTACAAGCAGGCAGGGATCAGGGTCTTACTGGGATTAAGGTATTTTCCATGCATTTAAACTAGTTGTCACGAACCCAGAGCTACCTAGGAGTGAGTGACCAGAGCACAGCACCAAAGGCACAGGGGAGAAGAGCAAGGAGAAGCTAATACCCACCCCGACCCCCACCCCAGGGCTTGCAGGGAGCAAGGGGAAGATACTCACAGAGGCTTGGAAGCCCCCAAAGCCCCAGGGATGATCTGTGGGCTCCGATTCAAGCAGAGATGAACAGGTGCTGCACAACCCCAGTGCTGATGGAGGAGAGCTCGGGGGGTTCAGGGGGGGACAGCAGCAAGTCCCCAGGGAGACAGCAGAGCACTGTGCCCTCTCTGGGGCCAGGACAGAGGGGTCCATTGCAGGAGGCGTGAGAGCTGGGTGGCTCCAGGAGCTTGGTAACCTTAATCCTCCCTTGGATTAATGCTCAGGGGAGCTGGGGACAGTGTTTAAACCTGCTGGAGTGAGCCCTCGCGTTGAGCGCAGCACTGTGGTGGGGTTGGAGGGGGACAGAGGGCACAGGTTAAGGACAAGAAGAGGGGCAGGCAGTCCCAGGGTCTAATCTGACATGCAGATTTTGTGGCCCTGTTGCTGGGCCCTGCCCTCCCTGGGAGCAAAGGGATGGGCAGTCTGATGACCAGCTCCGTGCTGGAGTCCCATCTGGCAATGCTGCCCAGCTCCAAGAGGCTGCTGCTGGTCTGGCTCTGCAGGGCCTCTGCAGGCTGCACCCCTTGAGCCAGCCCAAGGTGGAAACTATCTGCCCTTGGAAGGATGCTCTTCTGGGGGAATGCCTGCCCACGATGAAGTCTCTGGGATGAAATCCCTCTCTCAGGATAAATTGGCTTCCCTGGGGCTGAGTTTTCAGCCTGGCTCAGAGGAGCAGTACTAGGATGCTCAGGGATGCTCAGACAGCCCATGTTCCTACCCACACAGACACCAGACTGACCCCAGACGTCAGCAGAGGACTTCCTAGCTCATGGCATTAGGAGACACTCCCTTCTGGAGCCATTGGCATTTGTGGGGTGCTTGCAAGCCCAGGCAGGGGCATCCCTGCAGAGCAGCCTGAGCCCCAGCTCCTCGCCCAAAGCAGGTGCAGAGCCCCATGCAATCCCCTGTGACACCTGGTCCCAGCCTACCAAGGACCCCATACCATGTCCCCAGCCCCAGCTGAGCAGGAAATGCCACATGGATGCCATTAGAGGAGGTTCCCATCCCTTGGCAGTGTGGGTGCAGCTCTCTCTTGAGCTTTCCCTGGTCTGAGCTGTTTTGCCGGGCAGCTGGCTTCAGCACAAAGGTGCCACCCAGATACACCAGTGTCCCCTGCACCCCGAGCACCAGTTACACCCCCTTCACCCCTCTGCAGCCTTGGGGCCTCATGGGAACCTCCTGTCCTGTGCCTAATCCGGCTCCATGCTCCCCAGCCCTGCCACCTGTCCCAGGGAGATGCCACAGGGCATTGTCACCCATCCCGATGTGGCCAGTGTCACCTTGGGCGCCTCCCTGGTGGGCAGGGAGTGGCCTCACAGGGGCTGCAGGTGCTGTGTGCTGTCCCCTGAGGCAGCCAGGCAGGATGGGATGTACTGTCCTAAGTGGCATCTTAACTAGATCTGATCCAGCCTTGCAAAGCCACAGCGCCTTCAATTCCCTTAGCACTCCAAATCTGCTACTGTGCATCTAAGCGGATTATTTTAAATACCCCATGATGGACTGCTCCTTTGTAATATAAACCAGCCTCGTGTGTCCCATTCCCCTCCTATTTGCTGTGATTTAGCTGCAGCTGTGACAGCTAGAAGTCTCCCCAGCTCCCTCTGCTCCCTAGGAAACATCCCTCGTACCAGCCCCTTCCCCAAATCCTCTCTCCCCTGTGTTTCCAGATCACAGGGATGCTCCCCTCCACACATCCTTTCACGTCTTGGGGTGAGTGATGGCTGTGGGATGTGCTGCCCCAGAGCTGTTTCATCTCTACCCAGAGCTGAGCCCCTGCACCAGCATCACCCCCACCTGCACCTCAGGGCCGGCCTTGGCTGCTTTTGCCCAGAGAGGGGCCACAAAGGAAACCGTTTTGGGTGGGTTTTGCCAGTTTTCACGATTTTTTCCTCAGGCTGACTGGCTTTGACACCTCAGCTCTGCCATGAAGTCAGCCAAGCAAGAAAGCACCCTACCTCCCACTCCCACTGTGGGGGGTGTCTGGGGGGCGTGGGGGCCGGCGTGAAGCCCACCCAGCCCCGCTGTTACGGCAACGGCAAAGAAGCCACCACTTTTCCAAGCGCTTCCCTTTGGGGCTTGTCTGATTAATGAGGGCTTGTTATTTCCAAACTGTTTGAAATCGTGTTTATTTTATCTGCCGCTGGATTCCTCTGACTCAGGGCTCATCGTTAACTGCCAAAGATGAGTGACAGATCCCGCTAATTACAGCTAATGATGGCCTTAAAGGATCTCTGTGCGCACACGTGTGTTTGTGTGCACACATGCCAAGGGCCATTTATAATTTAAAGTGGGGAGAGTCGTTAGCATAAACCATGCCCAGATTAATTGCAGAGAGCAGCCTCTCTGGGGAGGATGCTCACCAAGAGGCTGTGGTTTCAAGCTCTGGATGCTGAGGGCAGCACAGGCTGCCTGGGCAGCAGGGTCCTGAGCTGGGTGTCAGTCTCGGGGACACCAAATCAAAGCCACCACATAGGAAATGCTTGGTGGTAGGGACCAAGGGACTCTAATATGTGGCACAGACACGAGTGTCTCAGAATTGTGTAGGGCCATGGAAGCTGATGTACAGCCTCCAGCAGAGCTCTGTGGGGTGTTTTCCAGGTGGGAGGAGCACCATGCCCGAGAGACCCAGTTCTCCCCCAGTTTCTGTGGGAACAGGCAGCTGGAGGAATGGGAGACACTTTTTATGGCCTCCCTGAGGACAAAGTAGCTGCAGGAGCCCAATCAGAGACACCAGAGACCTCTCATCTGGGGGGCTGAGGTTAGCAGTGCTCCCTGCTCTGGGGAGAGCTCTTCTGTCTTTAGTCCCTGGTAAATCCAGCCAAAAGACTTTGCTTTTACCTTTATTCCCAGGAAGGAAAGAGTGAGGATGGAGACAATGAAGCTTTCCCCAACCCTGGGCTGGAGGATGTGGAATGAGAAGCAGTGGCTGCAGGAGCTCATGGCCATCACCCCAGCAAGAGTTTGGGCAGGTGGCTGCTCAGAGAGAGCAGGCACATCCCATGGGCTGGGGTACTTGAACAACCTTCCACAGCAGGGTTTGTTCCAAACCCTTCTCTAAACCAGTTCTCCACCTGCCTGGGCTGACTTTGACCCACACCTGCAAAGAAGGTGCAGAGAGACAGATCCATGTATCCCCTGACTCCATCTCCTCACCCTTCCTCTCCATGGGGGTCCAGGTGATGCCCTTACCTCTCTCCCAGTCCTCCTATCTCAGGTCATGGAAGAAGTATCCAGCAGGAAACCAAAAGCTGTTCCAGATGGCAGAAGGCTCAGCAGAGCAGAACAACTGTTCCCCAGCCCTTATCTTTCTGCAAACCAAATCCACCTTTCTTGGAAAAAAGTA
Organism: Pachyramphus minor; assembly: GCA_013397135.1. Taxonomy (NCBI): domain Eukaryota; kingdom Metazoa; phylum Chordata; class Aves; order Passeriformes; family Tyrannidae; genus Pachyramphus; species Pachyramphus minor. The sequence goes on along the minus strand of VYXB01000732.1, from coordinate 222,861 downwards.
ATTCAAGCTCCTCGGTCTTCCTCAGAGCTGGCGAGTGGCAAGAGTGAAGCACCAGCCCCGGCTCCCCAGGGAGGGGAAGCGCCATCCTGTAAAGTGCTTCTATATTGGTCTGTGCCACAAGAAGGTCTAAATTGGAAATGATGGCAGCAGCAAGCGCCAGGATGCTGAGATGGGCTCTGGGGCCTGCACAAAGTGATTTCAGGGGCTGGATGTGCTTGGCCCAGGTGATCCCTGCCAGCAAAGGACACTGCAGTTCTAATCCTGCTAAAAGCTCGGTGGAAATTACTTGGATAAGGGCTTTTAGCTTCCAGATTCAGGTCAAGACCAATGGCTGATGAATTTGTCTTGGAACTTTTGAATTTTTCTGATCCCCCAAACACTCAGGTTTCCCTTTCTGAAACACTCCAAATGTTTCAATTTAAGGGTCTTGCAGAAACAGCTGTCTGAGGGTGTGGAGCAGAGTTCCCCTCAGACTCCTGCAGCCACTCAGTGGTTGTCACTGCTCCTGAAACAGCCCAGCAAGGTGCTTTGGACAGGGCCAGCTCAGGATGGTGCTTTTTGCACTATCCCCCTGTCACTGTGGGTTTCAGTCCTCCAAATCCTGTTCACACAGGGGTCCTGGGTGCTCACGCTCTCCTGTTCCCACTCTCCCCTTGGCATGGCTTCCTTTACCATGGTTCCCTACCATGGTCTCTCCCAAGTTTAGGTGATATGTTTTTCCCTCTATGCCGTGGCCAGGGGTGTTTGGAGCCATGTGAGTGTGGGGTGCATGACAGGGCAGGCCACCATGGGATCCTGGGCCTGGGCACCACACTGCAAGCTGCTTGCTTGCTGAGCATGTTGAACCCTCCCCAAATAGCCCCTGAGATCACCGCCACCCAGTGAAAGAGCCCAACTGCAAAGAAAACAGGGAAGCAGCTGAAAAAATAAAGGCGCTGCCATGGCGCTGTGCACGCCAGGTCGGAAATTTGGGATGGTGCCGAAGCACAGCCCCGGATGCTCCTCCCGCCCCAGGGCATGAAAAGCCAACAGAGAATGGAGAAATAAGAGGTACCAGAGGCTAGAGGGAAGGCACTCTGCTGGTGGCACCAGAGATGGGCAGTCACATCTGTGTGGTGTGAGATGGAATGATCCAGCCCTAGCTCCATGTGTCCCGGGGACAACACAGTGACAGGCTACTCAGTGAGCTGCCAGCTGTGGGTACCTCAGCTCCTTCACCACCTGCACCACCTTCACCACCTCCCCAACTGCCACAAGCATCCAAAAGACAGAGAAATTTTCCAAAGAACAGCCATAAGTATCTCCCAGAGACTTGGTGTAGCCCTGGCCGTGAGGCAGTACCTTTTTGAGCTGCAGGATGAATACAGATGAACTGGGCAACACAGCGTTGCTGGGAGAACTGGAAGGTCAAGCAGCCTTAAGGTCAGGATAAGAGGCAATGCCAGTGCCTGCCTCCCAACCCTGCACATACTACTGCCAGACTGAGACCGCCAAACTCATTGCACCTCTGCCCTGGGCCTCTGGTTATCTCCAGCATCAGCTGGCCTGGGGGCAGGAGCAGGTCCTGGCAGAGCTCCATGCCCCTGGCCCTGCCGGAGCAGGCAGGGTGTGGGTGGAGGTAGCGGTCCCTGCCCTATCTGCCAGGCTCTGGGATTAGCTGTGTGGCATCAGGAGCAGCTCTAGCAGTGGCTGGGTAAGAACAGATAGACACAGATAAGGCAACCTGAATCCTGGGGACGGCGAGCCAGCTTCATTAATTGCCGTGCATCCAGGTGCTGACGAAGATGCTATCATCCCATTTCCCTCCCCAGCAGCTTGGATGTGGCTGTCAGTCCTGGCTCACACAAGGACAAAACTTGGTGCTTGCACGGGTGGCCCCTCTCTCCCAGAGCTGCTAAGTGGCTTCCATGTCCCCCTGGGGACACTGCTGGTACAGGGATGCAGCCAGTGCAGGGATGCACAACCCGCACAGGGATAGAGCTGGTACAGGCATTCACAGCCAGTGAGGGGCTCCACAATCCCTACAGAGAGATATGGATGGAACAGGGATGCAAGCAGGATGGAGACCCCCAGCAGTATGGGGACACATAGCCAGGATGGGGCCCCAGGTGATGGGGAGAACATGCAGCCAGGTTGTGCACCCTGCCACGACGGAGACCCATGGACAGTGTGGGGACATGCAGACAGGATGGGGACCCAGTTGGCATGGGGACACATGCAGGAGGACCCCATAGAGCCCTGGGGCACACTGATACTGCAATGCAGAGGATGACCAGCAGTATCACCCACCCCTGTGATGGCCTGGGCCTCACATCCCTCCCCAGGCTCCAGCTCTCCGGCTGCACTGAGTAGGAGGGTTCAGCACTGTGCGGGCACACGGAGGGAGGGAAGCACCGCCAGGTCCCTGCTGTGTCCCCATCGTTGCCATGCTGCAGGCTGCTGGGGGACGGGCACAGCATGGCACCCCCCCATCCCGTTAGCTCTGGCATGAAAGCGCCCGCCGCTGCGGCAGCGGGGCCTGGCCATGATCCCCACTTCCAGGTAAACACACGAAACAAGCGGCTCGCCTTCCCTCCCTGCCCGGCATTCCTGGCCGCACAGACCCACCATTCAGCCCCACCACCCCACACAAACCCCCAGTGTTTGGGAGAGGGCTCGTGCTCCCGGCGGAGCTCCGGGGGGGACACGCTGCGGCTGGGCAGTTGACACCCGGCCAGGCTGGAGCGGGGCCAGCGGGCGCAGAAAGAGACGCTGTGTTTTGGCCGTGGATCCTGCCGTGCTGGGGCAGGGGCAGAAAGGACCCCTTGTGTGCATGGGACCCAGGGGTGCCCCCACCCCTCAGCTGCAGCCAGGGTCCCATGAGGCCGTGGCAGTGGTCACCAGTGGCTCCATGGGGTGGGAGCCTGAAGGGGTGAGGTGGTCAGAGGCAGGGGATGCCCTACTGCCATCCAAAAGATTTGCAATCCCAGACTATGGGAGACAAAAGCGGTGGAGGGGATTGACCAGGGACAAGTACAAGTGGTGGCAGAGGCAGGAGTGGGAGGCAGCTTTCCCTGGGCATCACTCTGACACTTGCAAGGATGAAAGAAGAGAGTGCCATATCCTGCCCCTTGGGCTCTTCACCTCATCCAGTCTCCTAACCCTATCCCCAGACTCTCCTTGGCACTGTTGGGGGTTCATCCTGTAGCACAGCCTGGGATGCTCTGGCCACAGCAGGGCTCAGAGAACAGTGGACCCCTCTGGAGAGCCTGGAATGGAGCTGAGCGTATCCATGTCTCAGCCACAGGCATCCCTGTGGGGCCAGGCTGAAATGGAGAGGGTAAAGCAGGAAGCAGAGCCTTGATGCTCCAGCATCCCAGCTGTTCCTTCTGCTGCCTCTATCATCCAAAAGCAGCCAGCAGTGCTGTTGCTGGGGGCATTGTCCCCTCCCCCATGCCTGGTACCTTTCTCCCTTGCTCTCCCTGAAAAGGTGGCTTTCCTCCCCAAGGAGTGCAGGGAAAGCACTTTCCACCACAGCAGATGAAAATGGATTCCAATCCAATTTTACCCTAGTACCACTTCAGTGATTTTGATGGAGCCGCTCTGGATGGGTGCCGGTTGGAGCCAGAGGACAGCTGTCGTGGCTCCATAGACCAGGGGTTTCTTATCTGTGTCACCTTTGATTACTGTAATTGAAATCCTGCTCTGATCTGAGCCATGCCCGAACGTTTCTGCTGCCTGTGCGGCTCTCGGCTCGAACAGCAAAATGACGTTAATAGATTTTAAAGCCAGGCAAGGCCTGTAGGAGTATTTCTGCCTGACCTCCTGGATAGCAGCCGACAGCCACCACTTACCCCAGTCCCGCTCTCAGCTGCTGGCACAGCCCTGTCACACCTCCTATGACTCATTTTCCCTCCTGAAAGCACAAATCCTGCCTTTCCCAAGAGCCGCTCCTGTGTCTGCCGGGCAGCCTGCCTCCTCCCACCCCTGCAGAGCAGAGCCGGCGAGCTCTTGAGAGAGGCAGGGTCCAGGGGTGCCAGTGGGATCAGCTTCCTTGCTCCAGCATGAAATGCCCCATGGGAAGCATTGCCCTTTCCTGGCATCTTCTGGCCAGAAGGGCAGCAGGGTGACACGCTGCTGCCCATCCGCTGCCAGGCAGGAGGCAGAGGACGGAAATGCCACCACACAGGAGAGGATGCTCCTGGCTTTGATGCCAAGCTGAAAAATCAGCTGTAGCTGGCAGCATGACCAATACTTTGTCACCCTCCCCATCTTCTTTTGTGGCACCACCCATGGTGTTTAGCCAGAGCCACTGCAGCAGAAAGAGTAATTCCAGCCCAGACAGTGTCTGAGGGCAAGAGCTGGGAGGACACACTCACTGGCACACACACAGTCCTGCAGTTTGGCTCAGTGAGCAGCCGGTACGAGGAGTGAGCCTGCCCCGGACGGTTTGGGACAGCAAAGCTGGTGGCTCCGTCGGGGTTGGGGAGGTATTGTTCAGCAAGTCTGGCCTCTGGGAGCTGCCCTCTGGAGCAGGCAGCGGTGTCCCAGGTTCAAAGCTCCATCTGAAGGGCCCTGCGAATCCCAAGGGCCAAACCCTGACTGCACCAGACAACCACCCTGAACCCCGAGGCCTTCCAGGCTGGCAGCTTTCATGACCGAACAGCCGAGAGCCGGTCGGCATGTGCTGGCACAGCAACCTGGGCTTGCACCAACGAGGATCTGACGGAGCCATTCCAAAACTTCATATGCTGGCAAAAAGAAAGGCAGGCTGGCCAGACTGCAGGGCACTCCATCAGCCTGCCACCAGCACACACAGGACCTCCCCCTGAATCCTGGCTGCCCGAGCAGCAGCGTTTCCTCTCATGCTGGCGGGTCATGGGCCGACGACACACACAATGCTTGGGGTTATCCAGGCTTTATCAGCTCTGGCCATGCAGTGCAGGCAGGAAAAGGGTTTCAATCCCAGCCGAGCCCTGTTTCCGTCAGGAACCATTCCCCCTGTCATGGGGGAGGGCTGGACTATGCCATAGTTTTGACACCAGTACCGGTGAAGCTGGGCTGTGGGAAGAGTGGGACCATGAGGCGTCACTCTCTATCCCAAAAGCATTGCCAGGGTCCCTCCTTGTGCCAGGGAAGCTGCCGGTCTCTGAGCAATGCACCTACTCCCACCCCAACTCTGCCTGGCAAAGCAGCACTGGACATGGTGACCTGCAAAGCTTGGGCTAGGAAAGGGCCAGAGCTGGTAAATCCCAGGAAAGGGGCTGCCATCAGCAGAGGTCTGAAACACCCCTTGCTGGGCGTCATCCCAGAGCCCTGGCATGCTGGGAAAACTCCTGCTCAGAGCTGTACAGGCAACTTGAGAAACCCCACAGCAAAGGCCACCACTGCCAGTGACGTTGGGAAACTGAGGCATGAGGAGATACCAAGGGAGGCCTCCTTCCCTCTTGGTCCTATGCTGCCATGGGACATCCTTTCTGGGGCTGCACCAGCCTCTTAAAGCCAGGTGGAAGAAGGCTGGCACAGGGTCTGTCTTAGTTCCTCAGCCCAAAATCAGAGAGTGGGTGTATGCCCAGCCCTTGCTCCTCCAAACCCTCCAGCAGCACACACAGGGTGGAAAGAGGAGCTGGTGGAGGCACTGGGAAAGGCTGGGCTTGCTGAGATCCCCTCCCGCTCCATGATTAATTGAACACAGGCTAAAATTAGCTGCGGAGGCAGCACCCCTGGGGTCTCCCAGCAGCATCCCACTGCCCGCCGGCTGTCTGCAAGTGGGTCAGGCAGCAGCTGCCTCCCAGCTGGGCACCCTGGGTGCTTGGGGGACCCCCATCCTCTGCTGAATGTGGGAGCACCGCTCCCTGCTCCATGTGGCTCAAGGGAAGAAGCCTCCCCACTGCTGCCCTTCTCGGAGGCTTTTCCCTCTCTGGATTCACGGGGCAGGGCTGTGTTATGAGGAGCAGCTGGGAAGGCACAAGGCCATCCTTTGGGATGGCAGGAGTGCAGATCCCCGTCATATTCTTCCCCGTGCCTTCAGGGATCTGTTATATTTAGCCGCTTTCCCTACCTCATGTTGCCGGCTCGGCTCTGGCTCTTTTCCCTCCCCTTCCCCACTGTTAATTTGTTTTCTCTGTATTATTTGCAGATTCGGGGAGGCAGAATGAGGTGTTTCGGCACAGGGGACCACTCAGCAAAGGCCTCCTCATGCTGCTCTCCACCCGGGGGTTTTTGGTTGGGTTTTCTCCTGGCTATTTTTAACCCACAGCAGCAGCTCTGAGGGGATGAAACACCAAGGGGTAACGCAAATGGGAGGCACTCTGTGGCCGATGTGCCAGGACAAGGGGGAGGATGCTCATGGCTGCACAGGGATGCTCCCATGGAGGCAGGGCAGGGCCTGGACACACTGCCCCCACATCCCAGGCAGGCAGGGGGCTGCACCCCCTGGATTGGCCCCACCTGCCAAGCCCTCTGCTCTCCCCTGGCTCCCTGCAGATCCGAGCCTGCAGCCTCCACTGTAACACACTGACACGCAAGCTGGGGAGAGCGGGAGGCTGGGCTTTCCCCTTGGATCCAGAAGAAAGCAAACAGGGGAAAAGTTAATTAAAAACTTCAAAGCCAGATCATTCTAATTTGGCTTAACATGGCAGTCCTGCTCAGCAGCAGTGCTGTCCCAGAGGTGCCTGCGTGGGGCTCGGGCTGGGAAGTGTCCAGCCTGTCACATCACGAGATGTTCATGGGATGTCACCCACCACCAGTACCACTGCAGGCCTCCACCCCTGCTGAGCACTGGGGTGTGGGGTGCAGTGGAGCTGGGCTCTGGGCTGGGCATCTGGTGACCAACTCTCTCAGGGACTGGATTTCAGAGCTGCTGTAAGGGTGACTCCATGGGGAAGGTGTGCCTCAGTTTCCCCATAGCCCAGGGATGCCAAACCTGCTTGCTGGGAAGGTGTTTTCAAGGCACTTGGGCTGGGCCTCATCCCCACCTCCTGGTGTGATACCACTGCCCCACATATAGCAGGGCAGGGCTGAGGGTCCTGGGGGAAGCAGGGGGTGCCTGCCTCAGCAGGGTCCAGCAAAACAGGGGGATCTCATCCTGCGGTGAGGAGGGGACCCTGGCACCTCCAGCCACTGCTCTGAAGGAGGAAGGTAACATCTTTCTTGATTAATTCTCACTCTTTTCTCCAAAAAGAGCAAAAAATCCTCTCATTTTCTCCAGAAAGCTACGTCACAGGACAGCAATGCTCCTGCCCAGGCACTCTGGTGCCTTACCCTGCCTCCTGCCCCCACTTTTGGGTTTTTTTTTGGTGGTGGGTTGTGTGGGGTTTTTTTGCAGAACTTTGGGCTGCATGGTGAGTAAAGGCATCCTGCTGTCTGTGGGCTAACAGCTTGTTGGAGAGATAATAAAGCAAAGGGGAGTAAATTAAAGTGGCTATAAATAGCACCAGGAGAGGAAAAGGAGATGAAGTCATCTTCCTTCAGCTGAGCTGGTATTTGCATCACTTCTTCCCTTTGCCTTCCCCTGCCACCTCACCCTGGTCGGGAAACAGCCTTCCCCAGACCCTGGGGTTATGCTGTGGGCTCTGTGTGCCCCCTGGTCCTCATGGTGCTGGGGACTGTCCCCCTGGGATGTCTGCCCAGTGCTGGGGGCTTCCTGGAGAGCACAGCAAGGTGGCCTGGATGTGGTCACTCGGCCCCAGGCTTCAGCCCAGCTTTGCCATGGATCTGTGGCCTTGCCCCATGCAAACCAGTGCCTCCAGCATGACCCCAATGCTGCATCTCATGGTCACCACAAAGAACTTCCAGGAGCCATCACAGACCCATTTTTCTGTTTGCAGCCCATCCACAGGGACCCCCCAGGAGCAGTGCCTTCAGGAAGGCGTTCTGCAAACTCAACAACAGCAAATCCACCCAGTAAAGCCCCTCCAGGAACCAAATTCCATAACTGACATTTTTATTACTGATGATTTTAACATCCAAGACTCCACCATCAGTCCCAGGACACATGAGGGAGGAGGGATCCCGACCCTGCAGGAGCCTCCCTGAAGTTAGCAGACAGCTTCAGATCTCATTCAAAACATGACCCTCACTGCCAAGGAGCCCACTGCCCCTGCAGCCCCCCCAG
>VYXB01000732.1:195688-214615 GCA_013397135.1 Pachyramphus minor | reverse complement strand
CTGCCCCCTCACACGAGGTATATTTACATCTGAGTCAGAATGAGGTCACACCGTGGTTTCCTTATGTCAGCTACCGACTCCTATTCCTGTGCTATGCACACACACCCGCCGTGTTATTGCAGGGTATTTATAGCTATTTTACATGTATAATTATAAAACCACAACTCCACACACGCACCAAAATAATCACGGTGCTGGGAGGCAGGGGAGCAGGGCCAGGGTGATGGGAACGGGGCCGGGACACGGACCCACCGCTAATAATAATTCTTTGCACTTTATATATAGCCCCTTTCATCCACAGCTCTCAAAATCGCTTTGCAGACATTTAATTAAGCTGCCCAACATCCTAATGTGATGACAGCCAAGTAATAATATCCTTGCTTTTAGGTACAAAGAGAGGGGAGGTGGCAGGACTTGTCTGAAGTCCCACAGCGAGACCAGGTGTCCCGTGTCCTGCCCCACACTTGCGGGATGCCCACAGGGGAGATTTTGACCCAGAAGGACCCCAGGATCCTGGCCCTCTGCTCAGTTTAGGGTGAGGACTACTGATGACAGCACAAGGTCCAGGGAGGGCAGTGGTGACCCTGGGGACTGCTGAGCTGCAGCTGCCCAACATCTGGATCAGCAGGTGGAAGAGAGACATATGTATCTCCACAAACTCATGGGTGAGAGCTTGGGGGAGAGCAATAAATAAGATGACAGGACTGAAAGGGCTGATTTATGAGGAATATTAAGAGTCATAATACTGCCTGGCCCAGCCATCCCCCAGGGAGACAGGGTCGTGACAAGGACCCGGAGACATCACAGAGAGACAAGATTCACCGGGGCCAGTGCCAACATATCTCCAAGCAGGAGGCCTGGAAGCAGTTGTGCCTCCCAGCACTGGGAGCTCTGGGCAGCTCAGTGTGAGAGAACAGGCGGGTCTCAGTGGCAGCCTGGAGATGGGATCCTCCAAGGATGGGTCTCGGTGCTCCTCAAGGCTTATGGTCTGTGCTCCCCTGAGCACCCTCTCTTCCTCCCATGTACATCCCTGCCTGGATGGACCACTTGTCTCCCACCCCTGAAGTGCTGCAGAAGGCACAAGGGTGATGTGCTTCAGTTCTGGACACCAATGGGACATGAGATGCCACTCAGTCAGAGGGATCTGGCAAGAGAAGGTGGCCAGCAGAGCAAAGGAGCAAAGAGGTGCTGGAGGCAAACACTGGTGCTGGTAATGAAAGAGGCAGGACTGCTGCCCCAGGGGGTCAGGCTGGGTGGGCTCATTAACATCTGCAGAAAAACCCACACTGCCAGATCCCTTCCCATGCATGGAGAGGTGGGGGACAAGTATCCATCCTTGTCACCACCCTGGGGATGTCCCATGGGGAAAGCAGCAGTGTGTTGGTGGGTGCAGTGCCATTCTGCACACATGGGAACTAAATGCAAGTCAAAAATCATAAACCCTGATTTGATCCTTTAGCAAGAACCATCCTGCTGTTTTATGGTCATGCTGGTATTTCTTTCCCCACAGACTGTATCCAGATCCCTGCTCACCAAAACAAGCTGCACAGCAGCCCTCCACTGACAGCCCCCACACATACCAAGCCCCCAAAATGGGGCAGCAGAACCCACTTGCACCACACTGGCACCAAAGAGCAGTGACACAGACGTTAAGCAAGAAAACAGCTGCAAACCTTCTGAGAGGCAGCAAAGAAATGCCCCCAAATCATTACCTGTGAGGAGAAAGAAGGGAGGCAAATGGGAATAGCTTGCCTGTCCAGAAAGTCAGCGTAGCCTGGGCAGTGCCACAGGGACATGGGCACCTTCCTGCTACCACACTGGCCACCAAAACTGCCCCCTGCTACTGTCAATTCCCTGAATTTCACATCCATTGCCGCCACCCCACCTCCAGCTGGACATCTCTTACCAGGAGCTGCCGGCAGCTCTGCCATCTCACTGGCCATGATGAAGGACTCGAGGATCCTTGCACGGAGCTCAGGGCTTCCCTCGGTGCTGTGGGGAGAAGGAGGGTGTCTGTGAGGATGCCAGCACCTCAGCCTCCCTGGAGACATCCCAACCCCCCTGGGACAGCAGCCACCTGCCCTGATGGATCTCCTGTGGGACCGAGGCAACGCTGCATCTCCCAGTTCCATGCGTGCATCACACCCGTGGGAGTGGGTGTGATGTCTGAGCATCTGAGCCCCCAGATCCAGCTCCCCCTTCGGACAACGCCGGGGCTGGGCCACTGGTGGGCTGCCATCCATGCCTGGCTACGGGCACCCTCCTCTCACCCACCCTGTCCCGTGCATGGCAGGGGCACCTCACCTGGCTGCCACAGGGCGGAGAAGCACTTCCCCAAAAAGCTCCCCGAGGAGCCGGGGCGAGAAGCGGCTCCGGTGGGTGCCCTGGCAGAGGTGGCAGAAGTGGCGGGCGAGCTGGCGCAGGAGCAGTGCCTGGGGCTGTGGCAGGGCTGGGGGGGCCAGCAGGGCTCTGGCTCGCTGGCCACATTCCTCCAGGCTTGGGGTCTCTGCAGCAGAGGGGCACAGGAGAAAAACGGTCAGTTCAGGAGGTCAGGGCATCCATCCCCTTGCCTCTCATGGGAGCCTGGCACCCACCAGCACACATGGCATGAGTTGTGGCAGTTCCCTACTTCCCCCAGAGACCCAAGAAACCCTGGCCTTAACCTCTCCCACAAAACCTGTGCAGCCCATCTCTTCCCAGCCAGGCTGTGGGACACATGGGTATCTCAAGGCATGCAGAGGTGTCTTCGGGGTCTTGGCCGCCTCTTGCTGGGAGCTGCCAGCCCCATTTACCCACTCACACCACCCCACCATCCCAGATCAGGTTGTCAGGTGCCTTTAGCACATTCCTCCTCTCAGCACATCCAGGGAGAGAGCATGGGGGGGCTGAGCTTCTCACATGACAAGGTCTGCACCTAAACACCCCTCACTGCTGCTCCAACAGAGGAGAACAGTGAGAGCCCTGCCCTGGTGCACAGCAAAGCCATGGCAGAGGCAGAGCAAAGCAGAGGTGGGGAAATGGGCACCAGCTGGAAGATCTGCTGAATTTAAAGGCTCAGCCCTCCCCTGCAGAAAAGGCAAGCTGGGAGGGTTTCCTTTTTAAGACGAAAAAACCCAAATGTGCACCTGGCTTGCAGGTGTGGCTGTAGTGAGGCCCCTGCAGCCCCTGCATTGTGGTCTCACACCCTATGAAATACAGGACATGGAGGACTGACTGGGGTACAGCTACTTCTAGTGATGCTTCAGTTGCCCATGTGAATAAAATCAGTCACCCAATGGTGTTGTACATCATGGAGGTACTGCCAGAACCCCCATCACAGGTGCCCCGAGCAGCCCACAGCCCCTGGTGTTCCCACCAGTGTCCTATTCCATGTCCCCAGTGCCCTCTGGCAGCCTTGGCTGGGGCTCCCTGGTCTTGTGAGCTGTGAGCTCAGCGCCCTGGGATTGCAGTCTGCCCCAGGCACAGGAAACAGTCACTGTCCAGCCATCATCCATCCCTGCCTTGTCCCAGCCCTTTTATCTGCGGGGCACAGGGACGTCCCCAGGGCTGGGTTGCTCTCAGCTGCCTTCAAAGCCTGGCTGGGCCCAGGGCTGACTCAGCTCCCCGTGGCTCTTTGCTCCAGGACTGAGGTTTGGCCAATGCCCAGCCAGCTCTCAGCATCCATCCTTGGGGCCAGGGTGCACCAGAGCTGCAGGGGTGGGGGTCTGAGATCCCCTCCAAAGCAGGTCTGCAACCCAGCTGGGCTGGCAATGGGGTGTTTGTGAGTCCTCGTATCCAACAAGCTGCACCTGAGGCATGTTTGGCTTTGCTCCAGGCCTCCCCTATCCCAATCCCCGCTCTTTTTGCACCTTTTTGCACCCAGAGGATCTCACAGTAGAAGGCCAACAGCCAAAGGGGGAATTTGGCGACATTTTCTCCCCTCCTTTTGCAGGTGGTCATCTCGCCACTTTTCCAGCCCTCAGCCTCAAGCAGGGCAGAAGGAGCCTTGCAGGGCAGGCTGCCAAAACCCAGCACCGTCTCCTCAAAGACTTATATTTTCATTTTTTTCTTTTAAGCCCAAGAGAAATCCCCTTTCCATTGGTTTCTCCTCCGTTCCTGCCCCCTCCTCCTCCTCCTCCTGCCCCTGTTGTGCCAGGAGCAGAGCCCGCTGCAGCACAGGCTGCAGGGAAAGGCGCTTCCCTTTGAAGTTGCTTAACGAGGCAACCCAGCTAATTGCTTCCTAATTGCGTTTTTATCCTTGGAAGGGAGGCAGCCTTTGATTTCTGCTCTGAGGGGTGAGGGGAAGGCAGCTTCTCTGTGCCACCAGCCCCAGGGGTATTTCTCCTGGCTGCGTGTCCCAGCGCAGGGCAGGGAGGATGGGCTGTGAGTTATCCCTCGCCTTGTCCGTGTGTCCCTCCTGCCTTGCCAGAGGCCACAAAGAGCCTGTGGCCTTCTCCCACCAGGACAGGGTAGGGAAAGGCCACGCTGGTCTGGCCATGGGTGATCTTTTAGTGCCTCTTAAGGCAGCAAAGAACATGATCTGCCCAAGCACTAATCTGGCTTAGGATGGGGAGGTGATGCTCGGGGATGGAGGATACTGCAGCAACTGGCAGCGAGATGAGAGCTGCTCTGAAAGGGGAAATCTTGGTTTCACAGGCAGCAAGGGGTTTTGTCTAACATGGTGGTCAAGGGCTTCATGTGTGCCTGGTGATGCCCCCAGGGCCTCAGGCTGGGAGGGGCTGAGCGGCTCAGTGAGGACTCATATGAAATGCATTTTGGTCCAGGCTCACTGTTGAGATGGACCATGGGCTCTGCTGGCCTGGAGAGGAGGCCTGCTCTGTTTATTTGAAAAAAAAAAAATCAAATAAAACCAAAACCTTAATGGTCTCATACATTTGCACAGAGGTGGAAAAGCTTGCAGGGATCTAAAGGCACTTCCTAATGGCACTAAGCTGAAAAAGCAGAGAATTTTCTGTGCCCATATAAAGCCAAGAGTTAATGAGATTACAGGAAAAAATTCCCAGGCAGCAGAGCCAAAATATTATAATAACGCTTTCTTCTGGGGCCAGCATCACCCAGCCTTGGCAGCCACTCATCCTGGCAGGCAGCACCTCCTTCTCTGGGCACTGCAGCAGGAGAAGACCACGCTGTGGTGGGGGCAAAGGAGACCCCTGGGCCTCCCCTTGCTTTCCCAGATCACCTCCCAAATGCTGCAGCACACCTCGTGTTCCCAGTGGTCCTTCTCAGGATCTGCCCTTAGTGCAGCACTGGGCAGGGGATCAGGTTAGAGCCACCCTGGAGATGCTGGGGAGCCTTTCTAGGTTCTACCCAAAGCTTCTTCAGCCCCAGAAGGTCCCAGGTGTGGGGAGAGCCTGGGTGTGCTTACCTTGAGCCATGTGGACCAAGTCGCTGTAGAGAGCTGGAGGGATGAGGGGTGTGGGGAGCTCCTGGAGGTACCACTTCAGGGCATCTGCCAGTGTCTGGGCCTCATACAGGTCCATGTCCACAGCCGAGGCGTCTGCAGGGAAAGAGCCAGCAGGAACCATGAGCCTGTGGTTCTGCCCCTCTGGTGCAGAGCTCAGAGCTCTTCCATCCCTGTGGGCTTTCCTCCAGACGTGGGGGCTGATTTCTTCGTCCATGCCCCCATCTCCCCAGTGTGGCAGTCGATGATTTCAGTGCCACCACCCTTCCCCCCAGAAAACATTCCTGTCCCAGTTTCCACTGACCCCGAGTTCCACGTGCCCATGGAGAGCACGAGGCAGCATCTCTGCTTTGTGTGAACTGCACATCCAGTGCACGGGGCAGGGAATCTCACCATTCCATGGGGTCCCACTGCAGGATAACACCCCATGGGAAGGACTGAGCAGTCCCCTCCAAGCATCCTTTGGTCATCAGGGCCAGGTACCATGTGCTGACCCCAGCCCAGGAGGAACTGCTTGGAAAATGCATTCACGGAATAGGGTTATGGTCCCCAGGCAATTCATGTTGCTAAAGGCCCATGCCACCCCCAGTGATCCTGAAACACTGGGAATGTGCCCCAATTGGCATCACTTCTCCCAGCCCTGAAAGGCAGCTGCCCTGGGGAGGTGATGAAGGATGTTCCAGGAATGGGGGAAAGCACAGAGAGGGACTGAGATCACACTCGGGCTCAGGGCAGGGGCTGTCCCACGGTCCGGCAGGAGTCAAAGGGTGGGATGTGTCTGTCTGAGCCCCGTGGCTGGGCCAGCACGGGGACATTGCCTCACCAATGTCCAGAGGGAAGAGCCCTTTCAGCATCCTTTGGTATTGCCTCATGCGTTTGTCTTGGAGGTCTCTCAGCCTGGCTGGGCCGGGTGGTGGCTGTCCAGAGGACGTCGGTGCCTTTTGCAAAGATCTGGAGGTTTCAAAATCTGGCTTAGATTCAAACTGGAGCCAAATGCAATGTTTTGAAACTCTCCTCGTAGGAGAAATTGGAGGATGTCTAAGGTGGTCAGGAATAATAAAAAAGCCCAAGACATTTGGTATGGTTTGAAAAGGTTAAATGTTTTTGAACAGAAAAGCAAATTTGGCACTTTCTTAAAGACGCTGTATTAGGCCCCTGAGAAGACAGTGGGCTTGCCCTGCTCTGAGCCCCCTTCCCCTTTCTCCTATGGGTCTTTAACCCTAGATGCATCTTTACTGAAACTGGTGCCATTTTGGGAGATGCTCCATCTCCCAGGGCAGCATTTTCCAGCAGAAAATATTGCGAGTCTCCAGCCATTTCAGCTGTGCTTCCTTCTGGAGCAATAAACCCACAGGAGAGGAGAAATGCTATTTCATAGGACAAGGCTTTAGAGACACATGGTCAGCAGTGCTGGGATGGGGAGCAGCTGGGAAAAGCTGTTTTTGGTCACCTTGACCTTGATCTCCTCTCGTTGGAATGTCCCCACTGTGGGCCAGGCAGCCTGGGAGCCTGCCCGCCTGCACGGGGTCAAGAAGCCAAAGTGGGTCCCTTATGGCCAGTGCCTTCCATTTGGCTCCCAGGCTGGAGAGAAAACAGATTGACCAATGCCTGAAGTGAAGCCTTTAACCCAGCCGTGGGAGACACTACCTCATTCTCAGGAGCAGGCACCCAGCCGGCTGGGAACTGTGCCCCAGGGCAGTGTGGGGACAGATGGGAGAGATGCCACCACTCTGGGGTGGGTACCATCCAGCCTGGCCAGACATGACCCAGGGCAAAGGTGGGTGCTGCCCTTCTGGCACCCCATCAAGTCACAGCATCATCCCATGGACCACTCTGCCCTTGGCATCTTCGAGGTGGGCAGGGCTGTGCCAGATGCACCCTGACCCTGCTCTGGTCTGTGCTCATGCTGCCATCTCCCAGCCACACTTCTGGCTCTTCTTGGCTGGACAAAAGGGTTATTTCTGCCAGGGTTTGTGGGGGATGACAGTCAATTCCCCATTTTTGCCCTGGAGAAGTGAGCTGACAGGTTGTCTCAAGCTGGGCAGGTGGAGGAGAGTGGGGTCAGGGATTCCACAAGATGCTCCAACACTTCTTTTGGGCTGAATCCTCACAGTGCATGGCTAAAACCCAGGGATACTGCTGGTGGGTCTCAGAGTCTTGTTTCATTGCAAAGAGCTTCTGCCATCAGTGGAATGCACTGGGCAAACCCCAAAGCCCTTCTCACCTGCCACTGAGATTTCTGCAGGGACCTGTCACTCTCCTTGAGGATGATGGTGTGAACTGGGGAGAGCAGCCACAAGCTGTTCCTGTGCAGGCAAGGGGCTGCTGCTGGGCCCTGGCCCCAGGCGACCAGCCCTGGGCTCCACCGTGGCCTAATTAGCTTGTTTGCCTCGTTAGGCATGGGCCTGGGGGGGTGTTCAAAGGGAAGGCTCAGCCAGTTTCAAAGTGAGACTCAAAAACATCTTTACACTCAGAGAGAGGCGCAATGGGGAGACCAGGGGGATTCACACCACGCTGACAGGGACGGATTGCTGGTGGCACTGTTCTCTGTGACTAGAAATAGTCATTCAGCCTGTTGCCCCCATCCTCCTGGAGATGCACTGGCATCCTCCTGCCCCAGCAACTCTCCCCCTCCAGGTGCTGCCATCGAGCTGGGCTCCACATTAGGCTGAGAACACAACCCGGGGCTGCTCCGAGCTGCTCCCTGGCACCGGCTGTGTCCCGGCAGCTCAGGGAGCTCAGCCGGCAGCTGGGGAAGGGTTAACCCCGGAGCCTTCCCAGACAATTACCACAGGCCTGACCCCACGGATGCTGCTCTCTTCTTATCAGAGGGAGATGATAACCAGCTATAAGAAGTTAATGAAGCTGCAGGATGAGTCAATGCTCTCCCGCTGCTCTCCAGATGTTCCCGTCCTTTCCCCAGGGGAATGACGGAGGAATGACGGAGGGATTCTATCTGCCTGCCATAAATAGAAGGAAAATACCCCAAAACCCCATACCAACCTTAACCCCATACCAACCCCCTTCAGCACACAACCTACTTGCTGACCTGCTGTCAGAGCAAGCATCAGTGAAGAGCACGCCTTCCCCATGGAGGGGTGAAAAGCAGGAATAAATCTGGGACTGGAGAAAGAGTGCACGGGATGACCACTGGCCCAGAGGGAAAGACAAGGGGTGCTCCCACTGGGATGCCAGAGCCCACATCCCAGCAGAGGCAGAAGGGTGCCGGGGTTTTGGGCTGAGTCAGGCTGGGCAGGAAACTCCAGGACCTCTCCCGCAGCTGCAGCCAGCCAGGGAGGTGTGAGTAAGCCCAGAGTTTCAGTAAATGCAGAGGATGTTTAGCCAAGAGGTGTCATGGAGGAGGTGTGTGTGTGGGGTGTTTTAGAGGCCCTGGACAGCGTGTGGGTGACAGGGTGCAGACCCTGCTCAGCACCCAGGACCCCTCTCCTGGCTGGGGGCAGCTGGGTGAGTCCAACAGGCTAAGCTGGACCATGGCCTCCAAGTGCTGCTGCAGTGTGATGCTCTCAGGTGTACATTCCCTGTGACAGAAGGGCACCCAAACCACCTGTACGTGGGGCTGACTGAAATACTGACTTGGGAGTTTCTCTACCCCTTCCATACGTTTTGATTTTGATTGCCAGTGGGTGCTGGAGGGATGTCCTCGCTGTCCAGTTCTGGGGCACATGCCTTCTAATCCACATGGATAATGCCTGCCCAAGGACCTGTACATCCCCCAGATCTGACCAGGCATTCAAGGTCCTGGGCATCCCACAGTAAGGGTTTACTGGGGAACTATGCACTGAATCAGGGAATATTTCCCAGCTTTGATTCAGCATCATTGTCATATCTCCCAGCCAACCTGCTGCTACTTCGTGCTGGCAACTTGGCAGCTCCCAGGGCACCCCCTGCCCATGCACAGGAGCACCTGGCAGCCCCAAACACCCTCCCAGCTGGGTTTCATCTCAGCATATCCCTGGCTTGCATTCAGCCAGCACAGCGGTACTGAGTCCCCCTTTGAGGGTGCCCTGTGAGGCTTCCTTCTCCCACCTCAGCTTCCCAAGGGCAGTTCCCTTCCTCAGTTTCCCCAGCACCTCTGGGAGGGCATGACAAACACTCGCACCCAGTTCTCCCTGATGGGCCTGGCAGGGACGTCTCTGCCTCTGCCGTTTATTTACCCTTCTTTCATCACCACCAAATATAAGAGATGAGCTCATGCCTCTCGCCAGGCTCTGACGACACGGGGTTTATTTCCACTGCAGGTATAAATAAAAAGCAGTGCGGCAGGCACCGGGGCGCCTCGTGCTCGGGAGGAGAGTCATCTTGGTGGAGTTAATAGCTTGGCCAGGGGAAACCAGAGCCCTTGTGGGCCTTGAACTCTCTCTGGCATCCCAGGGATGAGGATGGGGATGCTCTCCCTCCCTGGGCATCCACATTGTGATGAAGGGGGGGGGAAGCGGTGTGAGGCCCCCCCAAGCTGCTCTTCACTTCCCACCCCTCTCTGCTTAGCAGCAGCTCCTGGCAGCCCCAGTGAAGCCCCGGGACCCACCATTGCTCGCTAATCCCCACCGAGACCTGACCTAATTCCCGGGCACGTGAGCGTGTCTCCAGGCAGACTGCTCTGCGCCGGGGCCCCAGATCAAAGCGCGCAGGATGGCAGCGCAGCCACGGCACGCCTGGAGACACCGGCTCCAATCCGCCTCGCGCTGCCGACAGATTCTCCCTGGCACCTCGAGTCGCAGGCAGCTCCTGCCTGGCCCTGACAACAGCGGAGGCTTCTCCCAATGCTGCCCTTGTATCCGGGGAAGGGTCTCGGTGTTTACGTCTGCAGCCCAGAGCCAGAGCGGGGTTGGGGTTATCCAAAGTGTGGGGGAGGCTTCAGCGCTTTGCCACCATCCCGGGTGGGCTCAGCCCCATCTGAGCCATATAAGGCACCCAGGGACTATTGGGGAGCTTCCCCCCAGAAAACATTCCGGATCTCTGTGCTCTGTCCCCAGGGAGAAGGGATGAGGATGCAGACCATTTCTCCTCAGTGGTGGCAAAGCACTGCCCAGCTGTAGCACACAGGACTTTGCAGCCATCCCCAAGCCAAACCTCCCCCAGCTCAGGCACTGCAGGGCGCCGGGTGCCAGGGTAAGTGTTGCACCCTGATGCTGCTGTTTAAAGCTCTGCTTTATTCTTCTTTTTCTACCCACTCTCTTTCCCTGCCACTGCAGTGGGGCTCCTGGCTGGCTGATCACCTCCCACCCTTTGGTGAGTTCCCCTGAGTCCTCCGTGGAACTGCAGCTTTTCTTTAAGCCCCTTTTTGATGCCACCATGTGACTCTGACTCCCGTGTTCAGTGAGGTCGCATGGCCCCTCTCACCTCTCTTAAGAGGCATAAGGGTCCAAATTGAGCACTGAGTGTCCTAAAACAACTCACTCTCCTCCAGAGTCAGGATAAGCTGGCTGGGAGCCCAACCACCCTTTGGGTCTGTGCTTCACTCATGAGCCCTGGTGTCACCTGAGCCAGGTGGCAGTGAAGGCACTCAGTTCACTGACCTCTCTTATTGATGACCTCTGTCTTTGATTCCTTTTTTTCCCCCCTATAAATAATTTTTCTTGTACCATCCAACATGGAAGTACAAATTTTGGTGGCCAGGCTCTAGCCAGCAGTCAGATGCCACTGACCTGCAGTGTGTCACCAGTGCCAGGATGGGGACAGGCTCAGCCCAGGCTGCAGAGCCATGTGGAGCCATGCTGTATCCAAGTCTGCCCTGCCCAACGTTGCTGCAGCCCCATGAGGATGAGAAACCTTCATCCTAAAGCCTGGATGATTTTCAGCTCCAGAGGTTGCCCCATCCTTTTAGATCCCCAAAGGGCAAGGGCTCCAAAAGGGCCCATGACAGGAAAGGGGTTTGATCAACACAACTCAGATGAGTGCCTTTGCTGCCAGCCCCAGGGACACAATGCCCACTGGCTCCCTGGGACAGCCAGGGCTGCTCTGACCTGCTCAGCTCCTTGTTCCCAGAGAACCATCCTCCTCCTCCCCACTGGAAGTTCAGATGCTCTTTCAGGGTAGAAAACACTCTGTCTTCTCTGACACATTAAGATTTGGGCGTTAGAAAACCAACACCTGACGTTTTCCAGCCCCTACTCCATTTTTCTTGCACTTTCTAGCAGTTTTCCTGCCACCACTGCCAAACACCAGCATGATTTGGGTATTCGCAGGGAAGCTGAAACTCCCAGTGGGAACCTGGTTTTCTCCCCAGCTGAGATGTTTGGTTCCAGCCACCACCAACCCTGGCTCCAATTTCTCCCCATTCCCCAGGATGGAGCTTGACTTTTGCAGGTGAGCTGCTGGCAGAGATGGGACACTGGAGGGATGAGCCATCAGGAGTGCAGGAAGAAGAAAAATGTAACTCTCAGCTCTGCCTTCTCACTTGTGGGGCAAGGAAACTCCAATATGTCATCAGGGATGTTTTACTCCACCAAATGCAATGAAAGGGCTTGTATGGGAGCCAAAGCAGAGATGCCCTCCTGCCCTCCCCAGCCCAGTTTGGGCTCCAGCAGGATCCTGGGCAAACACCACCAGGTCTGTCCTCTGCAGGAGGCTGCAGGGAGAGGAGGCTGCCAAGCCTGGCCTCTGCTGGGATGTTTGACCCTGGCAGGAACATCATTCCCATCCTGTTTGCAGAGCATCCCTCCGGCAGGGCTGAGCATCATCCCCTTCAGCTGAGAGCTAATAAATGTGAGACACATCCTACCCCCTCCAGCCAGGTCAGAGGAGCTCTGGCTTTGCCCAGCTCCACGTTACTGAGCACACAGGGCAGCCCCCTGAAGTGCCAGGCAAAAGATTTTGGTCCCAGAGGAGATGGTGGATTAGGAGTATCAAGTCTCCCAGGGCTGTTGGTGATTTTTCAGGGCTTTGAAATGGTATGAAGACCATGATGGCATTTCTCTGCCTGGTGCTGGGCCCTGCAGTGGGAGATGGACAGACCTGGACAGACCCTGTAGCTGCTCAGAGCTCCAGCCCAGGCTCTTGCCAAGATAGTGGGGTTTTCCCCTAGGCAGGGAGAGTCTCCCAAGGCTGGGCAGAATTTTGGCAGTGACTGCTGTGGTGCAGTGGCTCCCTGTGGGGAGCCCTGGACCTGCCTGGAATGCTGCACCGGCCGTATGGGAAGAATAGAGGACCCATAACTCCTGCGTGCTCAGGAAGCAAAGCATCCTTCTCGTTCTACCCCTGACCAGCCTAGGTACCAGTGCCCAGGGCAGCAGAGGGGATTGCTCTCGGACGCCTTTGCCTCCTCCAGAGCTCAGCCTTGAAATCTGGGCCAGAGGACAAGGCTGTGAAGAAGAGCACTTGCTGCTCTGGGCTTCCCTAGCCCACAGCTGGCAGAGGAGAGTGGGGTGGTGGGGTGCCCTGTACCCCCATCACCCCCAGGGGAGCGCAGGTCTCCTCGGGCAGTGAGGATGGAGCAGCCCCGGGAGCTCCAGCATCTCCTCTCCTGCACCACTCCTTCCCCGCCCGGCGGGACTCGGCTCCCGGTGCGCGGGAAGCGATGAGGTCATGGTGCTTAATATAGCGATTTCATCACAGCCCTTCTCCCCAGCAACACGGCCCGGCTCCCGCCGCCCCCCGGCCGGCAGCGCCCGGGATGCGGTGGGATGCGGGGCCAGCCCGGGGCTGTGCGGGGCCAGCCCGTGCCTGGTGTCACAGTGCCGCCCTCTGGGCACGGCGACCGGACGATGGGGATGCTCGCCCCCCAAGTACCCAGATATGAGCGGCACACTGGATCCATCGCCTGTCCCCCCTCCTCTTCCGCCCCTCGCAGCCCCGTGCCATCCTATCCCAGCCGCGGGTTTAGAAGCAGAGGTGGGGAAGATGTTTTTTCCCCTCCTCCCCACCGTGCTCGTGCCCCAAAGTCCCGCAAACCGCTTCCCGTTCTCCTAAATAATGAGCTTTTCCTTTCCTCTTTCTTTTTCCCTATCGCACCCACAAGAGGCTTTCTGCCTGCCCTGATCCTCAGATACAAACCGTAGACATCCGGAAAAAAAAAAAAAAAGTATTTTTCTCCCTCAAAAAAAAATAAAATAGAGCTTCTAGTAAAGTGCCCCAGCCCCGCACCTGCACCCTCCTGGCTGCATCACACGGGGTACTGGGGGAATGGAGAGGGGTCCACGTGCAGGCAGGGCCTCACAGAGCTGGGATTAGGGCTGGAATGATGTTGGAGCCATAATCCCTCCCTGCTGTGCCAGGGCAACATCACCTCCACAGCCCCCTTCCTTCCTGGGAATATAGGGAAAGACGTGGCTCTGGGACTTACCTGCCAGCAGGGCCTGCTTCAGCTCAGCATCCCCCAGGGCACTGGGGCCAGATCTGTAGAGCACCTCGCTGTCGAGACCTGGGGGACAGTCAGGAGAGACTGGTTAATGCTGAGCTCCATATCCTCCTTCCCAACGTAATGGAAGCAGGCAGGGGGGACCGAGAACAACACCAAGCTCCCACTCTGTGTGGGTACTGGGGTAAGTGGGGAGAGGTTTGGCTCTGGTGATGCTCTCGGGACCTCTCTGAGCACGGCAGAGCTGGTGGCTGCACCATGTGCCTCTGTGTGTGCCCTGCAGAGGGATGGGCAACCCGGGTCTCCGTACCTTGTTTTTCCAGCGCCTCGATGATCCTGGCCACGGTCGGCAGCGCCTGCTCGGGGAGGGTGGGGTGCTCGGCGAGCTCTGCCTGCCCAGGGAGCCCTGTGATGGAAAGAAGGGGAGAAGAGGTTTGGAAATTCCTGCCTGCAGGAATTCCAGTCTCTTTTCTCAGCTGCCCCATGATAGGATCAAGCTGCTGCTTTGGCAGAGCCACAACCAATACTTTGGCTCACGCGTGTCCAATTTTGGAGCACTTCTGCCTTATTTTATCCTCTTTTTGAAGTAAGAGTCACTGCTGGGGGCTCAGCTGCTTGCTGAGATGCAAAGACATGCTTGGGCACATGCCCTGCCTGTGGGGAACATCCCAGCCTGGGCATAGAGACCCTTCAGACCAAAACCCCTTCCCCACCTCTCCTCCTATGGCACTGGGACTGCCCTCCCTCATCATCCACAGCCTAGAAGTGACACCAGACTGGAGCTGGGAACCAGATCCCAAACCCACCACTGACATGGCTCTCTGCAGCTCTCATCCACTTGGATTCTCTGGTGTTTATGACAGGACTCCAGGGATTTCTCCCCATTCTCTCTCTTTAGTGGCCTTTAAAGCCCCAGAAAGGCAGTGGCAGGGGCCTGGCAAGGGCAGGGGCTGCCACTGGCTGCAGCACCGACATGAACATGTGGAAATCTTGGGAAAAAAAAAATAAAGGGACTTTGAGGAGGGCCACACTGCCTTCAATCTCTTGCAAAAACACAACCTGGCCACAACAGGTGGATCCAGGCCCTGATCCTCACCGCAGTGATGCCCTGGAGAACAGGGAGGGATGCAAACCTCCTGCTCTCGGGTGGTTGATCCAGTCTCCAGGCACAGCTCCAACCCCAAAGCCCAGCAAGGGGGTCTCCTCTGCTGCCCAACGAGGATGTGTGGGTGTCTTGGGTGGGAACAGGGAAGATTTCAGGGTTTGAAGCAAAGCACATCGTTGGGAGCTCATGTAAAAATGTCACCGCGGCATGAGTGGTTTTGTAATTAGGGAAAACTGGGCTTTTCCTCCAAATCAATGGCTTAGGGATAAGGTGGTGTCTGCAGAAAAATAGCTGTCTGTTTAACTGTCTGTTCCTCCTTACTGGGAACAACAGGAATGGCCCCAAGTGTGCCAAGCTGGACCCCAGCATCCTGACACCCTGCTGGCTCCAGCCCCACATGAAGTGGAGGTGATTCCTCTTGGCAGTGGGACCACCGGGCACAACTAGTCAGGGGCAAAACAGCCACCGAGCTCCTGGGAAATCCCCTGGGACTCGGATCTGCTGCAGAGTCATCTTCAGAATGCTGTTTAATTTAAAAAAAAAAGACCATTTTTCTCTGCAGAGTCAGCCCTGACTCGAAGGCATGGCTGGGACATGCAGTGTCTCCCTCTCATTCAGGGCTTCCCCCATGGCTTCAGCCAGCTCAGGGTCCCTGTGTGGCACCAGGGCTTGGTGGGCACTGAGGGCACTCAGAGTGGTGCACTGCTGCCGCAGAAAAATAAATTAGGCCTGGCCAAAAAAAAAAAAATCCCTCAAACCTCCATCTGGGAATGGAAACAGTATGGCAAGAATTAAAAAAACCCAAACAAACAACAAAAAAACCCACAACCAACCAACCAAACAAAAGCACCTTCTCTTCCAAGAGGATGTTGGAGATTTTTACTCTAAGGGAACTCTCGCCAGCCAGGAGGTTTGGGTTTAAACTGACGTAAAATGGCACACACTGCTCCCCTGCTGCAGAAAGACGTGGCTGTGGGACACGAATGTCCCCTGCTGCGGTGCCTGCACACCCTGACATTGCTTCAGGAAAGGCACCCCATAGAGGGGCATCCCACAGCACAGCACCAAAGAGGTGACACCCAACATCCCCGTGGACAGCGGGGCTGGACGCCTGGTCATGGCCAGAGCACGTCCTGCAGATAGCAGCACTCTCCACAACCTACCCCCAAAACCTGCTCTCAGGGATTTTTTTTTTTTTCCCCTGCTAAAAAATACGAATTTTACATTTTAAAAAATTCTGTTATCCCCTTGCCCAAGCACACGCACGGCTGGGGCTCGTGCACTGAGACTTCCAGCATGGGCCAGGCTCTCCAGCAGATAAGCTTCCTTGACTTGTGGGGCATCACCACATCCCCAGCACCTGTGGGCAGGGGTCCCTGGACACATGTCCCAGCCCCTTGGAGAGGAGCCCATGCCAACCCCTACGTGAGGAAGGCACGAGGCAATGGTGATGGGCAGCAAGGGCAGAAGCAAGAAGGTGGCTTCACACTTCTCCCTGGTGAATGAGCTGGAGACCCCCAGGGTCTGCTCCTGTCTGACCTGAGCTGTCCACGCTACAGCACTGGGTTTGCCAGGGCTCTGCCTGCGGGACAGCCAGGGCAGAGAGCTCCTCATGCAACATTGGGCTCGGCTGGGAAGGAGGCTCAACCCCCCCATCTATGTGCTCCTGCAAAGCTCCTGCAAAGCCAGCACGGAGCTGCTCATGGAGCCTCACCAGTGCTGCTGGGACTGTGGCTGCCTTGGGGCACTCAGAGCACTGGTCAGGGAGGAGCACCTGCACTTTGGGGAGGGGAGGCAGAGAGGGGCCCAGCATCCTTTTCAAATGGCTGGGGGGCCTCTGCATCAGGAGCTGCCTGGCAACCCCACACATGGACATGGATGGTGCTGCGCTCGGATCAGGAGCCAGGTGGTCCCCACCTCTTAAATCATGGTGGCAAGGCGGTCCTGAACCATATTTTGAAGAGAGATGGATTCCTCATCAGTGGACGGAGACCTAAACCTGGGACCAAGATACTTCCAATGCCCAGCCAGCCCAGAGGGGAAGCAGGTTCTCTGGTTACCCCACCTGTGCCAGGTCCCAAACTGGGCAGGGAAGATGCCCAGAGTGCTAGATCAGCAACTGGGCAGGTTTTGAGCAATCAGGGGTGAGGCTGATGCCTCTCTCCCAGCCCCAGGCCCACACAGACAGCCATTTCTCCTCCATCACATCCTGGAGCAGGAGAGCACCATGGCTTTGGCTGGGGTTGCCAGGACACGCCTGGCTGGAAAGGGGGATTCTTACTTGGCTTTTATGTTTTTTTTATAACCTTGTGTACATTATGTAACTGCTGTGAAACTCCTCCTGGCCCCAAGGCCCTTGGCCATAATGAGTGGTGAGGGAAGAGCTGGCTGCACAAGCTTGGCTGAGAAATGGCCGGAGGCCCCTGTGCCAGGAAGGGTCCTCCTGAATATTCCCCCCAGTGCTGCAACCCCCAGGGATAGAGGAGCCCCCCAGGGACCAATTCCACCGCTTGCCAAGATTGTTCCCTGTCCCAGGCTGCACAAAGTGACAATGAAGCCGGGAGCTGGCCGAGGGCCAGAGCTTGCCCGGGCACTGAGAGCAGCCTGAATCAGGTGCCGCAGTGGTGGGGAGAAGAGCACTTGGAAAAAAAGTCTCTGGGGACCACCATGGGGTTTTCTGATCCTCTCTGGGGGCCCAAAGGGGCCCAGCATGTCCTGTGCTCTCACAGACATGGATCCCCTCAGACACCCCATGCCAGCACAGCAGCCAGCCTGGGATGCTGGTGAGGAGCAATCCCTGCAGCACGTTTGCCTGGGGGATAGCGACACTCGGGGCCCCCCCTGGCTCCCCTGAGGCTGCCTTGATGCACCAGCACAGGTAATTCCTGGGACAGCTCCTCTTACTGTGCCTGGATCCCCATCCCGAGGGTGGATTCCCACCAAGCCACCTGAATTGCAAGCACCCACCCTGGCTCCACACCACCCTCGCCATCTTGCAGGGGGCACGCACCCGTTGGCTCCCACCTTCCTGCTCCCCTAGCACTCACCCCAGGGTGTGGGGGTCCCAGCAGGTGGCAGGGGCAAGGGCCGTGGCCTGGCCTTGGTGGCGGTGGTGGCGACGCGTGCGGGACCCAGGTACTCCACGTAGGTGCCGGGGAAGTCTCCGCGCTCCTTGGTGCGCTCGTTGACGCCGTGCAGCCAACCCTGGGGGTTGCGCTCGTCCCCGTCCTTGTAGTTGGGGCTGCTGAGCAGCCCGGCCCTGCTGACCGTCAGCACGTCCCCGGGGCACAGCGCCAGGTCCTCCTCACGGTCCTTCTGGTACTCGTAGAGAGCCCGGTACTGCAGCCCGTCCGAGGAGGCCATGGCGGCAGCGTGGCGTGGGTCACACTGCCCCGATCCAGCCGGGCATCGGGGGCCCGGGGTGCCCGCACAGGGCAGATATGGCTGGGCTCAGGCAGCGAGGAGGGGCTGGGAGTGTTCCTCTCCCCGCACACGCAGAATGGAAATCTCAGTGTTGGAAGATGTCCGAGATGGAGAGCAGCTCCCGACCCTCCAACCCCAAAATTGCTGTGGAGACGCACAAATGCCTGGGACTCATCAGGCCCGGCGCAGGTGTGGGTAAGGGGCTGTTTCTTCACTGGGGCAAATGGAGGGGAGAGAATGAGGCTAATTGGGGTAGAGGGTACAAACGTGAGTCCTCTTCTCAGCCTGATCTCATCCACAGGGTGCTGGGGACCTCCCTCTCTCTGCTGGAGAGAAAGGCAGCGTGTCAGTGACCAAACCGCCGTCTTGACCTCAACCTCTTGCTCTGTCCCCCCATCCCAACCTCCCAACACCAGGGAGAGCCCAGCAGCTCGCTCAGCTCCTGCTTCCCAGGGAGCTCCAGCCAGCAGGGCTCGGCCGCTGCACGCGAGGAAAGTACCGGCAAGAGTCTGGAAAGTAGGGCAAGAGATCACGCCATGGGTTTTTAAAATAGACATATGTGCTGAGAAACCTCCTGCTGCACGCAGCTCCCCTCCGGCAGCTCCAGCCTGGCATTGCTGCACGGAGCTGGCAGATGAAGATGTAGGATTTTCATGTGGGTTTGGTTTTTGTTTCTTTTTT
>VYXB01000732.1:163207-195253 GCA_013397135.1 Pachyramphus minor | reverse complement strand
GCGGCGGGCGGGCGGCGGGGCGGGTGGGGGGGGGGGGGGGGCGCCCGGCTACCGAGGAGGAGGAGGGAAAATTGTAGGAGTAGGTGGATGACTTCATCCCCAGATGCAGCATCGCTCCTCCAAAATTGCATCCTCTGTAGGATGGAGATCTCCCATCTATGGGTCTCCAGCCATCCTTAGGGATGCTAAAGGACAGGGGAGGACCAGCGCCCCATGGACAACCCTCTTATGCCAGCCAGCTCTCCCTGAGCACCCACAGAGGATCCCTTCCTTCAGCCAGGCTGGAGAACACGCACAGGACAGGCAGGAGACGCCATGGAGAATCCCAGCCCAGGGATGCTTTGGTTGCTCGCTCTCCTCCTGAGTCTGGACAAGCTGTCCCGGTATTTGACTGTCCGTGAGGTGCAGAGAGGTTGATGTGATGTTCCCAGAGGCACAAAAGCTTGCTTTATTTTATTTTATTTTTTTTTTTTTTTTAGTCCTTGCTTCTCACGCTGACTCCTCTGAAATGGTCGTGGCTCCTTGTCTTTGCTGCAGGTTGGACATCCTAAAAATAGATGGTACCCAAAACACAGGCTCTGGGAAGTGCACACTGGCTGAATCCAGGCCACTGCAGGGAGCAGTGCAGGGGTGGCACAAAGTCCAAGGAAGAATCACAAGTGCTGGGAAAACTGGGGAAACTGAGACAGATAGGCCAGCAGAGCAACACAAATGTAGGGCCCTTCTCACCCATAATTTCACCAAACTCCCCCCTCCTTTCCCTGCAGCACACGGCCTAACAGCGCAGGGCAGCAGCATCCTGGGGGATTTCTCCCTAGCTGCATCTCCTTGGGCAGCATGCAGTCCCCTCTGGCCCACTCCCCAGCTGGATCCAGCCCAGCTGCTGGTCTTTGGGGATTAAAAGGGATTTTTCTCTCCCTCGTCCCATTTCTGCTGGCACCGTGCTGCTGTTGCAGCTGCCAGGACGGAGTCGGAGTTGGTTGTGAACAGCCACACGCTGCCCTCCCCCGAGCTGTGCTTCCCCAGTCGTGTTCCCTGCACCCCATCAGGGATGAAGAGGTTTTGCTGAGTGTCTAAAGCCCTGCTTGGCCTCCCCAGAGTCTCCCACTGGGGTTGTCAGGCTCAGCATGGTGCCAGTGCTCAAGGGGCTGCCTGCAGAAAGGCAAGGAGGTGTTTTCCTCCTGGCAGAGGATTAGAGCTGGGGAGGCTGGTGGGTACATCACCATCCGGTATTATCACCCATCCTATCCTAGGATCAATGCTATATACAGGTCAGGAATTAACACAGTCCTGGGGCTCTGGGGCAGGGAAACAACCTGGCATGACACCCATCATCACCCCTTCCCAGGATGCTGAGTGGGATCCTTCCTTTCCAGCAGCAGATATCTTTCCCTCCTGATGTACCTCAGGCTCCCCAAACACAAAGGCGCCATCTCCTGCTGGAGCCAAGTTTCACTGCCCACCACCCTGCCACTGCATGGGGCTGAGCATCACCCCAGCCCTCCCTGACTCCCAGGGACCCTCAGAGCACCCCTTCCACCCTTTTCCAGTTGCACTGCCGCAGGACTGTTCCCAAAACTCTGCATCCCAGGCTGCCCTTCACCCTCAAACCCTCACCCTACTCCAGGCCAGAGCTGGGCACATCCCCCAGGGCAGGCAGAGAGCCCTCAGGGAACACCCTGTGGAGAAGCAAAAGGTGCTTCAGACCTTGACTGCTATTTATTGAGCCAGAGGAGCTGCCTGGCAGGCTCTGATTAACTACAGACCCGTCCTCATCGGCTTAATGAGCAGCACTCATGGTGATGAGAGCTTTGCCTTGTCTTGCCTCGCCCTGGCTGTTCTGTGGAGTGTGCAGGAGGAGCCTTCCTTGCTCCTTGCACCCCGTGGCTCCCTTCAAGCCCCCCTTTGCTCAGTGTCCCTGCAGCCCAGGATGGGGCTATGGGGAGGAGAGTGATGTGTCTCCTCACTGGGGTCCCAATGCCCTGCTGTAGCCCCTCTCCTCTCCTGGCTGGAAGGACAACCCTTGGTGGGAGCAGGGGATGCTTTGCATCCGCCTTGACTGCCTGTCCTGGCCTTCCCAAGGTGACAGGGGTCCTGCTGCTCCCCTCTTTGCTTTGGGAGCTGCCCAGTGCCATCCTGTCTGGCCCTGGTACATGCTGGCCATGCTCACACCCAGGGAAGTTAGCCACTGTGAATAAATAGAGCATAAATAGAGTTGTTAACGTGCCTGGCTGGAGAACGTGAGCCTGCAGAACTGGGCTGAACCCTTCCCAGCTGGAGAAAACAGAGAGAAAAGGTTTAGGTTTCCATTCACATTTCAGTTGGCCCTTTTAGTTTCACCTCCGTTTCCCCACTTTGGAGGGCTCCATGCTTTGCTTTCTTTTCTCTTCAGGAGCAGGAAAACTCCCTCTCTCTTGCTTTTCTCCCAGAGTGCCCAGGAGTGAGCTCTGGCCTCTGTGGGTTCTGGTTTAGGAAGAGTCAAGTGCTTCTTGAAACAACCTCCCAGCGTGGCACCCACGGGCAGCTGGGAGCTGCTCCACAGCTGGGCTCTGCCACCACCACCGAGTTGGAGCCACCTCAGGCCTGGGGAGGAAGATGCTGGAGAAAACCCCAAGGAACATAAGGAAAGGCTGGGGGCGCTGCCAGGGCTCTTCCCTGCGCTGCTCTGCAGGGCTGAAGCTTCACAGCACGGCAGGTGCCAGGAGCTGCTGGAATGGGTGCTCCCAGGGCATCCCAGCATGGCACTGGGGACCCGTGACCCCTCAGTGCCACCTCCCTGGGCAGCGGGCACCAGCACTTCCCGAGCTGAGTCAGGTCCTGCACCCAGACTGCAGTGGAAAGGGTGTCCCTGGTGGGAGAAAGCTCCATCAGCCACACAGCCCTGGCCATCCTCGCAGGCGAGACAGCAGCAAGGGTTTTGCAGCTGGGCTCTCGCCTGCAGGAGCCCCCGGAGCGTCGGCGCTCAGACATGGAGCTGTCCTGATGTGACCCTGCAGCGCAGCCTTCTGCATCCCTGAACCTGCCCGGCTGGGCTTTACTGCAGCTGGCGCCTCGGCACGGCCCTCGTTAATTAATTCGGGAGGGATTTGCCGGCCTGGACACATGTGAGAAACGAGGAAATGTTATCTGGAGGGGTGTGGGCAGGCAGCCAGGGCAGGGCAGGCACCGGAGGAGTCACTGCGGGGGATACACCCCTGGGAAGAAGCTCAGCACGGTACAAAGGCAGGGAGGTGTCCTGGAGCCCCTCTTTTTAATTGCATTATTAACACACAGCTGGAAACAGCATAACGATTAACAGCAGCTACGTAAGGCACAGGGCCAGATCCTTACACTGAGAGATGCACTGCTGGGACACACTTGCAGCCCCTGCCTTATCACCCTCAGGCCCCACATGTCAGAGGTCATGGCACCAGATGGAGCAGCTCCTGTGCTTTGGACTCCAGTTGTGGTTTTGCACGTAGCCATGGAAATGGGGAGGATTCCCCTGAAACTGGAGTCGCAGGGAAATCGGTGTGGTCCTGCTTCCCAGTTCCTCCCATGGTGGAGGAATCGGTGATTTCCCCAGTTCTGCGGCCAAAAGTCTTTGAATTTTCAAAGCTGAGAACTGAAATACGTAATTTTCAAGACATCAAAAACTTCTGGCTGCCGTAGATATTTATTTCCCTGCATCAGGAGGTGGGAAGTGATGAATTCAGCACAAATTTGCAACATTCAGTAACTTCCATCTGCAAATCCAAAGTCAGGTTCATCTCTGGCACATTGCAGTGCGTCCAGGCATCCAGACTCTCCAGGTGACTGGATGCTGGACAGACAGCTGGATAGACAGTGCCAGCCCAAAACAGACAGGTGAAAGTCCTTTGCAAGGGACTCACCTGGCTGAAGCTGCCCCAAAATCCTGTCAATCACAGACTTGGCTGGTCTCCATGGCTGGTGATGCTTGGGGCTTCTTACTCAGTGTTTTACCAGGAGGGAAACTAAGGCACGAGGGGGATGTCCCCTGTGCCCAGCTGGGTCCCAGTAGTTGCATTAAGCCAAGTGAGCCTGGCTTAGCACCCCCCTGGGCTCCTCACTGTCAGATCGATCAGGATCATTTGCATTTGCTAATTCATGCAGGGGCTGAGCAGCAGGGCTTGTTCAGGGCTGCCAGGGCGCCTCCTGCCCTGCTGGGTGAGAGATGCCAGTTTAGGCTTCTCCCCACTTATTCCCAAGCAGATGCTTCGTTAACCCTGCTGTCTAATTTGCTGTGGAGAGGGATGGATGGCTGCTCCAAAATGCCTCCTTGGAGCACCCAGCAGCTGCCTGTGCTGCCTTGCTGGAGCCCTGGGTGCCAGTGCAGGGGAGGCTGTGCCCACTGTGTGCCTGGATGTCAACCAGAGGATGCCAAAGACCAGCTTCATCAACAGGGTGGAAATTCAGCACTTGAGAGCTCAAAATGCAAACACAAGCTGGAAGAACCATAGAATCATAGAATCAGACGGATTGGAAAAGACCTCCAAGATCATCAAGTCCAACCCTTGATCCACTACTACCATGGTTACTAGACCATGGCACTAAGTGCCACATCCAATCTCATCTTAAAAACCTCCAGGGACGGAGAATCCACCACTTTCCTGGGCAGCCCAGGGCAGCATGAGGCTGGAGCAGAGCTTGCAGCTTTTCCTTGAAGAGAAGACCAAGAAGGGGGGCTTAGTGCAGACACCATGGGCAGATCCTGACAGCATGCCTGGCTCCTGCACTCCCTCAGGCATGGGCCAGCAGCCTGGCTGGGGACAGAGCACCTCAGGGGTGGCCACTTATGGCCACTTCCCTGCTCTCAACTTCCCGGGGTCAGGTGGCTTGGGGGAGCCTTGCTTCCCATGCCCTGGTGAGGAGGCATCCCCATGCTCTGGGGAAGGGGGTCCTCAGGGAGGATCAGGCTGTGTGAGGGGATGGGGGCAGCAGGGAGATGGTGTGGCCTTGCTGGGCAGAAGGGATGCAGAAATGTCATCAGGCTTGTCCTTGTGTGGTCAGGCCAGGCCTTCCTGGAGAGCCAGAAAATCCAGCCCTGGCTCCTTAGTGGGGTGACACTGGGGAGTGGCCAAGCCCCAGGCTGTGGCACTGAGGAGGTGAGGGGAGCAGCCCATAAGTTGTCCTGTGGTTTTTCCCGTGGCTGGGAATGACTGGGAAGGAGAGCAAGTATCTACGT
Organism: Pachyramphus minor; assembly: GCA_013397135.1. Classification (NCBI taxonomy): domain Eukaryota; kingdom Metazoa; phylum Chordata; class Aves; order Passeriformes; family Tyrannidae; genus Pachyramphus; species Pachyramphus minor. Next base: position 190,068 of record VYXB01000732.1, on the reverse strand, counting down.
ATTTGCCAAAAATTATTTTTGGGGTGGGGGGATTGCATGTAGCAAATACAGTCAGGTTGGGATGGGGCAACTTTTGGGAGAGGGGCAATATGATGGTCTTCATTTGAATTTGGATGCAGCAGTCCTCTTTGGGAGATGGATCCCTCACCCCGAGCAGCTTCATAGCAGCTTCTTCAGGGAAGGGCTGAGGCTGCAAGTGGCGAGGGGGAGAGGGCTAAAGCCTCCAGCTGCAGCACAGGTTGCCTTAATACTCAGGGTGCCTGGGAGGGTTAGAGGCTTCCCCCAGATACCACCAGGATTTGGCTGACTTCATCCTACTGAAATGTATCATTATGGCCAGGCAGGGAATGTGCTGTGGGGTTTCAGGGGAGCTGGGCGTGGAGCTGCCGAGCACACAGAGACTGGTTTCCTGCCTGCTCTTGCAGGACAAGATCTCTCTCCCCTGCCTCCTGCATCGCTGCTTGGTTTGATGACGAGCTTAAGGGATGCACTGTGGGTGCTGGGGAGGGGAGCAGCACAAGTTCCTTCCCCAAAGGTGCACTGGACCAGCAAGGACCAAAGCCAGGGGCAGGCCTGGGGGGGCAGCTTCCCTCCCGTGTGCTGTGTGGCTCTCTTGCAGCCCTCCTCTGTGGGGAACCACCCCTGTTTCAAAGTGTCTTTCCAAAGAAAATCACTTTTGGCAGCCCTCAGGCTGTGGCAGGTCTCCGCTGACCTGCTCCAGCGCTGGCATCTGCTATGGCTGTCACTGTCCTCTTCTGCCACCACCCTGCTGTGTCCCTGCCGGCAAAAATCCACCTCCCAGCACAGCAGCTGGGGACGGCCCGTACAGCTTTGGTTTTTCCTTTTGGTAAACCGGCTGGTGCAGCTGTTTCCCCCGTGCCCTCCTTTGCCGGCGTCTCTTTTCGCCCAGGAAGCGGGGGTTTGGTTTTTGGAGAGATCCCTGCCCGGGTGATCCCAAGCAGAGGGACCAGAAGTGCACCCACAGAACCAGCCTGGGCAGATGGGATGCCTCAACCACGGGTGGGAGAGGGGGATCTGTGACCCGGGGGGCTTAGAGTGGGGGGGCTGTGACTGCTGGAGCCGTCCACAGCTGGAAAATCCCAAGCACAGCTGCTGACCGCCTGCGGAGAAGGGCAGCGGGTGGTACCCCCACAGCTGCAGCATCCACCACGGGGTGAAGCGCCCCAGGGGCTGATATCATTGCCCTTTAAAGTCCCCACAGCACGGATCTCAGCCTCCTGCCCCGTGGGGCTCTGTCGGGTTGGGACTAAGCCAGATCGCAGGGTGTGCGACCCCCGGGGGTTGTCAGCTCCCGGCAGCAGCGGGACAGGGACACCAAATCCCCCCAAGCCCCGCCGAGAGGCCGCGGCGATGGGCGCGGGCAGCAGCCGTCCGGGCTCCCCGGTCCCTGCAGAGGGCAGCAAGGCACCGGAATCCCCGGGACAGATGCAGGGGGTGGCCCCGGCGGGGCCGGACGGGGCGGGGGGGGCGGCCCCGGGGCCGCGCCCGTTTAAAGGGCAGCGGCGGGAGGGTGGCGGCGGTAGAGAGGGCTGGGACGGGTTAGGTCGTGGTGTTGGGATCTGCGTTCTGTCCAGGCTTAGAGTGCTCCATCCCTGCCTCCCTCCCTGCCCGGGGGAACTGCCCCGGGCTCCTCTGGAGGGGAGCTGGGCCCCGCTCGTGGGAGGGCAGTGGCGGTGCCAGGGTGGGAGCTTCCCCCGGTAACCTCTCTGCTCTCCCCAGGTGCAAAGATGGGGTGCTTTACCTTTATCAAGGTTATGATGATCCTCTTCAACCTGGCCATCTTTGTAAGTGCACGCCGGGGGCTGGGGTCTGCGGGAGCGGGTCCTGGGGGGTGCCCTGAGCCAGGTGTGGGGTGGATTCAGCCCATGTGGCTTGTCTCTCCTGCCCCTCCATGTTCCTTTCTGTGGGAGATGAAGCAGAGGGTGGGTGTAGGTGGGACTTTTGCCCATGGGACCCGCTGAGATGTGAGGTCTGGTCTCTGTCCCCAAACTGAGGGGCGGCTTTTACTCCAAAAAGGGCTGTGCTGGGCTCTGGGGACAGTGGCTGTTGCATCAGCTGCCCATGTCCCTCGCTGTGCTGAAGCTCTGTGCCCCAGAACAGGGGGGGTTTGCTGGGTTCCTTCCTGGGGGGCCCCATCTCTGTGGACAAGCAGCCCAGGTATGTCATTGTGGTCTGGGATGTTGGGGTTCTTGGACATTGGGAACTTCCAGAGCACACACAGGCTCTGCTCCCACCCAGGGCAGATGGTGTGGAGCTCCAGAGAGCCTTGGCTCTGTGGGAGCATTGGAGCCACCTGGAAGGGGGTGTGGTAGGATACAGCCCTGTGAAAGGGGGTACAGAGCTTCTAGGCTTGCCCGGGTGAAACATTCTCTCCTTAAAGCTCCTGCTAGGATTTGGGGATGGTGGAGAAGGTCGATAGGCAGAGGGCAGGGCTGAGACAGACAAGAGGCAGCCTGGAGCTGACCTTGCCCAGGAGTTTGTGAGTGTCTGGGGTGGGGAGGCTGCTCAGCTGCTCCTGAGGGGGTTGGGCAGCTGCCTTGCATGGAGGAGCTTGTGGCAGGGTGATGGTGGCCAGTGTCTACCCCGGGGTCATGTGCCATGGGCTGGTGGCATTGCTGGCTTGGCTGCCCTGCATGGGGCGTTCTGCCCCACTGCCAGCACTGAAACCCTTCAGGCTGGGGAAAGGGGCAGCTGTGACACCACACAGAGGCTGAGCTGGTGCTGGTGGAGGGGTGTGTTACATCTGGCCGCCCCTAGTGAGCAGCAGCAATGCCCTGAGGTGCCTGCAGTGCCACGACGTCTTGCTTTAGTGTGGTGAGAAACTGCAGAGGGAAGAAATACCTGTGCCAGGACCTTCCCCAAATAGCAGATCTCTTTCCAACCTGGAAGCTGACACTGCCTTTCTCCTCCCAGCTCAGTGGCGGGACCCTCCTAGGAGTTGGCATCTGGGTCAAGGTGGATGGACAGTCGTTCATGGATATATTTGGGGCGCTCTCCTCTAGCGTCCTGCAGGTTGTGAATGTGAGCTATGTTCTCATTGTCATCGGTGCCATCCTGCTGGTCATCGGCTTCCTCGGGTGCTACGGTGCCCAGAAGGAGAGCAAGTGTCTCCTGATGATGGTATGGACCTGACTTACCTTCTTATTAAGCCTCATTTGAGCTGGGTCTGTGGTGAAATAGATCTGATGGACAGATTTCACTGTGGATATGTGCTCTGTGGCTGTTTCCATGTGTGGCAGTCTGGGTGGATTTTGGAAAGGCAGTGCTGGACTCACAGTCTGCCTGGGGAAAGGGTGAGAGGAGGTAGGAGGTGGTGCTGAGCATTGGTCTCTCTTGGAGTGTGTCCAGAGAGCTCAGCCCCATGCAGAGGGATGGCTGAAGAACCCCAAGGTTGTGCTGCTTCTGCCTTGGAGCAAAGCTGAAGGTAATGAGGCAGGAGGGCTTGAGCCCTGAGATCCTGTGGCCCTGGGGAAAGAGATGGGTTCCTGGGGTCCCTGAGGATTCTGGATGTCGGTTTGACCTCCCTCCCCTTGCTGTATCCTAGTTCTTCTCCGTGGTGCTCATCATCTTCATTGCTGAAATTGCTGTTGCTGTGGTGGCTCTGGTCTACACAAGTCTTGTGAGTGGCATACCTGAGTCTTGGGTTGGGCCAATCTGGGACACGTCCTACCCCTTGGGAAAACAGGAGATATGGGCTGGCAATGCTGCCCATGCATGGGGAAGCTGAAGGGTGGGCACTGCTGCAGGAGGAAGGGATGTTGGTTGCTGCTGGCACCTGCTACATGAGCAGGCTGGGGTAGCCTGGCTGGGCTGAGGGTGGTGGGAACAAGGATTCCTGTTGTACCATAACCCTGGTTTGTTGGGTTTTGTTTTTTTTTTTTAGGGCAAGTTTTGCCCACTTCTTTCTCTCAAGCCCCTTAGTCCATTACCAGCTTAGGCTTGACTCCTCTCCACCTCTGAGGGTAGGAGCTATATGGAAGAGGAAGTCACTAATGCCTTATGTTGAGCAAACTCAACCCCTTATTATAGGCAGCTGAGAAACCACCTGTAGAGAAAGGTGACTGCCTCATTAGGCACTAGAGAAGTGAACCTCAGGGCAAACGTCATTCCTGGCTCCCTCACTTAACACTGCTTATCAGATGACTCACTGGTCATAAGTGACCTTGGTGCCATAAAGCACTGGTTAGTGGGGAAGGGGCCAAGCTCTCTGTGAGTCAAAGGGGACGTGGTGTGACATAGTTCTGGTTGTGGTCAGTCTTGCTGGTCTCCTCCCCATAGGCTGAGACCAGTATGGGGGTGCTGAGCTCTGTGGTGCTCCCCAGGACCTTCTCTGATGGTGTTTTTCTGCCCCTTCTTCCAGGCAGAGTCGCTGCTGTCGGCTGTGGTGACCCCTGTCCTGAAGGAGCAGTACGGGCAGGATGCGACTTTCACTACCATCTGGAATACCACCATGACAAAGGTGTGCTGAGCCCTGGGACCCTCATCTGTGGGTCAGAACCCTCCCAACACAAGCTTGGTGGTGCACACCTCGGTGGGCCAGTGGGGTGGGGATTGGAACATGGTCAGAATCCTGGATGTGCTGAGCTGTCCCCACCTCATCAGCTTCCCTGGTGCCTGGGAACTGCCTGCTTGGGACCCAGTGGTCCCATGCCTGGGGTCAGACATGGATGTGACGGTGTGTAGGGTAAAATCCTGGTCTTGAGATGACTGTTGAGCACTGTGCCAGAGCTGGGTGGAGATGGGTGACACCCTCCATGAGGCAGTGGGGTCCAGACTGTGTCGGAGCCTGGAGGGAGACATGAAGGATGCTCTCCTTAATCCCTTCCTCTCTCTCCCCTTCTTAGGTCCATTGCTGTGGCCTGAATAACTACACAGACTTCAATGACTCTGTCTGGTATGAGAAACATGGGACGTACCCCCCGCAGTGTTGTGACTCGGTTGAGCCCTGCACTGCCGCGTTAGCCGGACAGCGCAACGTCACGGTACGGACACGCTGGTGACTCGTGCCCTCTGGCAGAGCCTGCTTTGGGATGGGCCTGGGCACGGGGATGGAGATGTGTCCTGTAGCTCCAGGCCCAGCTCTGGACATGGTGGTGCCATGGGCTTTAACTCCTGGGGGATGCTGTGGTGGCCCTGGCTTGTCACTGATAGAGACAAGCAAAGCTCTGGTCCTAAAGGGAGCAGAGTGAGGTGCCTGGTGCTGGGCATGAACCCAGCACCCAGAACTCTGCCTTTTTGGGTGATTTGCCTGCCTTCCCTCCTTCTGCTCACTCTCTTTCCTAATATTTGACCTGAGAAGTGGCTGAGTTGCCCCTGAAGTCCCCAGACCTTCTCCAAGGCTGTGTTCTGTGGGTGGGACAAGAGTACCTCTCTTTCTGGGGATGCCATGCCCTGGCAGTTGGGGCATTGTCCCTTCTTGGTCATCCTCACCTGTGTGGTTGCCTCCTGTAGGGTTGTTTTGACCAGATCCTGGAAGAAATCAGGACTAATGCAGGAGTGGCAGGTGGTGTGGCAGCCGGTATCGCTGCCTTGGAGGTGAGTGCCTGAGCACTGCTGTGCTACCTCTTCCTTGTACCTGGGAATGGTGGGGCTGGGACCAGCCTTGGTGGCTGGTGTAGCCTCAAGGAGCACCATCTGTCCAGGCCACTGAGCCTTCTTCCCTGGGCACATCCAGCTCTTCCTCCTTGGTGCACTGGGGGCGGTGGGCTGTGACTCAAACCCGTGTTGGGAAGGGAGGATGCACATTTTGAGGGCCTGACTTGCATCTTGCCATCCTCAGATTGCAGCCATGGCGGTTTCCATGTACCTGTACTGTCGGCTGGATGAGAAATGATCCCACAAGGCAGGAAGATGACCTGGCCCTGCCCGTGCTGGGGTGCACCCGTGGCGTGCCATGCTCCTGGGGGGGACCCCATCCCTCCCTGGGTCTGATGCTGTCCTATGCACTGTGATTTAAAGCTGTACTCTGATCTACTGAGCTGGGATCTGTAGAGTTTGTGTATATTTTTGTACTGATATGGCACACTGAGTCTGTACATAGTGGTTTTGGGTGGTTTTTGAAGGGGGGGATGGGGTGGGAGAAGCTGTTTGGTCTGTTTAGCTGATGTCAGCGGGAGATAAAGCAGCACCAGGCCGTTCAGGGTTGCTGACTTGGCACTGGCACAGCAATGCCTTGATAAACTCTTGCAGGTGGGCACTGTACCTCTGCCACGCTGTCCCCAGTGTGCACCTACGTGGGAGCTGGCAAGGCAGGGAGTAGCCTATGTCCCCCTGCTTCCCTCTGTTGAGTTAACTACAACCCTCTAGGTGGAAACTACACCCTCACAGGGGGATGTATCTACCCCTGCACCGAGCCTGTTGCTGTGTTGTCCCTTGAAAGAGGGGCTGGCTGGTCTCTGCCTCTGCCCTGGCATGAAGACAGCCCTGGTGGTCCCTGGCCCTACAAGGGCTGGGGCTGCCCCCTGTGTGCCTCCTGTTATTTCATGGGTGAGCCCCCTCTCCATGCTGTAAAGAAATGCAAATAAATTTTTCATCTTGGATTAAAAAAAGTTATTTTCTGGAGTTGATCTTGGTGCTGCCTTGGGGAGGGTACAGGGGTGGGAGCTGCCTTGAGTCCCCCGTACCTTTCCCTTCGGGTCCTTGCAGGCAGCACAGCCCTACCCTCAGGCTGCCTGCTGTCCTTGCCTGTGGCTCCTCCTCTGCTCAGGTGCTTGGAAACAAGCAGCCCCTTGTTTGCACAACAGATGGGCAGTGGTGGGGGCCACCACCAGCCCTACACCCACCCTCCCTCTGCAACAGCCACTGCTTGCTCAAAGCAGCCCTTCATGGACTGAGCAACAGCTCGGCTTGAAAGGCAGGGCTGGCTGGGGTGTTCCTGTGTCCCCATCAGCCCCAGGAACCCAAAATGGGGTGGGTGAGGAGGGATGGATCCTGCCCACCCCATCTCTGAGCATCTCCATCCCCAGTGTTGTCCCACACTGGCTGCGTGGGGCACCTGCTGTCCCTCTGTGGGTGGCAGTGGTGAGGGGTCAGAGGTGGGCTGGGGGTGTTTCCAGCCACTCTCTTACCCCAGCATTTCTCCTTCTCTGCCCTTGAGGGATCTGCTTGCCCTGCCTCAGTTGCCCCATTTCAAAAGTGAGGCCAGGGTGGGTGGTTTGGGGGGTGGGTGTTCCCAAGGGCTGCTTCACCCTGTTTTTGACATGGGGCTGCCTGGTTGTGGGGCAGAGCACAGAGGCTGGGGGAGGGTGGTGCTGAAGGACGGGGTGATTACAGCATGCAAACAGCCTCCCCCTGCACTGCCTTGCTCTCTGCCTGCCATGGCACCCCCTTATCAGCTCTGCACCGGGTACGGGGCTGCACCAAAGCACAGCCGTGGCCCACTGGGGTCTGGCATCTCCCTGGCACCATCCAGCACTCTGGTGCGAGTGGGATGGGCACAGGCACCTGCTCCCCACCCTGAGTGACTCAGCCCTGGGGACATGGTTTTTGGCCCTGCCCCACAGCAAGGTGTGGGGGAAAGCTGCCAGAAAATAGCCTTCTCCTTACTGCACAGGTGAATGCCCCAGTTCCACCATAAACTGTTGTCACCTCATGGGTGATGTCAGGGCTTTTATGCCTCTTTTCCCTCTCAATGGATGTAGGAGCCTCCTGGAGCCTGGCACTGCCCAAAGCCCTTCCCGGAGGTGTTGTGGTGCCCAGGAGCCGGTGGCACAGAGCCAGGCACCTCTGGGCACACCTGGCCATGTCCTCCTCTGCTCCCCCTTAGTGGGGCTGCCTTGCAAAGCAGTCTCCTGGCTCACACCCTCCCACCATCACCCCCGTGGGGTGGGGCAGGTTTGGGGTTGATGTCTGACCAGCCGATGGCTTCTGTGTTCCCACCTCCTCCTGGCCCTGGGGTTTCGGTGGGACAGAACAGGCTGTTTCTGTGGCACTGAGTTTTGTCAATAACCCTGCAACCACGGGCTTTGTTCCTTCCCTCCACCTGCTGGGAAAACTCGAAGGACCAGTTTCTCCTCCCGGATGCGATTCCTCCCGATTGCCCTTCGTGGCTCTTGGCTGCCCTGGCAGCTGAAAGCACAGCAATGGAGGGTAAGCCAGACTGGCACAGCCTTCCCCGTGACCCTACTCTCCACTTCCCTACTGGAAGTAAGGGAAGCTGGAGCTTTTGGGCTTTCCAGAGGAGATCCCATCCCATCACCAGCCCCATCAGGACACATCCCAGCCCACCAACCCACATGGGTGCCACCAGGCATCTCTGCACCCTGTACCCCTGTATGCACCCCTTAGCCTTGTCTGGTACCCCGAGGTGCCTGGCAGCACACCACAAGCTGACAGTTGTGCCATGGAAGCACAAGGTCAAAAGGTCCTCAAGGGCACGTGGTAGCAAGCAGAAACTTCCTTATTGCCCCTCGGGAGATGTCAGGAGATGCCCAAACACCTGGTGTATCTAGGTGTGTGCCCGAGCTTTTCCACCTGCAACACAGGGTGAGGGAGGGTAAAGTCCTTCCGCAGGGGTGTTGGGCAAGCAATCAGTGCCCTGTGCCTGCACACAGAGCATGTGCCAAACCCTGGGTGGCACAGGGGTCTGTGCTGGCAGGGGATGGGCAGTGCTCAGCACCCAGTGATTTAGGAAAGGAGCCACCCCTCCTTCCTGGGAATTATTGTAATAGGGACAGGTACGTGAGAGGGAGGAGGAATTGCACCTCTTTGCGTTTGTGCTGATAAAAGAAGTAAATTACGAAGCAAAAACAAACTCATCTGGCACCAGCTGCCCAAGGAGTGCCCTCTGTGGGGAATTTCCCCTGCCTGCATAACAGCCTGGCCAGGATGTTCCTGGATTAGGGAGGAGAGGACATCCTCGAAGGGTATGGACTGGCCCGGGGAAGAAGTGAGGCAATGCACACTTTCCCTTGGCATAGCCTTCCTCCCTTCTCTTCTTCCTCCATGCCTCAGAGATAAACCATCCTGGGTGCTGACCCAACCCCAGGTGTGCTTTCTAGGCAGTTCTCTGCCCTGATTATTTGTGGGGATATCAGAGGAGGCGATGGAAGGGCTGTTCAAAAGGCAGCAGGCAGGAGCTGACATTGAACCTGGGGTGTTAATCATTAATTCTGTGCTGGGCAGGACATGGGACAATAACCATCATGGCAACAGTTCTGGGTACCCAGTTGAAGATTAATTCACTGCCAGCCTTGGGCGTGGGCACAGGAGGTGGCAGCCCTGTGTCAGGAGGTGCAACAGGGAATAGGGACAGGGATGGGCTGGGTGCAGGGGAAGGACAACCCCCACCCCCCTCACAGCTGGGATCAAGGGGAGAAGCCAAGCAGAGCCCCTTCCTGGGAGCAGTTTGGGCACCTTGGCATTGCAGGACTTCTTATGAAGCAGAGGGTGCTGAAAATTTAGGATCAGTTCTTTGAGCTGGGATGCAAGTGCCTTGGGCATAGCATCACTGACTCCCTCCCAAGCAGGAAAGGGGATGGGGTCAGCACACCCAGCATCCCTCTAGTGCTGAGATCTCTCCATCCTAGAGATCCTCTGGATCTGTTATCCTGGAAGACTACCTGGAGAGTGTTTCCTTCTATCTCTGGAGCACAGAGGGACTGATGTGCCACGGGAAGGGTCAGCCTGGGCCTTGTCTCCCACGTACCAGCCCATCATCGGAGCACAGGGATTCCCCACTCCCACAGCACAGAGATATCTGGCAAGAAACCATGATGCATAAAAATAAACACCACCAGAAATTATGCAAAACTCCCCACCCCCCACAAGCTCTGGAAAGGTCAAGTTTCATGCCAAAGCTATTTTGCTTTTGTTTAATTATCAGCCAGCTCCTGGGACGTGGAGCAGCCCAGACAGGTTCTCCTTTGTAGGGCTGCACAAAGCCAGGGAGGCCAGGCTGGGCGGGCTCTGGGGGGCTGGGTGAGACCTGGGAACCACAGCTCAGGCAGCACGAGCTAAAACTCAGGGGGCAGAGCTGTGGGAACCAGGGCTCAGGCTTCCCAGAGAGGGCAGGTGACAGGCCAGTCCCCCAGCCAGCCCCTGGCCACCCAGGCACACTCCAGCACCAGTGGGCTGTGCTAGGAAGGGAGTGGGACCCCAAAAAGAGGACAGGATGGGGAACGACCTGGCTCATCTAACAAGCTCCCTGGGACTGAGCCCCTTGGGCAATGAGCCTGGGCATCACCATTACCTAGGGGTGATGAGCTGAGGTTCTCCATCAGCCTGGCAGAGGTACTCCCCCCTTTAAAGGGGTTAACCTGTTTCTAGCACCATGCCTCCCCTTCAGGAGGGGAGCCCTATGAACACAGCAGTTTGCACACACTGGCTCCTCAAGGTGGGCACGATATGGTCGGTGTCAGACCTGAGCCCACATCACTCTGCAGGGCTCTGTCACTAGGGCAGACCCAGCAGTTTGATCCTCCCCTTGCCTGTGGTGCCCTGGCAGCAGCTCAGCACCAAAGGGTTTGGGCAGCAGGCAAGAGGCTGCCAGGAGGTGAGAGCCCCACCAGCATCGCCAAGCCAAGCCCCTGGGGCCAGGCAAAAAAGCTTCTGCCAAGGGCTGTGCCCCATCCCAGAAAGCTGTGCCTGGTCCTGAGGAAGGGGTGGCAGCCCAGCCTGGCTACAGGGATCAGGAGGAAGCCAGCCTGGGATGCAGGTTGCAGCTGGTCCATACCAGTGGCTGATGCTCTACCACTGCCATTTCATTTGGGTCCTGTTGTGTCTGCCCCAAAAACAGGTACATCACCAGCCCTCCCAAGGCTACCTGCCCCACGGGAGCAGAAATCTGAAATGGCTGCGAGGGTGATGAGTCACAGTTCTCAGGGGATCAGTAGCTGGGGGTGTTGAGGGAAACAAGGGGGCTGGTTACGACAAGCAGTCACCAGGCAGCTCGTCAGAGTTTCCGTCCTGAAGATTAAAGTGATAAAGCTGGAGGAGGGAACAGCTCACAAACCTGTGCCAGCCGCGCTGGCACCGCATGGCACCGCACGGAGGACCTCTGCTGGCACAGGCCCAGGGCCACCATTAGCCCATGGCCAGGCCTGCACTGCACAGGGGAGAGGAGTCTGTCCAGGAAGCCTGGCCCCCACACAAGGCTGGCTATGGAACACAGGAGGCTCAACAGCTTTGCAATGTTTACTCTTGAAAAAATAATTTGATTTCAGAAAGCGGCAAACCCTGGTGATGCCACACACCCAGCCCTGCCACAGCTGCCACCCCAGGAGCCTTGCTGGGGGAACAGGGAGGAAAGGAACAGCACCCAGCAGGCCCAGGGAGGTGTGCAGAGAAAGGGGGTGACACCCACCAGTCACCCAGTTGACAGCAGGGACCCACAGCCCCCTGGTCACTGCAGGGTTGGCACCAGAGGAGAGGGGAACTTGTGTTTAGCCACTCCCTTCCCCTAGGATCACCTTCCCCAGCCCCAAGAAGAGCTGGGAGGAAGCCAAGCCTGACCCTGCCAAAAAAGAGAAAGGGGGTTCATTTATTTTGAGGGGGAAGAGAAACTGCACCTTGGGATGCTAAGGAAAGGGTAATGGTGAGCCATGAAGTTTTTCCAAAGCAGGGCATGGGGAGCAAGCTACTTTCCCCAAAAAGAAGCCAAGTCCCTTTTCCATCACTCTGAAAATACCTTTTACCCTGAAGGCCAGCACAGGGGCCACCTGCCCACTGGCTGCCAGACTGGAGTCCCTGTGAAGGGCAGTGCTGAGGAGGGCAGGGTGGAAGCCCAGACTGGTGCTGCAGGCTCTGGGATGCCACCCTGCACTCTCTTATTCCCCTCCTACATCTATCCCATTCCTGCTGCCAGGGCAGGCATGCAAGGACCAGAAGGGTTGGAGTCCCTGCAGTCACACTAGAGCTGCACTGGGATCACCTTGGCCAAAGAGACTTCCCTGGTTTGCAACTTTTCCTTCCTATTGTGGGCAAGGGAGGAAGGCAGGGAACAGAGGATGGAGCCAGGGGAAAAGAGACAAACCTTCCACGACTGCTCCTGCACAGGCTGGGGGCTGCCAGCTCTCCATGTTGCTTTCCTGTTATCCACCCCCTTCCCAGAAGCAATAAATAAATAAGTTAGTGTAGTGTATGTAGACCCCGATGCTCACAGTTCACAGTGAGAAAATGAAAGGGAAGAGCCCCTGTGACCTCAGGGAAAGGGCTGAGCAGCAACTCCTTCTCCCAAAGGCAAGCCAGAGAGTTGCATCCCTGCCCAAGGCTGGGGGACATGGGCAGAAAACAGATCTCTTGCTGCATGGATGCCACAGGGAGGTGTACTGAGCAAGGGGACCAGGACTGCCCCCCCAGACACAGGCATTAGTACCGAGTGGCTGGGAATGGGGGAGGGCTCTGGGGTCCTTCCTAAGGCAGGGAAGGGGGGATAGGAACCTCTCTCTCTCCCTCTGCATGAGGGGTGTACCACAGCAGCACAGCCGGGCTGCCCATCCTAGATCAGCTCACAACTTCCCTGCTAGCAACGTACCACAGTTAGGGTGGGGATTCAGGAGAAGGAACTCCCTCTGCCTTCAGCAGAAGCAGGGGATACCTGGGCAGGGAAGAGGGAGAGACAGGGTACAGTACCACAGGCAAGGTCCATGTCAGTGCAGCATCTCTTGCTCCAGAGGACCCCGGCCCATCCTGCCCCTCAGCCAGGGGCACGGCCACTGGCTGCTCCCGTCTCGCTCTGCAAGGCACTTTCATCCCCTCTCCCACGTCTCAGGGGGCAGGGCTGCTCCCCACAGAGAAGGTGGGTGAGGATGGTCTGAGCTGCAGCACAGCCTGATCCACTTCTATCCACGCTCATCTCCAGCTTCCAGACCTGACAGCCCTCGTGCTGGGTACGGGGTGTCCCTTATGTGTCCACAGCAGGTCCAGCTCCTCTTCAGCATTCTCACTGCTCGTGAGCTGGGCTGCACCAGTACCTGCAGCCCACGAAGCAAAGCCAGTGTGCAGGAAGATGTCCAACTCTGCATACAGTCTTCAAGGTGCATCCATCGTGCAGGTAACAGAAGGGATGCTGGAATATCACCTCTTCACCACCGTGATCACCATGGGGCACGGAGCCAGCCAGGCAAGAGTTAATAAATACCACCCAGCTGGCAGGCTGCAGCACTTGCACCATGCTGCCTTCTCAGGACTTCGGGGCCAAAAATGGGAGCAGAGGCATTTCTTGAGGCCCCCTCTAGGCTCCAGTTGAGCATCTCCTTCCTCCAGCCTTGCCCAGCCAGGGGGCAAAAGGAGCAGCGTTAGTAAAGCATCTGTGTTAAAAAACGAAAGTTCCTGGGATGGGGGTGACGTATCTACAGGGAATGACCCTGTCCTGTGCAAGGGAGAGGGAGACCACAACAAGGGGTTGGAGGGAGCCCAAGATCTCATTTTGCAGCCCAAAGCAGGAGTCCGTATCCATCACCAGCCTCCGAGAGCTGCTGCCACCTCTGGCTCTGCACCCGTGGGGGTCTCTGTCTTCCCCCAGTCCCCTTCACTTCCAGCTGCCAGTCTCACGTCTGCTCTGCTGCTGCAACCGCTGGCACTGCCGCTGCCCCCTCCTCCTTGGCAGGGGGCTCCATGTAGATTGGAGTCACCGATGAGGGTTTCTTGGACCTGCAGGTGAAGGAGCTGGATGGGAGCAGGCAGGGGTGGTGGTCCCCCTCAGGACCCCAATTCCCAACAGCACTGCCTGGCATGATCTCCTTCTCACAGGGGCATCCTCCAGCGCTGGGAATGTATCCTGTCCCCACCTCCCACCATACTGACTAAAAAACGGGGGTGATGTCCCACCAGGATTGGGTTGGGACAGAAGTAGATAATGCAGTGTGCCAGGCAGGGGACAGTGCCATGAAGAAGGGGGATTACCCAAATTGTTGTGTCCCTGATACTCACGAGTAGGGGGAGGCAGGGACCCCCACCACAAGGAAGTGGTTCTTCTTGCGGAAGAGCCGCCACAGCCCCTTGTGGTTCCCACGGACGTCCAGGTCCCAGATGTGGAGGCACTAGGATGGTGGGAGGAAGAGGCATCAGAGCCTGGGCACAGACACAAGGGCCAGGTGTCCCCTGGCATGGGAAGAGCCACCACCTCACTGAGACAGGGCAGAGAGGGCAGGACCACCCTCCAGCCACACTGAGAGCTTTAACATCACCCAGGGACAGCAAGAGCACGCTTGCTGAGCTGCATCGATGCCATGGGCAAACCCAAGAATGACAGCCAGGTGTTCTCAGGCAACGCAGAGATCAGTGCAGGCCTGAGGACAGGCCATGCCAGGGGCCTCACCTTGGCAAGCTGAGTCCAGGTAGTGAAATCTGCTTCCTGCTCCATCCTGATGAACATGACGTAGACCTTGCCCTCAGTGTCGGGCACGAAGGAGTCCTCACAGGGATTCTTGCTGTGGTCCAAGACCTCAGCCTCACTGTGGAAATTGAACAGGGAGTGAGAGGGGAACCCATGTCCTCCTTATTCCCACGGCAGAGTACTTCAGACAGGCACCAGGGCTACCAGGGCCACCTCCACCCTTCCTCCTGTCCCAGTGTGCCCCGTGGCCTCCCAACCTTCCTGTAGGCACTTACCCCAGGAGCCGATGAATTTCGGTCTCATAGGCATCCTTCCTCAAGCTGTGGGAGGAGGAGAGAACACAGAGATCAGGGTACAGTCAGACAGTTTGATAAGCAGGCAACATCCAAAGTGATCCAAATTTAAGACCGTCCCAGTGTAACACTAAAGGTAGGTTGGAACCAACAAATGGAGAACAGTGACTGCCACCCATCCTGGAGATGTGGCAGCAAAAACATGACCCTTCAACATATCCGCCTGCAGCACAGAGTAGCCAAACCCAACCTTGCATAAACCAGTGCCAGGATTCCCCAGCAGAGGCCAGTGTGCTGATGCAGGAGGCTATGACTGTTCCAGAAGGAAGGGAGACAAGTCCAGCACAAGGAGACAAGGTTCAGGTCAAGCAACTGTTCATTCATTCATTCTGACCAGCACTCACCTCTCCACATTTTTAAGCTGGACATTTGGAACCGTGTTGAACTTGTGCTTCTTGAAATAGGCTTCCTGGGAGGAAGAGAGAAGGGAGGGAAGGAAAACTGGGTTTGATCACAAGTCAGCAGTACCTGGGGATGACCTCAGGCATCCCCACTACCTGGGAAGGTGTCTGAGTCAGAGCTCAGCACCAGGACAGGGCCTGGGGACCGCAGGAGGTCACTCACGTGGAAGTAGCCGTTCATGTTGAGCCCCACGATGCCGAAGTGGTAGGAGCGTGAGATGTCAGGGATGATGCACTCCCGGCCCTTCCGCTGCTCAGGCATCCGCATCCACATGTCCCAGTCCCAGAGCTGGAGAGGGGAAACTGCCACTCACACTCACGTCTGGGGGCATGATTAGGTAGTATGGCCACCTAGAGACTTTTCTGGGTGCCCACACCAGGTCCAGCCCCTGTGGCCCCAGCCTGCCTGGGCTGTTCCAGCCAGCTCTGTGGCTTTTTATGAGCAACCAGAATGTCCCAAATCCATTCTGCTTGGGCATCCTTCCCAGCCCCTCCAAGAGCTGTGCACACAGGGACTGGCTGAGGATCAGGGTCTGCTGATGGTCAGAGATGGGGGTGCAGAAGTCAGGGTCCCTCTAGGGTACTCACCTTCTCAGGGGTTGGCCACTTTGGCTCCAGCTCATCCTTGTACAGGCTCTTCCGGAGCACCCATCCCAGGCCTGGCATGGTCTCTACACGATACAGGAGTGAGGGGTCCTCAGCAGTGTGCTCATAGCCCTGCAATGTTATGGAGATTGTTCAGCACCCTGAATGTACCCTACCCCACCAAAGGGAGGTATCGTGCTCCACTGAGCTTCTCAGTGGAGAAAGAGAAGAAGGGAACAGCCAGTGGGAAGCACATTCCCAGCCCCGGATGGTGACTTGCAGGGGCACTTCTCAAGAGTCCAGGGCTGGGGAGACAGACCCACTTAGGATGCCCTGCTTTAAAGATGGAACCCGGACCCCAGACTGACATGGGAACAACACGGGGCAGAGGAGGCCCTGTTCCACCATCCTTCCCTGACCCACCTGGTCATTCCAAGCTGAGATGCAGTACAGGCTCTCATCCTCCTCCAGAAGATGTATTGATTGGCTTAGGAAGCTGAGGAAAGAGTTGAACAGTCCCTAGTCAAACATCCTGCTACCATGCAAAACAAGGCAAACTCTCCACCAAGGGATAAGCCACCCCCAACTGCCAGGACTACTTATCCCAACTGGTGGGGAAGAATACCTGAAAACAAGCTAAGCTGCATCTCCCCATGGGCAGAGGACAACATTGTCTCCTGCTCATCAGTCTCTCCTCCTTAAGGAGAAACAGGAGTCCTGTTAGACATTGCCCCTGTCCTCTTGCTATGGGGCAGCCCCAACCATGTGTGCACAGAATGGATCAGTGTCCCCAAAAAGCAAACCAGGAAGAGATCCCTGACCATGAAGTCACTCTGCACTGAGTGCCAGGACAGTGGATTCATTACTCTACGGACAGGGCTCAGTTAGGCTGTTGCCTGGGGACTGCTCAGCCTCACATAAGTGAGCTACAGCATGGCAGGGATCTGGCCTCTGCTGAGCAGCCAGAGAGCTTCCAGGAAATTGTCTCCCCACACAGGAACCCACAACTTTACCTGAAGAAGTCAACGGAAATGTCAAGATCTTCCTCCAGAACCACAGCAAATTTAGCATCCTGCAGGGCAAAGAGAACGTCAGAAGGATGGAGACAAAGAGGACAGAGCAGAGACAGGCAGTATTCCCTGCCCCTGAGGACTGATTCCAGCTCCTATGAGAGGGGATCACAGATGCCAGGGACACCCTGCACTGTAGCAGTCTCACTCACCGGGAACAGGTTGAAGGTTGCAGTCAGACTGGCTTTGTAGTGCTACAAGAAAAGACATCCATTGCCTGTGTTAGCATCAGCCTGGCACAGATCTGGGGCTCAGCCTGCCTCCCTCAAATGCTATTCCAGGTCCCTGGAAATAACTGTCCCAGCATTTGGAAAGAGCTCTCTCACCTGGGAAACTCTAGCATTTTTAATACTGATGGGAGTGTGCTGTATTCCTGAGAGGCCAAACAGCTCCACAACATCCATTGGTTCCTGCAATGGAAAAGCACAAAGCTCATCAAACATGTGGGTCACTCTCCCTGCCCTCTGCTAGTGTCAGGTCCCCAGGACAAGAACATCCCTGCATGTGGCTGTCTTCTTGGGAGGCTCAAAATGATGCTGTGCTGTAGATCCTGCAGCACAAAACTCACCAAACCCTCTTGGCCCTGTGACTCTTGGGTATCACCGTGAGTTTCTGTTAGTCCTGCTAGTTTGCAGACCCAAAGCTGTGTCCAAGAATACCTGAGAGGTCCCAAATTCCCAGTCCCCCATGGACAGTGCAGAAAGAAAACAGGTAGAGCCAAGAACACCCGGTAGCTGCTTAATGGCAAGACCACTATCAACCCAATTTTCTCTCACAGTTGCCAAGAAAAAGACCTTTCTGACCAAGCACACCTGTACTGGGGTCAGGAGTAACTCATATTTGGGTTGACATATCTCTGCCCCAAGAAGGGCCCACCAAGGCCTTCTTCATCCCCTTACTGTGCATCCCACCCCCAAGCCACAAAAGAGAGGAGCTCCCATTGTACCAACCAGTACCAACCCCCTTTCCCTGGTATCCACCATGGCAGCATGAGCATCCAGGCTGCCCCCTCGTAGCTGAGGGATGCTGCTCCAGTTGCCATGGCAATGGATGCTGCTATCTTTAACCACTCTGATGTGGTACAGCAAGAGTCTGCACAAACAAACGAGCTCCCCCAGCCACACAATGTGGCAGTGGTGGGAGAGGCCTGCAAGGGAACAAGCCTGTTCCCTTCCCTGTCCCCATCACATGGCAACCAGGCAGCAACTCACCAGATGTTGCAGAGATGAGGCCTAGCAAGCTCCTCAGACCTACTAAGACCCCACGTGCCTATCCCAGAGTTCATTTCACTGCAAGAGAGCCAGGACTTGCAATAGGATTCTCCAGAGCTTTGTAAGGTTGAGCTCAGAGGAAGGTCTTTCCCTCTAAAGGGCCAGTTCTCCTCCGCCTGGCCCCAGCTTTCATGAGCCCCCAGCTTTGAGCCTTGTGAAAACACACTGTTTTGGGCCTCTTCACCTCTTACTGAGAGTGGAACTGGACAGGCATGGCTGGACTGGTTTGTTCCTCTTCACATGAGGGAGCTGGACAGGAGGTGTTACAGCCAGATGCTGCCCAAGGGGCTGATGATGCTCATCAGGCGAGAAAAGGGGATGGGAAAAGCCCAGCATGACCACCTCACCTCACTCCTGCAAACCAACCCCTTTCTGACATGGGGACATCAACTCTGGCCCCTGGGTAAGGCCAAGGCAGCTCTACCCACAGGCATGGCTTGGCTAAGCTGACTTTGTGTAGGAGCAGGTGAGGAGCAGTGTGACACAGCAGCAGCAGGAAGGGTGACAGGGCTCATAACCTGCCACCCACCAAGGACTGGGCCAGAACCTCTTACTCTTGGCTGGGGGGCCATGGAGCTGGCTACATGGATCTCCAGGAATGCTCTCACCTCATAGTACCCATCGATGAAGACTGTGATCATCTGTGGATTGACGCCCTGAGCCGACAGCAAGGAACGCAGCATCCTGGGGAGAGAGGGAGGGGCCTGAGAGCAGCACAGCCCCAGTGGGCACAGGCCCTTCAGCAGAGGGGTATGGATACCTTGGGATGGGGGAAAGTGTGCATGATTAGGGAACAGGACTTATTGCCCTCAGGCTCTTCGCTTTCCCATGGCCAAGGAACACAGGGAGCTGCCCAAGCAGGTTGGCCCATGCTGCTCATGCAACCCCAGGAGGAGGCTGGATCCTGCCAGCAGGAGAAAGGGAAGGGCTGGGCCATGCCTGGTCTTGTAGTGCAGAGCAGAGGAGCCCCCTAGAAGTGCTTACCTGTACAGGTAGTTGGGGCGGTTCCCTGCAATAACAGCTACAGGCACATCAAAGACTTTATTGTCTTTGAGCTGGAAGAGAACAATGTGTGTGAGTGGGGTGGGAGAGGCTATGCCAGCCACAATGATGCTATGATTTCATGGCACTGAGGGCAGGTTCCAAGGGGTAGGGACCTGCTGCTAAAATAGCAGAGCTGCATAGTCCTATTCTTTAGTGCAGGACCACACCAACCAACCAGGACACCACTCAGCACTCCTGGAGATCCTGCCAGCTTCTCTCCTTCACCCCACCTTTGCCCCAGTTCCCAAATTAGTCTGCATCCACTCTGAGACCTTTGTCTGAACCCTTCAGCACTGTGCCAAGGACAGCCCAAAGGCCACGATAGCTGCTCCATCTCCAAAGGTACAAACTCTGCTGCTTACACTGATGTCCCCAGAGCCAGTGTAACCTGGGAGCTCAGGGCAAGGGAACTCCCTTTCCCCAGTATCACCTGTCCCCATGTCTTCACCTTACCTTTGCCAAGGCTCTGGGCTTGCCCAGGGGCAGTTTGTGCTACTCAGCTGGTGCTTAAGAGCAGGGCTCTGCACCTGAGCTGCAAAACACACCTGGTTCAGCCCAGCCCTCCCTCCCAGAGCTCTCCCTGAACACTCTGCCCCGGCACTCACGGGATCAGGGTTGAACTCGATGGGTGTGGGGTCTTTGCAGCTGCAGACGCTGCCGTAACCTTCTACTTTGCTGCAGAACCTCTTCCGGCGCCGGTTCAGCTCCGTGTCGGGCCAATGGCACTCGGCATCTGGAGGCACCGAGGAGCAAACACAGACCTGTCATCCCCAGGGCCTCACCTTGTGTGCTCCAGGCTGCACTGCCAACACACATGGCTCTCCCTGGGCTCAGCCACCATCGAGTCAGTCCTTGGTACCACGAACTCTTCTGGATGTCGGATACAACCACAGGAGCCATTCAGAGCCCAACCCCATCTACGGCCTCTCTGAGCAGCAATGGGTTGTTCAAGGTCAACAATGAGAAAAGACCAGACCAGGTCTGGTTTGGAGAGGTGACAAATGTCCAGATCACATTCCCACTTCTCTGTCCTCACCCTTCTCAACAGTCATGCATGGAATTGCCGGGAAGGCAGGCAGAAGGGTAGCTGTGCCTATTTTAAAAGTCACCATCGCCATCTCAAACAGCCCAAAATCCATCCTGGAAATTTGCTAACAGACCCACAGCTTTGACTTAAAACCAGGCAGCAGGCAGACATCTCCCAGAGACACCACAGAGCAGAATGCACTTCCTACCTTCCACGGATGTCAGGTGAACTTCTGTCTTCAGCAGTACGGGGTCACCCCATGTCGAGAGGGCAGGTGACTTGGCATGCTTCTCCCCATACACTTCCCCTGGAGCAGGGACACAGGGTCAGGACTGTCTGGAAGGGCCCATCAAAGCATGACCAGGGGCTGTCAGCCTGGGTGGCAGCTTGGCACCTGTTCCCATTGGCCTCTGGCAAATTGCTGAAGGAACACATTCTGCCTCAATACTCTCCCCATCCCCAGGAACGGAGCTGCCACTCTCTGTGACTTGTTCCCTGCTCACACAGCATGCTGGGGACAGACTGGGTTTGTCTTCACCTGGCTTCTCCCAAAAAAAGGAGCCATAAACCCTCTCCCAGCCTGTGCAAGACTCACCTCCCTTCTTCCCCACAAATGTCCACATGTCTCTCCAGCTCAGGAATGGTGCAACTTGGCTCCCCAGGCTTTTCAGGACACTCTTGGCTGTGTCCTTGAGGTGAAAGGAGCCTTCATCCTGCAACAAAACCTGCAACTGAGGTCTGGCTCCTGACAAGGAAAGTCTTCCACCAATAACAAAGAAGTACAGGGCCCACTCCTACCCTTCAACCAGGTGATCCTGAAACCTTCAATGTCTCTGTGCCGCTAAAGCTGCTGGTGGCTTCATCACGAGCCACAGGGAGGCCAGAGGAGTCGTGGACTCCTGTTTCCTTCAGACCAAAATGTTCTCAAGCAGGGCCACATGTTAAGCAACACTTCACACAGCTAAACCTGGAACCTTGAGGCAGCACAGTGCTGTCACACAGCAGCCCAGAGCCAGCACAGTCCACAGGACCCCTGTAAAGCCTGGAACTGGGAGACAGAAGGATCCCACCACATCCTTGTATTTCCTCATGTCCATTCTCCACCTAACCCCTTGTTTATTGCTGCAGGCTCTGACACATCTGCTTTTTGCTCTCCTGCTTTGTAGGACACACAGCAGTACCTGCAGCAACAAAGGAGGGCAAGAGGGCAAGGGAGGTGATCCAGCCAGGGAGTTGCAGCCCTGCAGGGATGTGACATTTAGCACTGGGAATGCCTGGTGACATTCAGAAGGCTACTGCCCAGAGAAGCTTCAGGGCATTCTGACTCAAGATGACTTTTCCTTTAGACATGAGGGTCACATACCTTAATGGTGAAGATCAGGATTCGGCCCCGGGCAACCATGTTGAGGAAAAGTACCATGGCTTCATCTTCATGGGGAGAGTAGGTATCAAAGACCCTCTTGGCCATCACATGACCCTATTGGTATTCAAACATCATATGCATGTTAAATACCACATGGTACTGACACACAGAATTATGGAAATCTGCCCTGGAAGCCTCATTCCTTCAGCAACACAAGGAGTGGCTTTTCCAGTATGCCAGGGAGTTAATCCCCAGTCAAGCTCAACCCTCAGGCCTATGGGACAGCACCACCCAACCTCACAACTCCTCCCCTGCCCACTCCCCAGGGACAGCAGGCAGCACGAGGGAAACCCTGCAGGGACACTGCGGAGTGTGACACGGAAACCCTGCGGGGACACTCTGGGTGACTGTGTCATGCTCTGCAAACTACAGACAAAAAGCATTCAGGCACTTCCCTCCTGGCTGGCCCCAGCCTCAGGCACCCAACATCAAGAGCAAGGACAAACTGCCCAGTCAGAAAGACAAATGCAGACACACAGGGATGCTTTACCGTGGCCTGATTTAAGACAATGACGTGGATCCCTCTTCCCTGCTCCCGAGCCTCATCTTCCAAGACCTGCAAGTGGATTAAGTGATGAGAATCATATGACAAGACCTCTTCTTATTCCCTGCCCATTCAGCACAGCAGAGAGCCCAAACACGGAGCAAGTCTCTCTCCTGTGACGTTTTGGCTTTGCCCATGGCAGTGGTGTGTGCCAGAGCAGAAGACAACGCAGGAGAACAATCCCAGAGTCCCAGAGGCAGGAGGGGGATCCACTCCTAACCTCCTTGCCACTGAGGTGCTCTCACCACTGCTGTTTGCAGCTTCCCCTGCTCAGCTCCATCCACCCTCTGCTCATAGGGACAGCACTCCCATCACTTACTGTCGTCCCATCCACAGCCACATAGACCTTGGACCGGCTGGAATACACCTCGACATCCAGCACCTTCTTGTTGTTCACAGGGTGCCTGGGGACCTCCACATTCAGCATCTCATCATCTAGAGTGGAGAAATGCCCAGTTTCAACCAGTCAAGGCACCTCTAGCTTGCCCCTGCTCAGCCCAGCCTGGCCTCCAGAGGGTCATGCCCACCAGGCATCCCAGCCCAAGTAGCCACGGGAGGGGTGGCAGGCACGGGAAAACACAAAATGGCAACAGGTCTATACCCACACAGATCCCTACAGGCAAATGTGCCAAAGCCTTCAGCAGACAGATCAGGAATGGGGACAGAGTTTTCTATTAATTTTCGTGAAACCCACATGCACAGACCTGTCTTTTATGTTGTAGTTGGTCACAAATTAGCCCTGACTTAAACAAATTACTGCCCTCCCTCCAGTTTCCTTGCTTCCAAACCACAATAGGATGCTGCCACTCACCGTAGTCCTGTGCAGACTCCTCTTCCTCCTCATAAGCAGCTCTCCTGGTGTCCAAGATCAGCTTGATGTTCACAATCACAGTCACAAGCAGGAAGAGGACAGCACCTGTCTGCAATGCAAGGTGCTTTGTGTTAGCAATTTGTAAGTAACAACCCACTGTGGCAGGGGCTGCAGGGCACCCCAAGGAGATCTTGTAAGAGATCAGAAGCATCTGTCAATTCTCCTGTTTTCTTCTGGGGAAAGCAAAGAGAAAAAAATACAGGTGACCGAGTTTTATGGTGAAAGACATTCAGCAGCTGGAGAGCACTTGTTATGAGAGAATTAACCCACTCCCAACACATCTCTGCTTCCAGATCTGTGAGCAGATTCCTGCTAAAATATTGCATCAAGTTTGAGGGCCCCTGCAGGCAAAGAGTTTGGTAATTCAGAGATACAGCTCCCAAGATAATCTTAACTTCTGCCTCTCCTGCAGCATCACTACTCTCATCTGTGCCCCTGCAATGAGAGGATGCACTCAGGGTATTCAGAGGAGAGGAGATGCTGTGCAGCTAAAACAAACAAACGGAAGAAGCTGAGGTTTGCTTTCAGGAAACAGTACTGTACCACAGGCTGCAGAGAACAGCCCACAGCTTTACTGTCTGCAGCAAACTTCAGTGCAACCCAGATGGATGCTGACACAGAGGGCTGTGGGAAGGTCCAGGGGCTGTGGAACAGTTCATAAGAACTGAGACAGAGCCACACAGGAATACCTGGATCACAAACATCTCATGTTGGGAAATAATCTACCTTCTGCAAGAGCAGGTCTGGCCCCAGCCAGGACGGTCTTATAGCTGCAATGCTGGCCTGGGATGCAGGATTGCAAGGTCAGATCTCAGATGAAACAATTTGTCTTTACTTGAGCCAGGGAGCTTTGTAACCCAGGGCCCAGGTGCTGCTTTGTGGTGGAAAGGTGACAGCAGCACATGGTGGCTGTGGGGCTCTGCACGGGGACAAAGGCCCTGACCAGTAGCTACAGCCCTGCCTCAGGGCTGGGGAACAGCTCCAGCAGGGAGCCCAAAAGCCATCCTGGACAGTCAAGCAGTGAGAGAATGCTTTGCCACTGGATTTCAGAGAAAGTCCCGAGCAGCTGTTACCCCCAAAGTCAACACTGCTGCAGGGCTCCAGCAACAGCCTCCGTGCCAGAAGGGTCTGTCCAGCTCACAAGGGAGCCCCCACAGAGGCCCAAATGTGACTGCTGTGTGTTGCTGACAGATTCATCCCACGGACCAAAAGCTCTGGCCCCTTGGCCCAGCCCTGCTTTGGATGTACCAGGTGGTTTCCAGTTTCAGCCATGCAAGCTCAGGGTCCTAATAACCTCCCTGGAGCATCCCAAGGCTCGGCATGGAGATGTCACAACAACCAAGAGAGAAGAAGGGAGAAGTTGGTGGAGTCTGCTCCTAGTCTGGTCCCCTGGCAAGGGGTGCTCACACAGGTTTTGGGTGGTTTTGAGACTCCTCCCTTGCCCCTCAGCCCCACAACAGCTTTCTCCCTAGAAATCTGTGCTTTTTCAGCTCTAGGACCCTTGATTCTCTGCAGTCTGGTGTGGGGTTGGGATCACACACAGACCTGCCCTTGGTGAGAGGCGCTAAAAGGATTCCTGCCCTGTCTGTCGAGCTATTGCCTCAAAACTACATGTTGCTGCTCTCTCTGCCAAGCAGCCAAACAGGCTCAAGGAGCAACTGGGGAAAATGGAAAACCAGCAATAACACAACACAATGATATAATGTCATTTTGGCTAAGGAGCATTTTGGCTCCTTAATTGGCTGTTGACTCAGGAGCACGAGCACCTTTTGGGATCTGTGCACAGAAAGCTTTTAATTAGGCAAGAACAGAGCTGTGGGCTCGCGGTGAGGCAGCAAGGCCACCTCCCCAACCTGCCCAGACCTTCACCCTGCTCAGTGCTGGGGACGTGAGGGAGCAGCCCCAGTGACCAGAGGGAATAAGTCAGTGCTAAACAACACCAGAAGCCAGGTCTAGTAAGGCTGACCCAGTCAGAGCTGCTGATGGAGACTCAGATACAGCAGACTTGGCTGCTCCATATCCGAATCTCTGGGTTTACCTCTTCTAAGCCCAATTTTGATTTGTGTTTTGAGCCACAGCAGTGCCACAAAGGACAGAGATGACAGCAGGCAGGCTCTAGCCTGTTGCCTCAGCATGGTGAGCAACATCTGCCTGAATGACCAGACCCATTCCCAAGCCTTGAACATCCCATCAGACACAGAACTGAGCAACCTCCTTCATCCTCCCAGGCACACGCAAAACCCTCCCCTGCTCCCTCCCACAGCTACCAACTGCCAGATTTTACGAGCTCCTCTCAGGAAAGGCCCCTTTTCTGCTGTCTGCTGCCATGGGGCCAAACCCTTCCTGTCCTTACACCCCCAGACACCATCCAGGACACTGTCTCTGCCAAGGATTAGCACAAGCAACCAAGCCTGCAGCTTTCCCAGACGCCAGCTGCCTCTGGGGCATGAGATCCTGTTACAAAGCCCTATTTTCTCTGTCCACCTGTCATGCCCTACGCCAGGCTTGGTTTGCAAACCAAACAGGGCAAGAATGGTTTCCCCTCTACAGGCTGAGCCCTGCAGCGCTGTGCATAGGTCCAGAGCCAGGAGGGGAGGAATCAGCCAGGTTTCTAGCTGAAAGACTCCCAAGGCCACCTGGATAATTGTGTCTCCTCCCATAGCCACACAACAGGTCCCTTTGCAGCTGATAGGAGCTGCCAGACATAGCAGGCCCTTCCCCACTGAAACCCTGGAGGGAGCAAGCTGGGGAGCAAGCTACACTTCCCCAGCATGTCAGGTCTCCCAGACTGCCAGCAGACCCACTTCCACCCATGCAGCTGCTCCATAAACTCGTAAACCCCATGGATTATCCCTCCTAATCCCCCGCAGGGCTGCAGGTGACTCACCTGGCACAGCTTCCGCAGCGCACGCTGGTTCATCAGCTTGTACTTCCAGGCCAGGTACCAGCTCCGCTTCTTGTGGGGCTTCACAGCAGGGTTGGGCTTCCACTCCTCCATGGTGCCGGGGGCTGGCACGGGAGCAGGGGTCAGGATGTGTGCTGCTCCACTCCCGTGTCCATCGGGGCTCCCTGCCGGGGTGGGACAGGCACGGGGTGAGGGAGGGGAGCACCTTCAAACCCTCCCCCCGAGAAAGGCAGCGCCTGGCACAGGCAGCGCCCATGAACAGCACTGACTAAAAGCCCCTTGGGAGCCTCCCTGCCCGCCAGCGCTCCCACCGGGAGCGATGCAAGAGGCCGGGACTGTGAGCAGGTGATGGGAAGCCCCCGAACCCGTGTGCCGGCGATGGCCCCTGCTCCAGGCCAACCTGGAGGCTGCTGCAGTGCCGTGGGCCCACTTCCATGCTGCGGGAAAGAAAAGTCACCCAAAGGCACGAGCTGGCGACAGGCCCCGGACCCGCAGGTGCGATGGAGGGGCCACCACTTGGCCGTATGTGCCCGTGCAGAGACACACCCTCACCACGCACATCCCGGGCGCGGGGAGCAGCGCCGGGAATGCCCTGCTGGAGCCCCAGTACCCTGGGGCAGAGCGGCCGTGCCCACGGGAGGCCAAGTGCCCCGCGGGGAGCAGCCGGGCCCGGGCGGGACGCGGAGCCAGAGACCCGTGCTCAGCGTCCCCCAGCAGGGCCAGGAACACCAGCGACGAGCCGGAGGCACCGCAGCCGCCCTGGTGGAGGGCGGCCCAGAGGCTCTCGAGGGGGGAGACGAAGGGCACCGAGGAGCTCTGGGCGGGGAGGGAGAGCCGGGAGGGCGACAAGAAGAGCCCGGGGCGGGGGCGCAGCCCGCACGCCTGTGTTTGTGTGTGCCGGCCGCGCTACTCACGGTCCGCACGGGGAGGCTGAGGCGGGGCCGGGCTCTGCTGGGCCGGGCTTTGCTGGGCCGGGCCGGTCGGGTCGCGGCAGCGCCGCCGCCCCGCGCACCCTCCGCGCCGCTTCCGGCGCCGCAGCGACACCACAGAGGGCGTGTCCCGCCTTAGCCC
>VYXB01000732.1:50221-162935 GCA_013397135.1 Pachyramphus minor | reverse complement strand
GGGTAGCCGCTTGCCGCCCCCGGTGACAGCACCCTGATAGCGCCCTGCACTCTGCCGGCGTTTTGGGGAACCCTCCCTCCTCCCTTGCTCTTTGCAGGGGTTAAAAGCCCCCAGCTCAGCCCCCTTCCCCGGCCTTTCTTTGCTCCCCGGCGCACGCAGCATCCCCCGCCGGGGTCCCGCGGACACCTCCGTCCTCCTCCGTCCTGCCCTCCCACCCCGCGCACCCCCCGGGTTGTGCTCCCGCGGTGTCCCGGGGTCGGGATTTAGGGCAGGGACCTTCGCCAAGGGCACGGTGGCGGATCTTCTCTCGCCAAGGTGTGACCCCCTGGGTGACAAGGCACAGGCATGGCTGGGAGCTTTCCCGGGGTCCGGTTCCTGCTGGGACTTTTCGGGTGGCTCGTAAAAGATTGGGCTGCGGTGGGAGCCTTTCCCGGGGGCTGTGGGAGTGCCTTCCTCGCCTCCCTCTTTCGTGGAGGGAGCTAATACCGGCGATGCCTGCGCCTCCGGGAAACGTGGCGAGATTGGGCAATGGGTTCAAGTGCAGTGGAGGGGAGGGACTCTCCCACGCATGAACATGCCGAGCGGGTGGGAATGAACATCGTTTCCATGGGGAAACAGGCTAAATACGCCCGCGTCCCTGCCTGCCCCCTGCGGGTCTGGGGCACCACCCAGCCTGAGCTCTCCACTTTGCCTGATTCAATATTCCCATCGGTGAAGGAGCTTTCATCCTCCCTCTGCTTTCATCGGCCCTCCCTGCCGCCTTCCAGGCTGCACCCTGACCCGAGGAGAAAGGTCTTTGGGCCCTGGGTTGTTCAGAAGAGGAGGGCAGAGTGGTGTCTGCCCTACCCCAGTGCAAGCAGGCTCAGCTCATGCCCAGCAAGGCCTGGCTTTGGCTGGGCATTATTCACTGCAGCTCAGAAAGGCTTTTCCTTGCTCTGCCCTGGCTCATCTCAATGGCCAGTGAAGAGGTGGAGACACCTGACATCCAGGTCAACAGCTTTGGAATGGCACCCAGGTGCCAAAACCCAGCACAGGGCTTCCCTCATGTCCCCATCCCCATGAACAGGATTTTCCCCATGAACCGAAATTCCCCCCACCCCACCTTCTCCGAGCAGGGGAGCCCGGCAAACACAATGCTCAGAGGATAAGCTCGCCTGGAAGTGGGCGGTGGGAGGAGAATTCAGCAAATTCCCACTCCTGTCTCCTGATCTGAGGAGGATAATTTATCCCTAGGGCTAGATGTATTGAAGGGAGGAGGTGCCTGCAGGTTTCTTAAGTGCTGAGGAGGGCTGTAGGACCATGTCTGCCCCTAGAGAGTGTGAGGAGGAGTGTGACAATCCCCTGGACGGCTGCCCTTGGTGGGAGGTCAGTGCAGTGAAGTTGTTCAGTGCATCTGGAGGAGTATAGAGAGCAGCAGTATAGACCTGTGCTAGGTCTCCTCCCATGATAACCTTACCTGCTGGAGAGGGGGTGTCTTGGAGTGCAATGCACGGGTCAGACTGTCCTGAACTAGAATGGCAAACTGGGGGCCAGCTCCTTCCAGCGAACAGTATGGAAAGCTGGGAGTGTTATCCCACCCTCTGCTTTTTTGGTGGCTCCCCTGGCATCTCTGACAGCTGCAGTTTTGCACTAGACAGAGAAAGATGGGGAACCCCCCCCACCAGGGGTTCCCAGCCCTCCTCCTCCCACGTCGACTCCCTGCCAAGGCCAGATGCTTTAGTAGTGCGTGCAGAAAAGTCCATTGTAGGCAGTTTTTTAAATAACTTGCCTAGAAAGGAAATTTCTGCACTTGGAAGCTGGCTCTTGCCCCAATCCGGGCACATCACTGCTATTTTTTATTTAAATCCCACTTGAGGGGCGTGGGGGAGGGATGGGGGGTTGGTGTCAGGTCTTTTACAAATCTTTGACCCTCTTTTTGTGTCATCTGGAGTGAGAGGCGTCACGTGCCGAAATCCTGGCTGGAGTTTTCCCAGGCTCCTTCCTTGGATGCTTTTGTTGCTGCTCTTGCTGTGGGACCGGAGACAGGGGGTCTCAAGAGGCTGTCAGGTCACCCGTGGGCGGGCGAGTGACTCCGAGGGCACCGGATGCTGAGGACCAGGCACTGTCCTGTGCTTAAGCATTATCCCAGGGGATGGCTTGGATTTCTGTCACAGCTTGCTGATGCCGGGGACAGGATGTGTTTGTGAAGGAGTCTGTGGGCATCCACAGCTCCCAGGCTGCCTGTACCTGCCCTGCAATGGGTTTTTCTCCCTTTCCCCCCATCGTCGCCTTATTCGCTTTCCTGGCAAAATATTTGCGTCCCGGGCAGGGGAAATCCAGTGGCTTTTGGCGGCCAGTATCATACAGACAGGAATGTCTTGGCACACGGGGCTTTCTGTTAGGAAACCAGATGTTTCTTCAGCAACTGAAGTTTGCAAAGAGCTTCCCCAGGCTCGGAGGGGCAAGAGTCATTGAGGCAAGTGCTGTGATCACAATGCCTGTCCTCTTTGTCCTCTCATTTTGGGAGTGATTTGGGTCTCCAAATCTTGCTGTGTAACATTGTTACCAGGCTTGGTTCAGACCCTGGAAGAAGAGAAGCAATAGCGTGAAGGGATCGGCCTGGGGAGGTTCTGATGGTCCAGTCAGACCCTTGCCCTGATCCATGCTTGATCCTTTTCCCTGACAGCAGCCTCCCAGGGCTTGGGGGATGCTCTGGGATCAGATCTGCACCCAGGACCTCCAGTTCCTTGCTTACTCCCTGTTCCCACAGGAGATAGTGACATAAGTGCCCTGGATTTCTTTGCCCGAGGCGGTTGGTAGCTGGTGGGAACCATAAGCCGCTGATTGCTGATGGTCATGTGCCCATGGTTCCCTTCAGGGTCTTCTCCCATACTGGCCTCTTCATCAAGCAGCTCAGGAGACCTGTGGCCACTGCAGTGACACCTCTGCCAGGGTGGGTTGGGACTTGGGGCCCTTGGCCACTGGGGTCGCCTTGGTCCCCTCAAAACCCCCATGCTCTCTGTCTCCCCTCCAGGCCTACCTGCGAGCCGTGGACGTGAAGATCCTGCAGCAGCTGGTGGTGGTGAATGAGGGCATCGAGGCGGTGAAGTGGCTGCTGGAGGAGCGGAGCACGCTGACCAGCCGCTGCAGCAGCCTGGCCAGCAGCCAGTACAGCCTGGTGGAGAGCCAGGAGGCCTCACGGCGGGGCAGCTGGGACAGCCTGCAGGACCCCAACGACAGGCTGGACAGCATCTCCGTCGGCAGCTACCTGGACACCTTGGCTGATGACATGGATGAGTATTCCCAAAACGCTGCTGAAACTGCTGCTGTGTCCACAGCGGGCAGAGCCCTGGCCAGGGCGGAGCAGGATTGGGTCAGGATCGACCCCGAGAAGGGTCTTGCAAAGCAGGAGAAGGGCAAAGCTGAGCACGAGTGGCCCCATGTGGACCTCTCCCCGCCTGGGTTGCCCCAGGATCACCGGTTTGCTAAGGAGCCCCAGGTGGCCAACGGGTATTTGGGCCAACAGCCCCCCTCCCTGGAACCAGGCAGAGACACCAAATCACCATCGGGGGCCGGAGAGAGGCCAGGGAAGGGGAATCTGGGTGGGAAGGCTCGGAAAGCTGAGGCTGACTTTGAGAACTGCAAACTCAACAGCAAACTGCACCTGGAGTATGATGCCCACTGGCGCTGGCTCCAGTCTCAGGATGATGTGACATTCTTGTAGCCTGTGGCTTCGCCTTCCCAGTCCAACTCTTCCAACTGCCTGTTCTGCTTCACTTGTCTGTGCTTGGGAGAGTTGTAGTGGCAGGAGAGGGGGGAAAGGCTGGCTTGGTGGTGTTGCACTGTTCCTCTGACCGCCCCAACAGTGTCTGGTGATGCAACCATAAGGAATGGGGTGCCTGCCCTGCAGCAGATTTCTGGGAGAGGCAGGATGAGGTGGGTCCTGGTAAATTTAATCCTTTGCTCTGGGGTGATGCTTGCAGGTGGCTGGACACTCCTCTGTTGTCCTTGATGGTGGTGGTGGTGGTGGGGAAACCTGGGACAGTGGGACTTCTGGAACTCTCCCTCTAATCCTCATCCTCTTGTCTGCAAAAACTGAGGACCCTTCCCCCAAAATAGCTACACAGAGAGAACAGGAGACACTCCCACACATCCACAACTCAGTGGCACCAGCATGCTCTGTGTGGGGCAGGACCATCAGCAGGGCATCCCTGTTGGATCTGCTCATTTCCATCACCATCTTGAAGACCAGTGTCCATCCAGGGCAGAGTTGACCTGGAATTTGGCCCTAGCAATTGGTGGATGCTAAAACCCCTTCCCTGTGGGTGAAGCCCTGCCTGGTTTAAACACCTCTGTGAAGCCAATCTGAAGTGGGGCTGGGGAGCCTCTGTCCATGCCCTGCGAAGGAAGGTGCAAACTTCCCAACGTGATGGCATGAGAACGGCAAAGCACTGGGTGGAAAACGGAGATCCAGCTCTCCCGGTTTGTTTCTGGACCCTCTCCCACGTTGGGAGCAGTCCTGCAGAATCCCCAGGATGTGGCAGCATATGGGCAGCCTGGCAGAGCCTGCAGGGCTCAGACTCAGAAAGGCTCCTGCTTTCCCCTGGCGCACTGTGATGGTGGTGAAGGCCATGTTTCTCCACCTGTGTGATGAATGTTGCCAGGTCTCTGCCTCCTACCAGCAATCAGAAACGTGAGGCTCCTGGGCCGGGGTAGATTTGCAGTGGCCCTGCCCCAGAGACATCAATTCTGTCTTTTTAGCCTTGGCTTCTGCCTGTGCCTTTTGCTGTCCACCCACCACACCTCTCAGCACACCCCTCACTGGCTTGCAGAGCATGACTTGCAGCTGGAGCTGTGTGAGAGCTCGGGCAGGACCTGCTGCCTTCACCAGACAATGCAGGGAAGGACCTGCATCCCAGTTCAAGGATCTGGGCTCTTCCTCTCTTCTGGAGTGTCCAGACTTCAGAACCCATGGGTACATCTGTTCCCAGGAAAGGGCTGTGATGGTTTTGCTCTCACCACGGTGCTGTTGTTCCCTTGCTTGCATGGGCTGCAGTTTGGATCTTTCCTTGCTGGAGTGGTCATCAGAGGAGAGTGGACATCATCTCATGATGTCAATGGGGAGCCAAGAGAGGGCAGACCTGGCTGTGACTCTTTCTAGATGTGAGATGAGAGCTGGCTGTGGTCGTGAAAGTGTTTGGCTGCACAACAGGTTCAGATTGGTGTCTCTGAAGCAGCACCTTCAGTGGAAACTGCCCTCTGTGCTGAGAACCCCTGAGCACCCTCCCTTCCCCTGCAGATGGAACTTCCCTGATGGACATGGAGAGCAGGAACAACATCCAGAATTCCCAGAGATGGCACCTGTTGAGGACTTGGGGGAATCCCAGCAAGCTGGGACTGGGTTACCCTACGCAAGCACCCACGTCTGCCTGCCCTGGAGCAGCTGTGCTTGGCTTGCTGTTGCCTGCGAGCTCCCTGGGTAGCTCTGCTGCTGACACTGAGCCACCACGTCCCCCGAGGCTGGCTGTCCCCTGCTTTCCTTCTAACCCTGCATGCAATGCATCAGCTGAGGGTCCCTGGGGGAGACAGGGTAAGTCCTCCAGCACTGTTAAAATCATTCTCAACAAAAAATATCTGGCTTAATAAATGTTAGTGTTTCTCCCAGGCCATGCTGTTGGTGCTTTGCTGAGCTTATGGGTGTTTCTAGAGGAAGGAGAGAGGCTCTGGGCTGGAACACCCTGGAGCCACTGGCAGCCCTGCAGGAGGGCAAGTTTAGTGAGAGTCCTGAAATAGGCACAGAGCAAGTCTTTGGGGATTTTTCCCTTCTCCCATTAGGGTAGTGACACATCAAAGTCATGCTTCCTGAAGTGGCTGGTGCCAGCACACATCTGCTGGGAGCAATGTGCTGGTGAGACTGTTCTGATTGCAACTGAACTACGTGTCCAGCTACAAACAGCAGCTTCACCCTTCCTGCCCCAGATTTCCAAGGAGGATCTCTTTAGGTGTTTGCCAACCCCATTAGCTGTGCTGGAGTCTCTGTTTGCTTCCCTGTGTTCTGCAGTGGCAGCCTTGGCTCCTGTGGCCTCCTGCCCCCAGGAAGAGCAGCGTGGATCTGGGTGTAGAGCAGAGACTCCTCCAGCCCAGCTGGGGCGGGAGCAGCACAGCTCTGATATCAGGCTGTTGGGATTTGCTCCTGGGTGGATCACTTTAAAACCCCAAGAGCCGGTGCTCATGCAAACATCAGCTTTTCCAAAGCAAACGCAATCGGATTATCTGGGCCTGCCATCCCAGCCTCAGCATCCCTTCCGGCTCACGGCTTTGACACTGTGAGCTTTTGCAAATGGGGAATTGGATGCTGGAGCCAGCAGAACTCAGCAGGATTTCCCGACTTTTCTGCTGGGCTGAGGTAAAAAATAGAATAATGAAGAAAACCTTAGAAATGAAATGCCCAGCCCATTCCTCTTCCAAATCTCAGCAGTCAGACAGCTCTCTGTTGCCTCAGAGGAACTTTTGCTGAGACTCGCCTGGGCATGGACTCTTCAGTCTGGCTTACATCAGCTCAAGGTGCCCACAGTCCCAAAATCTGTATATCCCCCAAATCCCAGCCCTTGAAGCTGGAGGGGTGGATGGCACCTCATGGTTTTCCTGCCATCCCCTGCTTTGCCTCTGGGCTGCTGGATAAGGAGTCACCCATCTCAAGGCTTTGCCCAGGCACCTGCATCTTGCTGAAAGGTGGGTGCAGCAACAGGGTGCAGAGCACCCATGGGCTGGAAACAGCCCACGGCATGGATCCACAGCCTTTCTCCTGGTTTGCCTGACCCTGCCTGCTGCTGCCCTTGGGCTGTTCTTGGGCTGTTCAGTGCCGGTATCAGGTAAGGAAACAAGCAGATAAAGCAGGCAGGATCCCAGCTGTGCCAGAAAACACCCACCTCTTTTACAAGAAAAACACCAGCAAGCCAATTTTTTTTCAAGATATACACAGAGATTAGACTGCCTTAACGAGGCAGTAAAACACTTCAATAGCACTCCTTGCTTGTTATTAAAATGTCCCCTGGGCTTTCCCCTCCCTGCGTGTGGCTCAGCTCCGAAAAGGGCCTGTCCCCGGAGTGCTGCAGCCAACTAAGCGATTTCTGTTAGTTCCTGTGGGGAGGAGGCATGGAAATAACCTTTTCCCAGGGGAAAAATAGCGGGGTCCCCATGGACGGAAGCAAAGTGGCCAAACACCCTCACTGGTCAGGGGGTGCTTGGCCCCTCTGCCAAACACTGTGGCCTTTGGTCTGGCAGCCCTGTGGCCCCACACAACCCCGTGGGCTCACTGGTGTGGGGAAGGGGGGCAGGGGATGTGTGGGTGCAAGCACAGCCTGTGGGGCTGGATCCCAGCACTTTTACACTCCTCTAACAGGAGATGGATGTTCCCTGTTGACCCCTTGTACTGTTCCCTGCCCAGGTCCCACGCACCCCATGGTTCTCTGTAACCCTTGCCAGGGAGCAGCACTATGAGCAGAGCCCTGGGCTTGTGCTGCCTGACCTATTGCAGACAGTGTGGGGCAGAAGAGGCCAACAAATGGGACGGGAAGGACTGGTGTTGCCCTCAAGCCCTGCTCTCAGCCTGCCCTGTTTTGGCAGTGGGGATGATCTCCTGGCCAAGGCTGAAGTGTTGGTGCTGGTTGCGGAGAAGTGTTGATCCCCAGATCCCTAGGGAGGTTCTCACGATGCCAAAGGCACCTCCAATCCAGGACAACATTCAGTCCCAGTCCTTTGGGACATGGCACCCAACTGTCCCCATCACCCAGCTCTCCTCCTGCCAGCACCCCTCAACCAGCCCACTCCCCACGCTGTGCCTGGGACCCCCTAGTGCTGGCTTAAGTCAGCCCAGTGTAAGATTCCTGTGTCCTGAGTTTCCAGATGGTGTCCAGCTTTTCCTTCCCAGGGCCCCAGAATCCCAGGTCTTCAAAGGTGGGAACTTCCTCGAAATTTTGTGTGAAGAGGAGAAAGGAGAGACATTCCCCCATTGCCTGTTTTCTGCTGAACCTTGCAGGGGATACTCTGACTGCCCAGGGCAGCTCAGGCACCAGGTGGGGGTCTCCTGGTGACCTCCTATCTCCTCCTCACCTGTGGGAACCCCGTCCTGAGATTCTTGGTATCCACAGCTGAGTGACTGTGAAGCTGGCAAACAAGGGTACAAAGTCAGAGCTTGAGCCAGGAACAAGTTGAGCCTTGGGGAAGTGCCTTCCCCAGGCTGTTTGTTCCCCGCCGGGGGCTGGCAGCAGGCCAGGCCTTTGCTTTGGAGACTAATCCTCTGGCTTTAGAGCTTCCTGGCACTCCTCGGGAGTGAAAAACAAGAGTCACTGCTCAGGGCCTCGTGGGTGTGTGGGCATGGGTGGGTGACAAGGAGAGGCTCAGGACTTCATTCCCTGCCTGTGCCCTGCTTCCAGCCCAGCCAGGGTGCCAGGAGGGAGCGGTGGCACAGCTCTCCCCTTCCTCCTCCCTGGGTGCTGGGCACCCACCGTGGCCCATCAGCATCTCTGATATGGCACCTTCTTCCCACTTATATGACCCATTGCTTGGCAAGAGTGTCCCTACACCTCCCACATAGGAATTGGACCCGGGGACGTCCAGGAGTGACACCAGAAGCTGTGTGTGCCTAAGAGATGCGTGTGCTCCTGCCACCAGCTCTGGACTCTTTGGGGACCAGAAGAAAAATATGAATTGCTTGTCTGGGAAATTAATCTTCTTTCCCTGTCTTAGCTCAGCCTGACCTAGAAGAAACCCCCTGGGTTGTTTTTTTTTTTCTGTCCTGTGGGGTATTTAAAGGGAAAATTACAGCAAATGGGTGGCAAAGAGGCTGTGGGAGACAGGGGCCAAACCTGCAGGAGGACAAAGTGGTGCAGGCAAGGTTGGAATGGTTTTAGGCAGGATTTGCCAGGCTGCCCTCTCCTGCAAGACCCTTTGGTCTGGGGTGGGTGGGCTGAGAAAATTTCATCTGCCCAACAGTGACCGGTAAAAGAGAAAGAGTAAAATGTTAAGAGATGTGTTGGGTTCCTCCTGGCAGGGTGCAGAGTCAGGGGGACTTTTGGCTGGAGAGAAGTAAAAGCTCAGCTGCTGGAGAGAGAAATGGCAATGGAAACAAAGCAGCTGCAGCACTCGCTGTCCCCCCTTGATGGTTGTGGTCCTGGGGTGGTGACAGGGGCTGGGGCTGGGCGGAGGGACAGCACTGACCATCAGGACAGGGACAGGAGGTGAAATATGCCTCTCTAGAGACTTGCTCCTGCCCCATTAAACCTCCTGCTGCCCCATTTCACATCCCTTTTCCCCAGTCCCCTTCTTCCCCAAGGATGAAGCCTGGATGGCCCAAATGCTACCATGGGGTTTGTGGGCACAGGCTGAGTAAGGGAAACCAGCCGCCCCAGCACTGAAATGACCCCAATTAAATGCTGAAACTCATGTCTTGGGGGTTACATCCAAGGGTGGAGCTTCATCAGCCTTTAAAGCTCATCAGCTGCTCTTCAAAGGGTTCTGCTCCTGAGCTGAAGGGCCAGAAACCCCATTCATGCTCCCTCCCTGTCTCAGTTTTCCTTTTATAAAGATGGGGGCATTAGAAAGGAAAGAAACCCCCAGCTTCCCCAACTCCTCTTGCTCCTGAGGACTTTCTGGTGTCTGTGCCATGGAGTTGGTTCCAGCTCTAAAAGTTTAGGAGGAGAGAAGGGAGCCCAGGCTGCTTCTCTGCTCCTAATCCATATGTACATCTGTCTGCCTGTCCCTCTTCATCAGAGTGCTTAGACTGGGAGGGGAGTGCAGCACTTGTGGCCATCCAAGGCCTTCTGCGAAGGGTTTTGAGTCCAGGACCAGCCCCAGCTGGAATCTCTGAGCTGGGAGAGAGGTGATGCTGGGAACTGAAGGAGTTTGAGGCAGTTTTTGGACAGCAGCCCCAGTTTTGGAGGCTCAGCCCTGGGTCTTGGGGCAGGAGGGTGCAGGCAGTGTGAGCAGCGAGGATTATGGCTGCTATAAAAAGCACCAGCATCTCTCGCCCCTGCTCTCTAAGGCGCTTAGGGGAGGAAAGAGGGAATTAAAGAGCAACTTCCTGCACTGAGGAGGTGCAGGGACTGGAGCAGCCAGACAGCCTGGCTCATCAGACCCCTCACCCCTCAGCATCCCCAAAAAACTCCCCTGGACAAAGCAGCCCTCAGCACGTCTGCCCATGGACCTTCTCCCCGGGCCTTTGCTGTCGGATCACCAGACTTTCATACCCTGCTCAGAGGTTGTGGTGGGCAAGGAGAGGGCTGAGGGGGGCAGCCCAGACTGGAGAGGGGGTTCTGGTGGACAAGAAGAGCAGATCAGGGTGCTGTGCCATTTGCACTGGCCCCCAACGAAAAATGTCCTCACAGCTTCACTCATCTTCTTGGTCCTGTCCTGCCACCCTGCGTCAGAGGTCCTCTGAGGGCACTGGAGATGTCTTCCAAAATGCAGCCACCTGAATGGGTGGATGGCTGGACAGAAAAACATGGGATTCTTGAAGGGACAGGGGTTGCTTTCAGCCAAAAGCCACGCTCTGCCTCCAGTGTCCAGAGGCGAAATGGCTCCATGGCCTTGGGACTCTGACAGGCTCACGGTCATCCTCAGAGCTCAGCATTAGTGCTGCATCTGGTGACGTGTTTGGGGACCAGTTAGGGGGAAGGCAGGTGCCAGATGATGGCCATGATGGTAAAGATGCAGGGATGGGGGGATGTGAAGGAAGGTGGTGTGGGAAACTTCTGTCTCTGCAGTTTTCCCCTGGCATGTGGCAGGTTCCAGTGGGATCAGTTACAAAAGCAGCTACAGCTGTGAGGTTCTGTGGAGCTCTGGTGCCAGCCTGGCTCCTGGCATTGACCAGGTGTGACCCCTTGGCTCAGGGAGATGGTTGGTGGTTCCCCTCGCCTTGCACGCTGCTGTACCAGGGCTCGGTTGGTCTAGGAAATGGACACAGCACCAGGATCCCTCCTTGCATCCCTGCAAAAGAGGGGCTTCAAAAGACAGGTGCTGACTCCAAGAGGTTGAAGGGAGTGGGCTGAGGGCACTTCCTCACCAGCCCTTTCCCAGAATTGAGCAGCCTGGTGGACCCTGGTGCAGGTGGCCACAGGAGGGAGCTTGGCTCCTTCCTTCTGCTCCTGCTCGGAGGACGGTGGCCTCGGGTGGGTGTCAGCCACGCTGCCCCTGGGTGTGGGTTGCTGGCTGGTGCAGGAGCATCTCCTCAGGGTCAAACTATGCCACATGAAACCCGAGGTGTCTCAGGAAAGGAGCAAGAGCCCAGTTGGAGTGGAGGTGGCTGCCTCCATCCTCAGGGAAGCCTCCACCTCATTTGCAGCAGTCGATGGTTCCACAGTGCAGATAAGTCACGGGGCTGTTGCCTGCAGCCGTGGGGGGACGTGCTGTGCCCAGTGAGTGGCATGTCCCCTTGGCAGGGACCAGTCCCTCTGAGAGCAGTGCCAGTGTGAGACATGTGGCCTCTCTGTCCCTCCCGAGCAGTGGCCAGAGGCACCTGGGTAACCCTGATGTCCAGCCCCCAGATGTTGAAAGGGCAGGGGAACAAGAAAACCAGCCCCTCCCCTCTGTCCCCCAGGAATCTGGACCTTCCCAGTTTTCCCAGCCCACAGCCAGCTCTGGTGCTGAAGCTCCAGTCCCAAGGGCTGACAATTATGGGATCACCCCACCACACCCCCCCCCAGCATTCTCACATGCTGCTGGGGGCATTGCTGCCCGGTTCCCCTTCACAGCCCCACAGGAGATGGCTGGCAGGTGCCAGAGCAGCCACACTCCAAACCCAGGGCCAAAATAATGGAGGAAAACGGTGGTGGCAGCAACGCTGTGTCTGATTGGAAATGGCTAATTACTGGGGGGAGGTTTGTGGTAATGTCCTGCGCCTTTGCTTCCTGCAAAGCCGACAAAGCCCCAGTGTGGGACTGCTGGTAATGGCTCTCATTAAAGCCATTGGAGCAGGAGGTTGAAACCACATCCATTTTCCTCAACCACTTTCAGAAGGGGAAAATTACTGTTCTAGCCCCTGCTATTCATGGTGTGCTGGGTGCTGCAGGCTGGGAAAGGCAGGGCTTGTCTCCCAGAGTTCAGAGGCAGAAGTCTGGACCATTGCCTTTTCTCAGGGTCAGGTCTGTGGGCCATTAGTATAACATTTTTTTTTTAAGTCCAGGAAAGATGTGGAGAGCAAAGGGATCTTCATCAGGAAGAGGCACTGGGACCAAGGAATGACACACCTGCTGAAATGGCCAGTGAGCTGGAGCTGCAAAACTAAGGGGAGGAGTGATGGCCCAGGCAGGTCACCAATTTGGCCTGGATTTGGCCCCTACTGACCTTTCTGTGCCTTTTTGCAGCCCCCAGCTCCCTGCTGTGTCCTGGGCCTGTCCCCAGAAACACAGATACCCCCATTCTCTGCTGCCACCTTTTCTCTGTTGCCCTTTTCACCACCCCATTCCCATGCCACTGGACAGCCACACGCCAAAGGACCGCCCGGCCTCTCTCCAGCTCATTTCTCTTGCAAGCTTTGCTTGGTGGGTGTATTTTGCATTTGCTTTTTCTTTTTTGCTATTCACAGGGAACAAAGGAGGGGTCACAAACCCACGGGCAGGCGTCAGGACAGGGCTGACAAGCCTGGGAGAAGGGGCAATGCCACCCACCCCAGCAAGGTCCTTAGAGGCAAAGCCAGCGGGAGAAGGGCTTTGCTCCGCAGTGCCGGCTCTGCCCACCCCTTCCTCTCACTGCCCGGTCCTGCAAGGTGGCTGCTGCACTGTTCCACTGAACCAGCCCCTCGCTCCATCCCTCTGCTCCACTCCTGCTGCTCCATCCTGCTGCTCCATCCCGCCTGGCCTGGACATCGCGCCGGTCACGTCTGCTGTGGCAAGTGGCAAGTCTCGCCGATGGCAATGACCACGTCCTGGGGCTGCCGGTCCCGGTGCCGCGGCGCCTCGGGCATCTCACTCATCTCATTGACGCTGTTGCTGATGCAGTTGATGTCACTCTTGTTGCTGTTGTCGTCCGGGTTGGGGCCAAAGATCCACTCTGGAGAAGGGAAAAGCACAAAACAAGCCCCTGTTACCTCTGGCTGTTCCCATAGTCCAAGCTGGCTGGAAAATTGTTTCCTCCTGCTACATCCTACCTCTCTCTCTGTGTTCTCACCCTCCCGGGAGGGTCCCTTGCCCACCACTGCCCTTTCAGCCTCCTCTACTCCTGTGGAGTTGCAGTCTCTGCTCTTCCCAGCTCTGGGCTGGTTTTCAGGCTGCTGGTTTCTGGAAGCCCTCCCGGCTTAGGCAAATGAAATCACTCTGCTAATCCCAAAAATGGGAATGACGGGCCTGTGAAGTGAAGTGTGCATCGGGGCTCTCCGGCAATGTATTTCCTACAGTGCGTTTTTGCTGTCAGAAAGAGGAGACAATTAAATAACTATGTGACATACAAATTGGGCTGGAGGCATGGCTGAGGACACTGCTTTTCTGCCTCAAGAGTGTATCACAGTGACACCAGGGCTTCAAACCCTCCATGGCAGCTTTGGGGCTGCACTTCTTGCTGGTCACCAGGGCACCAAGCCGTGGCTCTGAGTTGATCCAGCCACTCTCACAACCCTGAGGGTGACTGCCCAAAACACAGTGTCACTGCTGGATGGTGGCACGACCAAGACCCCCCCTGCAGCACAAGGGGCTGCAGCTCAGTGGAGACAGGTGGTGCTGCTTCCCAAACAGCTACTTTTTAAAATTTTTGTCTGTTTGGGCAGTGAGAGGCCGTGCCCAGCCACAATGGGAAGGCAGCAACAATGAGGAAACCAAAGCTGGGGAAATCCAGGTGAGGGTAGAAGAGCCCTAGAACCTGGTGGTGGTGGTGGGCAGTGGAGCATCAGCACCCCCCTGGTTTAGCCCTGCTCCCAAAATAAAGCAGAGACAGCTGTCAGGAGGCAGACAAAAGGGCCAACCTGGTTTAGCTTTTTCTGAGGGGCTCCACTTATTTGCCAAATGATTGCTCTCAAGAAATAGCATTTCTCTCCTTTGTGGCATGGGGTATTTTCTGTCCCCACAGGGTATTTCAGCTGCAGCTCCTTGGTGGAGGATGCAGGCTGCCTGGTGGAGCAGGGACAGAGAAATGCACTCCCAGTGAGACTTTGTCTTTCTCATGGGCTGCAGAAAAAAAGTTTAGCAGCAAAACCGAGGCTGAATGATGGCAAATACCATCAAGTGTGAAGAGAATGAAAGATCTAATTTCTTGGCTCGCCAGTGGTGTCCAGACATTTCTGCAGATGTGAGAAGAGAGACAAGAATGACCTGTGGTTCTCTCTGCACTCGGTGTGTGCACTGTAGGTCAGATTTGCTGACTCCAAGGAGGAGAATGCCTCCACTACACAGGGCACAGGCAACATGTCCAGAGAGTGACCGTTTTTTCTTGGTTTTCCTTTTTTCTTTACTTCCATCAGTGCCATCAGGGTCTGCTGGTTGTGTGATGGGAAGAGCAGGAGAATACCTCAGATACCACAGTGCTGGCAAGAGGAATTGGGAATCTCAGCAAAGATGTGGTCAAAAGGTTTTTGGGGGTGTCCTGAGTCTGCCCCAAGTCCCAACCAGGGCATTTAGCTTTCACTTGCATGATCCACAGCCCCAACCAGAGCCTGGGCTCCCCATCACAACACATCTACGAGGAAAATCACCCAAGCCCAAAAGGCTCATTTAGATATTTTTTCCTTTGTATCTTCGATTTTGCTTGGCCTTACTGGATTTACACTAAACCTAAACACTCCACAATCTTCTTCCCAGTCTGGCCCTGCAGCCTGGGCTGGGTCCATGCCAGACAGAGCCCCAGCCTCTGGCCCCCAAGACCTTCCAGGCT
The DNA here is from genome assembly GCA_013397135.1 of Pachyramphus minor. NCBI lineage: Eukaryota > Metazoa > Chordata > Aves > Passeriformes > Tyrannidae > Pachyramphus > Pachyramphus minor. The sequence continues at coordinate 148,100 of VYXB01000732.1, read as the reverse complement.
CCTCCAGCTCCCACACAGCCACTTGCCGTGAGGAGAATCCGAAGGCAATAACAAGATTGCCTCCTACAAATACTATTAAAGGTCTCGGCTTGCTTTCCTTGACGTCAGCTGTAGAACTCTAGTGGCAGCTGGGGCTGGTCCAGCAGGGAAGAAGGGGAATAACCTGTAGGAAAAGGGGCGATGGGTCCCCAGATATCCTGGGAGCCACTGGATGAGGATTGCTGTGCACAGTAGGGAGCAAAGAGCTCAGTGCTGGATGCCTGTGAGTGAGGGGAAGTGGCACTTGGTGGCCAAATGATGAAACCCTGGGGACATTTGCAGGCAGCAGAAGAAGCAGGAGCTGGATGCAGCACTGTGGTAAAGGCAGAAATGCAGGTGATGGGTGTTTTGAGAGAGTGCCAAGGGGATCAGCAAAAGCCATTTCTATGGGAAAAGGGTCACAATGCACCGTCACCAAAGGGGGTGTGGCTGACCAGGGTGCCCGGGGAAGGTGGCTTGTGTGAGGCTGCCACAGTCTAATTCCTGGGTAAGAGCAGGCTGGATTGTACGCGCTAATCCGAACCACTGCTTCCCTGGGAATTATTTCTGGAGCCTGCTGGATCTAATTACCCAGTAATCTGCAGGAAGATGTAATTAGGCTGTCATTAGAGGGTATTTACTGCGATGCCTTTATGATTTGACTGTGTAAGTAAGGAGTGAAGTAATTACACAATTACACGTTATTTGTGGCCATTTATGGCCTGTAACTTCAGCGTGTTGCCATGTGTGGAAGAGGGGAGTGAGGCCCCATGGAGCTGGCGGAGAATATCCTGCCAGCAGGACCCTGGAGAAACAACCATAAAAATGTCAGCACCCTCATCTCCCCTGCCAGCCACTGCCAGATCTGTCCCAGCCACGCACGCTCCTCCCCAGTTTCACCCTATGGCTCCTCGCAGCTTGTGGGTGAGAAACCAAGGTCTCACAGGTTCCCCTGTGGGATGTCTGGGGAGGGACGAAGGAGAAGAGAGAGGAGACCTGCACATCTTTGGCGTCAATGGGATTAAACCTTGCTCTGATGTGGAAGGGCCTTTGCACGGGATGGGATGTACAACCTCACGTCATGCGCAAGCACACGACGTAAACCTGGGATAATGAACCCAAGGGGAGGTGTTATCAGGTAATGGAGGGTGGTGAAGGGCTGAGAGACAAGGCACAGTGGTGACAGCTGAAGGTAACTGTAGCCCTTAGTATCACCTCTCGTGTTGCCCTCTCCATCTCTTACATCTGGCAGGCGGGCTGAATGAGCAACAAAAAATAGACGCAATTGCCACTGAGAGGAAAACAAAAATCGTCTCCTGGGTCAAAGTCCACATATGTGTTCATGCAATCTCCAGCCAGAAGGCAAGCAAAATCAGGCTAAGCCAGGATACCCAATGGTCCTGGGCCACCCACGGGCAGATTTGGGGTGAACAGGGACCACACCATGTGCTCGTGGGGTGGTGGCACCTCTGGACCCAGGACAGTCCCACTGTGGAAATAAGAAAAAAGCATTTCCTGTGCCTACCCATCCACTGGAAGGAGCTCGTAACACATGCTCAAGAATCCAGGGCATGCACACGGGCACGTCTGTGAATGTCTTGGATGAAAGAAAGGGACAAAGCGACTTTCTCAGCCAGGCTGGGGGAGCTGCATCTCACCCAGAGACCGCTCTCCCTGCTCCTCAGAAGCTGCTGAGGCTCAGCGTGCCTGCTGAGGTCTGTGGGGCGAATGGAGAGGTGGGAAGTGCTGAGGTGGGGTGAGATCGATACAGAGCCATTGATCCAAAGCAGCTGGAGAGAGGAGATAGAGCAGATTGGGCAAATCAGGAGTTGTGGAATAGCAACCCTATTATTGTTATCCCTAAGTAGCGGAGTAATGTGGCATAAAGCTCCCCTGCACTTCCCTGGCTCTGTCAGAGTCTTTGACAGCACCCCTGGAAGCAGACCCTTGAGATGTGCTGTATTTTTGGGAGGCAGAAAAACACTGGGGTTGCCCAGATGTCACAGTGTGCCCTCCTTGTACCTGGCAGAAGAGCAGAGGGATTCACTTGGAAAACCCTTACAATGCAGGCAGCAGGGAGCAGCTTCTTGCTGTCTGTGTGCAGAGGGGCACAGGGATGCTCTATGCCCAGTCTCATCCCAGTGGGGGTGTCCAGGTCCCCTGCATTCATTGGTGACAGGGATGTCCATGAGGCACTTCAGCCACTGGAAAAGAGACATCCCTGGCAGAAGAGCAGAAGGACGTGGGAGATAGGCCTAAAATTGAAATGGTGAATGAAACATTGACAGTCCCTGCAGAGATGGAAACAAGGAAAGGAAAGGGTAGCATGTTCAATGAACAATCAAACTCGTGCTCTAATTTTGCTTTAAATGGAGCTGGGTGTGAAAGCAGCTGCTAAAAAAGCCCTTTTCCCAGCAGCAGGAGCAGAAGCTCCTTTTTCTTTGAAACAAGTCCTGACCCAGCAATCACACTGTGCTCTGCAGCAAGGCTGGACCAGCTCTGGCCAAAGCATTCCCGATGGACCTGAGTTCAAGGGTATCCCTCATGTGTTTGACAGGATGCAGCGTTCTCAGCTGGACATCGTATCTGTCTCATTGGCAGGACAGCCTCTACTTATTCATTAGCAAAATCAGCAGATAACTCATAGGTTTGTTCTGTTGGAAAACCTGTGTCTGCCCCGGCAATAGTAATCTGTTAACAATCCCCTTTTCCCCCAGATTCACATCTTTTTAAACAAACTTGCTGTTGGGGTCTGTTCTTCCTTCCCTGTTTTGAAGAAATTTGTTAGCTTTGCTGTGCTGGCTGAGTCGAAATTGTCCTGCACCCCAAGCAACATGAGCACACTGCTTTGCTGATAGACAGGTAAGGACACTGTCCCTCTGCAGAGCTGTCACTGGTGTGAAGCATCTGGTAGGGAAAGGGTGTGACACGGAAAAGGCATTCAATTAATTATAATATTCTCTTAAAACCAGCTTCTCTGCACAAGAACAACCCTGGACCAAGCCTGAATTTGATCCCAGACCCATCCACTGGGCAGCATTGCTGCTCCAGAGAGTGGGTCTCAGAGAGGTGATGACTCAGGTGTGGTAGGTGGGAGGCAGGCGTGCTCCTGGGAGTGGATATTTGCTCTCTGTATCTTACAGCCTCAGGTGTTCTCCCCAGAGGCAGAGCGAGGATGGTCAGAGCGCGAGGAGGAGTTGTGGTTGGTCTCAGCTCAAGAAAAAACAGTGCTTGCAGAGGAGTAGAAAGGCACAGTCCTTGCCCCAGGGACCTGACAGCCCACCACTGGACCACATGATGGCAGGAATGGAAATGGTGCTGTGGGACGGTGCATCCCCAGGGCGAGCCTTGGTCGATCCCCGGCAGCGCATGCTGGAAGCCATTCCACTGCTCCAGCTCTGTGCTTCAAAGATCTGGCTGCAAATGCAGCTATCCTGGAGTGGGGCCACCTCTGCCTTCTTTTTGCAGGGCAAGGCCACTGTGGCCACTTGTTTGGCCAACAGCTGCACCCTGTGGCTGCGGCCATGGCAGAGTGGATGCGGGGATGCGGCATCTGCCCGTTAGTACAGTAGCTGGGAGTGGGAACAAACCCAGTGAAAGCCACCCTACAGCAGCCACTGCTAGACATCAGCACCCATAAACAGACATAATCAGGAACCCCTGATATACCCCCATGCACCAGAAGGGAAACTGAGGCAGGGTGTTACTGGCAGAGGTGGATTAGCACTGAGATGGAGAAACAGAAGGGAACCTGATGCGGTATCTTCTTTTCCCACAACTTCACAAAGCAAAGGAATCATCCTCAAAACAGAGCCTGAAAAGAAGACATTTAAGTCCTCTCTGATGGGTCTAAGATTCTGTCTGCAATCCCTGCCATGGGCTGAGTTATCCTAAGAGCCCCGCGGTTCTGTGTGGAGCAATTAAAAGTGGATCCCAAGTCCCTGCAGGATCACCCAGCAGCTATTTTCGGCAATGCTACATTCATGCACAGTTTCTTTGTTCAAGGAGACCGTTTCCTAAAGAAGCCTGAAATGTGGCAGTTAGAGATAAGGATGAAAAATAAAAATACAGCCGGTGGGTCAAAAAGGCAAAGAAAAGAAAGACCCCGCTCCAAGAATGGTGCAGTGTTTTGAGCAGTCCCAGAGCATCGACCAGCACAGTCCCGTCAGTGTCAGCAAACCTGCCCTGCCTTGCCCTAGCTGGGCATCTGCCTTGGGCCCATTCCCAAAGGAAAAGTTTCCTCCAAGGTCTCCTCTGGAGATCAGCAGCTCAGAGGAGACCTCGGCTGAACTGGGTGACAGCAGCGAAGGTCTCTCTGCGAAGCATCGCTCCCACGCAGACCATCAGACCCTTCCTGTGTGGTTCCCGTGCAGGAGCAAGATGCTTTCCCCTTTCCCGGGGACCACACGCATGCAGTCTCCATAGCAACAGCTTTGTTTCCAGTCAAACTTTTCCTTTTTTTTCCCCTTTTTCCTCCTTTTTTTACGTTTAAATAAGGGTGCTATTCAGTGAACTGCTGGGGACGGAGGAGGGAGGGCGGGCTGATTCCCAAGGATTGCAGTAATTAGGCGCTTCCTACGTTGGTGACAGGCTTGTCATTTGCCAAGCCGGCTCTTCGCCGCAGCGCCGGCTCTGGCAGCTCTCCAGCGCTTCCGAGTTAAGCAGCTTTCCAAATGCTTCGACCCAATTTGCCTTAACTGGTGGTTGGATCTGAGCTGCACTCACGCAGGAGCCTTTCTGCCTCCTCGGGGGGCTCACATCCATCCCCAAGCAGAGATGTCTGATGATTTTTGGGAAGGTGTCAAACGTGAGACTTTGTCAGTTCAGAGCAAGTGGAGAGGGATCAGAGAGAAATTAAGGAATTTTGGGCTATCCTTGGTCAGGTCTCTCCAGAAAGAGCTGAAGAGGTGCTCTGCCTTCCTCCCCTCTGACAACACATCTTTCCCCCCTCCTCCAACACAGCCTCCCATTTCCCGCTCCTCCCCACCCTGCTGGGCATCGCAGCAGTGTTCATCTCCCCCTGGGGATGCCTGGGCAAGCTTTAATTGATTTTTTAAGAATCATCTGCAAGAGAGGTGTCAGTGTCTCAAATACCTGTTCAGATTTCACAGAGGAAGAGCTTGGCAGCATTCTGAGAACCCCTTTGCCATCCCAAACCAAGCCCAGCGCCTGCTTCTCACAGTCCCTGTGAGTGCACAGGGCCGGGTGATGGTTTGACTTCCAAAGCCATGTCTGACAAGCTGTTATTGAGGAGTCAAAATCATCCTCGATGCCTCCAAGTGAGTCTTTAAAGTAGCGATTAACTATTCACACTTTAATCTCCCTGAAACAGGCTCCAGCCCTTTGGCATCTTATTTCCATCTCTCTCTGTATCCTTCTAAATATGGTTAGTGCAGAAATGCCGATAGCAGAGGTTGGAGCTGCTGAGTATATAAATCCAGGCATTGTGTTAAGGCAGCTAATAGGCCAGCTTCTTATTTACTATCCCTTGGTCCCTCTGTCCTGTCCCTAAAGTAATTTTATGCAAACTCATTCAAATGAAACCTTCTCTTTAAAGGCTGTTCCTTGGCAGTGTTAACAAACACAGACTCGTCCTCTCTCCTCTGAGGACTGGCTCATTTTAAGCATATCAACTGTGGGAAGACAGGCCTGGAGTGCTAACTAGGATGAGCTGGAGGCAGCCTTCGGCACTGAGGGGTGCTGCTGGAGTTCAGGAAATGCCTTTTCCTCTCTGCCTGGTTGGGGAAGAAGCTCACATCTGGATTTCTGACCCTAACTTTGCAGAGATGTTACCTCCACCCTGGGCAGGGAGAGAATGCTCTGCCCTCAGTGAGGGCGCTGAACTGGGAAAGGGCTTCTTCCGAAGTGGCAGGGAGCGGGCAGACCCCAGAGCCATCCTTGTGCCTGTCCAGCCCTGGGATGGACGTGGTGCTGTGAAAGGCTGTGGAAGTCCCTTTGCAAAAGGCTTTGCAAGGAAGGGGCACCCCACTGATATCGTCCCACACAGAGGCTGAAGCTAAAGGTCACCAGGGAGTGTTGCTGCTGAGCTGGAAATAGCACAGTCAGGGGCTTGAGTGTCCCAGACCGCGGCTGCAGCCTCCCTCCCTGCCCACAGGAGCATGGCATTTATACTGATTTTGGCCCTACCAAGGGGTGGGTTTGAGCACTCACATCTGTGCTCTCCTGCATCACGGACCCCAGCAACTGGGGCAGGGGGTCTGCTTTTTGGGGGCACTGTGACTGGACTGGCCCCCTCTTCGGGGGAGTTTTTAACTTGGCCTGACCTGGTCCTTTGAGCATCTTGGGGCAGCAGCATGTGTATTTTTTGGTCTGTCCCCACTGCCTATCTTTGTTGGGAAGGCAGCACTAAATCAGATGAGTGGCAGAGATGGGTGATATTACAGCCCCAGAAAGCTGCTGATTAAGTGTTAAATTTAACACTTAAGACAATATATCTGTTCCCTTCCATCTGGGGCGAAGAAAGACTCCTCAGCAGCTGCTCCCTGCAGTTTTCCTGACAGAGCTTTATGTGAGATCCCAAGTACTGTTCTCTGCCAGGAGGTTTGACCTTTCTTGTCTCAAATACCTCCTCCCTAAATCCCTGTGTCCTGCCAGCCCCTGCCCGGTCATGACCCTCTCCTCAAGGGACTTGGCTTGCCCTCCCATCAGCAAGACAGGAGTGCTGCACACTCCATGGATGGAGTTTAGGCTGGTGTGTGTTGCCTGCGTCCCAGGAGCAGGGAAATAAAGGGAATCGTGGATGAACATGTGGATTTTGTTCCAGATGAGTGTGAACTCCCACCCACTGCAGAGATGGAGCCTGCAAGGCTTCGTCCATGGCTCAGAGCGAGGGTGTGCAAAGGGATTTCAGTGCTGCTCCCCTGAGGAGGACATTGCTCCCCACAGCTTTTGCAGGGTATGCACATCTGCAGGAGCCAGGAGCTGAAACCCCTCTGGGGATCCCTCTTGGCCCCCCATACAAGCTGAAAAGCTGTCACCAGCACCCTGCAGCAAGGCCCTGACCCCCAAAAGGACAAGGTGAGCTGGCTGTTGGGGCCAAAAGTACTGAGGATTAAGAAGGTAACCAGGCACATTTGCACTCCCCAGCAAGACCAGCCTTACAAATTACAGGGCAAAATCACTGAGGCCTTGCCGTAAGCAGCCAAGCACCTCTGCACCTCTGCCTACACCGCAGCCAGCAGAGTGTTTGCGCTCCTGTCCCCGACAGTGACGGACTGTGTTCATCAGCAACAGGATGAAACCAAAGAGCCAGGAAGCCAAACCTCACAAGAATGCACACTCTTTGAGCTATCATTGCATAGGTTTGTTGCAGAGGCTGTGGTGGCCATGCTAGGGGCTGCACAAGGGAGCCAGGCTGTTTCCTAGGAGTTTGTGGGTTCACTGGTGTCTAATAAGGGGTTAAGCTCATATGGCACATTTTCTTTCATAATGCACTAGCGGGTTGTTACCCTGTGTTCAGGTATTTGTTGCCATGAAACTTTTCATGTTGGAGACCCCTAAGCCAAGCTTAGTTGAAACTGGCCAAAGGATTTTACAGTCATTTGGCAACATGGACTCACACACATACACATTTATACACACGCACAAGCTTTGTTTCTTTAGGAAGGGGGCTAAACCCAAGGATTTCCTCTAGGAAGGTGGTCAACACACAGATCAATTTGGAGAACTCAGAACATTAAATTAACTGCCTTGCAAATGTGAAAGGGTCAAGGCTTGATCTAAACCCCATCCGTATAAAAGTAGAGACGCGAGCCAGCGCGTCCAGGCTTTGCACCAGGCTTTTTCTGGCCACATGCACACAACATGTGAAGCCTGCACTCACCTACAAAGTCGTAAATGAGGTCTTTGATGAGATGCCCGACGATGGCGTACGCCACTGCCACCACCACCAGGGCTGCCATGAGAAGGTAGAGGACAGCCTTGGGCAGAGGAATGGCATCTCGAGGAGGGGGTTTGTACTCCTTGTAGAGCTGGTCATTGTCCGAGTATGAGTACTGGAACAAGTGGTCCAGGCCAGCTGTGAAGTTGCTGGAGTTCATGGACTGGCTATTGGACAGGTAGTTGTCCTGCTCAGGGTCCTGGAGGACACTTACCACCGAGCTGGTGGTGGCTTCCACTTGCTGTACCAAGTTCAGAGTCTTGTTAACACTGGGGAGGATCTGGGAGAGGAAAGTGCTCCAATCTTTGATGGCACTGATGTTGCAAATAATCATAATTGCAATGAGGAAAGAGATCTCCAAGCTCAAGAGACTTAAAAAGGAGAGAAAGAGGCGAGAACTGCTGTACTTACACCAAACCATGTACTGCAAACCGGGTAGAGAAGGTCTTGACGGGGTATGTTTTTCGTTTGAAAATTCTTACATGATCCGGTAGGGATGCGTCTGTGGTACCTTGGTCTCACTCCTGGAAATTCCCATAGAAAACCCCTATGGGCATGAAGTTCCTTAGGAAAAAGTAGATGCTGGAGTGATTTTGACTGATATCATTTTCGTTCCTCAGCCGTCTCTCCCCGGTGCTACTCACTGATGAAAACCGGAGAGACGGGATCCTGTAGGTATTTTCAGTCATCTGGAAAAGAAAGATAAATTGCCCTTCTCCAGCCTCCTTTTTTTTTTTTTTTTTTTCTTTTTTTTCACGGGCGACGGTGCTTGGAGAGGCAGAAATCCCCCCTTAGCTGCTCCCCAAGGCTCGGTCAGGCGCAGGGTGTGCGGTGCTGTGCTGTGACTCTCCCGTTAACGCTGCCCGAAGCGTTCTCAGAACACAAACATATATTCAAACCCCACAAAGTTCAGCTGCTCCCGGCAGCTGTGACGGAGCCGGCGGCGCGCAGCTCCCGGCCCTTCCAGCCCGGCTTTCAACAACTTCTTTTGCCGGCATCTCCCGATCGATTCCTTTAAAAACAAAACCCACAATCAGAGACCACGGCCACGCCAGCAATGAGCCCAGCACACGGTCCGCGGAGGGCAGCCCAGCCCAGAAGCGGCTGCTCTCGGGTTTTACCTTAAAGACTTTTCCCAGCGAAGAGATCCCGTCGCCTGATGCTCCAGCTTGTTTTATTCAGCGCTCGGCTCGCTACGGAGCTCCCCGCACACAGCCCCCGATGCGGTGCCGCTGTCCGCTGTCTGCGGGGAGTGCGGGCACGCCTGCGTGTGTGTGTGTGTGTGTGTGTGCACACTCCTCCCCGTCCTCTTCCCCTCCTGTCCCTTCACCCTGCAGCCCTGCTGGCTCTTCCCAGCCGCCCCGGCTCCAGCAGGGAGGGGGATTAGCTGCCGAGAGGTTGGCTCCACAACTCCTAAGTGCGCTGTGAAGCAGGCGATGCGTGGCGGGAGCGTAGGCTCAGCCTCCGCCGCTGCTCCCCGGGGAGTTAATCCTTTCGGTGGCAAAAAGATGAGCTTTGATCCGTCTGCTGGATGTTCCCGGAGAGGTGGAGGGCAAGGTGGGGAGCAGGCGGAGCGTGCGTGTGGATGCGCGGGGGTACCCGCAGGTCCAGCCCGCCCGGCACAGCCTTTGTCTGGGGAGCTGTGCCGCTGGCAGGGAGAAATCAAATCGCAGGCGCTGCCGGGAGGAGGGAGGACATCGTCAATCTCAGCGCCAGCATCCCACAGGAGTGATGCTCCCCTGCTTCCCCTCCTGCAGCCTCCACCCATCAAAGTTTTGGCAACAGAGGGTTGCCTGGCTTACAGAAAGGCCGGAGGGTTTGGCGCTCAGCTCCCTCACCCTCTCTCGTCCCTGGTTAGCTGTCTGTGTCAACTGGTAAGAGCCAGCCCGTCCTTGGTCACCTTGATAATGGTCTTACACTGGTTCATGTTCGCTAAAAACACATCTCATCTGCCTTGGCATGGGATTTCAGTGGGTTGCTGGCTTGGTTTGAAGGTACTGGGACTTAATTAAAGAGGAGGAAGAGGAAATCTTAGAGAGGGGGAAATTGTCTTTCTATATTTGGAGGTGAAAATAAATCACAGCTCCATTTTTCACTTCTGCCTTTCTTTCTTTTTTTTTTTTTTTTTTTTTTTTTTTGTGCTGCTTCCCAGTGTAAGAAACAGCTGTCATGAGGACAAGGAAACCACCACATTAGGCCTGAATGCAGCCAAATGGAGCTTCTGAGAAATAATAGCAAAAGATTAACTTTTTGTGTGTGTCTGTCTGTGTATGTTACCAGTCAGCAGCAATCCTGACAGCTGCCTGGGGCTTGGAAGGGTATAGAGTAAAATGGCAACATCTCTCCCATACAATAAAATCACCAGGGCTTAGGTTTGTGATGGACAGATTGTACAGCCCAGGAGCAAAGAAAATGTGGAGGGAAAAGCTTTTCTGCTCTCTGTGGAGTGTGCGTGGGCCACGTCTCAGTGACTTCTGGCTCCCAGGAACATTTAACAGCATCTTAAAATTTCTTCTCAGAAGTAACTGAGCTGTGACTGGTTACAGAAAGACATCTGGACAGCTGCATGGATACATATCCTGCAATGGGACATGTCCTGATGTCCCCCTGCCCCAGCATCATGATGCCTGGTGTTGGAGAGTCTCCTCTGCCTCTGGATCATGAAACCATGGGGATGCTTTGAGGTCCAGGGCAGGAGGCAGGAGCTAAGGGCAAATGGCTCCTCTTTCAGACTCCGAGTTCTCTCACAACAGATTTTATCCTTCCAAGAGGGAAAACGTGGCAAGATTTTTTTTGTAAGAACTTTTCAATGCAAAGTTAGTTCTGGGCTCTATGCAGGGCTACCTCAGTGTAGATGTGCCCTGCTCCAGAGGCACATCCTTTGGCTGGGGTTCCCAGGAGGAGAGGACAACCCCTGGGAGATGCCCACTGGTCCTTGGGGACTGAAGCTGCTCTGAAGCTGTACTTTCACAGCAGCTGTTTGGTGTTAGCAGTTGCCATGGCACCAGTGCATCAACCAGAGGGAACAGGAGAGAATCTGGTCCAGGCTGAGCCATGCCTGTGCCTGGCTCTGTGATACAACAATCCTAGGCAGCCTCCCACCAGGCTGTGCTTTTTTATTCCCAGGAGGGGATGGAGCTTAGTGATTTGGGGCAAACGATTTGTAAAGCTGTTTGTGCATGGGTGGATTAATCAGAGAAACTGGGGGCAAAGTGGCAGCTCTCTGCATGCCTGGGGACAGCTGGTGAGAGCAGCCCACACCTCGCTCCCGTGGGACACAGGACTCCCTTGGTTTCCTAGACCTCCACTGAGCACTTCTGGGAAGAGGCTGGAAAAGCACTTGGGGAAGCTCTGAGTTCTGCTGCAGGCACTGACTTCATTAAAGGGGCTTAGGGTAATGCCACAAAAATATTCCTCCACCTTTTGTGTTTCCCTAGAGCAGAAGGAAAGTTGACTCCTTTCATTTTCATTAACACCCTTATCAATTCAAAGTGACTAAATAGATGCTTAACTGCTCATTATACACTCTCTGCATCCCAGGTCTGAAAGGGAGGCTTTATTTCCACAATTATGGTTTCCATCCCATTACGGAGGGAGAGAGCATGAAGAAATATAGAAGTGTGGATTTTAATAACCTTATATTTCAAACTCTCTGTTATTAAAAAAAATGTTTGCATTTACTGTGATGGGAGGAAGATTAAAAGGATTGCCATGGATTCCACTTAGGGAACATTGCTAATGATTTCAATAAATCACTGTAAATAAAAATCACAATCTCCACAATTCCACCCAAATGCCATTTGGCAGAGGGGTTGATTATAGGAGCAAAATGAATTTCAGAATTAGCTCCTTGTCCTAATGCAATTGGACAAATTAAATTTAGGGATACACACATATCCAATGAAACACATATCTCATGCAGAAGAGCGGTGTTTTGGCCCCTGGGAAAAAGAACAAATAATGTTTCAGTGGGTCAAGAAAGATCTTGTCCCTCATGATGGATGTCGAGTGTTTGTTTCAGCTATTTCCTTAGTATTTTTATATTGTGGTTTAGTCCCTACGTAACTACAGTCAAAGCACTGGTGTTTTATTTCCACCAAGGCAGGATCCAACTGACTACTGGGACTTGTCTTTAATAATGCTGGTGTCCATGCAGAGCTGAAACACTGCTACACCAGGCCTGGAGATCTGACTCTGCTCCCAGCTCCACTGCTGGCTGCTTGTCCTCCTTGGCAACACATAAGGGACATGGAGGCAACAGGCTGTGGATGTGGCAACAACTGTCAGGTGCAAATGGAGCTGCAGGGGTGGAGAACAGTGTAGGATTTTACCCCTGTGCAGTGGGTCATGGCTTAGGAAGGCTTCTTGTCTCGCCCTGGCCGAGAGCTATTCAGAAGTTGGCAGAAAATGTAGTCAGGAGGTGCAGCTCCAGCAACAGCATCTCCATCTGTATTTTTAAGCAAGACATTTGTTTGCCCAAGGGTAATTTTTACAGCCTTAAGATGTTTTTTTTGTGTCTGTCTTCTGTGCTGGCTGCCGACACCAAACCCTGATCCCCCACCAGAGAAACCACCACGCACTGTCAGCAGAATAAGCACAAAGATCTACACCCTCATATGGCACAAGGTAAAACAGTTTTCACAGGACTTCTTCAAGCCACGCATATTTTAACCACGCAGGGTGACATCCGCCTTCCTATCCAGATGCAAGCTCATGGGGGCTGCACAGTTCCTGTCCCAGTTTCTACAACCTTCCCACGGATGAGGCATGCTGACCTTCATTATCCCTGGATGGGCCAGATGCTCTTCCCTGCCTCCCTGCCTGGCTGTGCTCAGCTTCTGCACTACACCCTGGAACAGCGACTTCATTTCTAAGCAAATTCCACACCTGCACCAAAGTTTTGACAGCAACCTTCCTGCATGACAAGAAGTTGTGAAATATAAGCTTATCCTCTATTCCCATTCCTGGCATTCGTCTTGCCCAGCGATTTCTGCTTGAACAAAACAAACAAACAAGGAACAGCAGCAATTTTTAGCAGATGAATCAGAGCGAGCTATCTTTATCTATCTATATATAAAAACACCTTTTTAAAAAAGTTTTTTTTTGATGCTGTATTATTCATGCTCCCAAAGCTGAAGAAGTCCAGATTATAATAATAATAGACATAATAAATATGTCATATTAAGTGCAGTGCCTGGGAAGACTGTTCCCTATCTGCTGTCTCTGGTAAACAAAGTGGGGTTTTAACTCTGCGTGTGGCACCATCTCATGGACAGCTTGGCTTATTCGAAGGACTTTAGATACTGAAGGCAGGCACAAAATTATCCAGCATGAAAAGCTTGCTTCATGAAAGAAAGGGGAACATTTCCCAAATAAACAAACCCAGGGCAACAGGAGTAATTGCAGTGGAGCTGAGGTGGGAAGAGTGAATTACGTGTTTTGTTTGCATCTCTAGAAAACGCTTTGGCGAAAAAAAACACTTGTAGGGGTTATCTGTGGTTAAATCTGGCACATATGGGCAAAGCAGAACAGGAAGGCTGTTTCCCACTAACAGGTGGGAAAGTACTGTTTTTCCATGTCTGGTTCTATTCACAGCTTTGCTATCCTGAAACCTAGTGAGAAAGTGAGCCAGGCTGTGTGCATCCAACACCTCCCAAAGCCTCTCAAAGGGATCTGGAGGGAAAAGCTGGCAGTCTGTACATTTTCTATATTCTCTGCTATCTGAGCTGGATATGTAGATCTAAAATAAAAAGGTCACCAGCTGTTTCTTTCAAGCAAAATGGAGAAGAAACTACATGGATGCAAACCTGTTGGAGTCTTCAGAGAGTTTGAAAGGGCAGGACTGAGGCGTCAGTCCACCTACTAACATCTGGGCTCCAGGAGGAAACTTTACATGACAACAGTGGTAAAGGAAGAATGGAAGGAACTGAGAAAGGCAAATAGGAAAACTTACCTCCTTCCCTGAAATACCCCCCTCATCACAGCTAGAAGTACAGGAATAGAGACCTCCCCAGACACCAGTTCTTATTCCCTACAGACACACAGAGGACTGTGTGGGTCTGCTGCCTGTCCCTTGCAAAGTCCTTGCTCCAATGTCTTCTTCTCCCAGACAAGGACCCACTTCTAACAAGGGACTTCTAAAGTTGTGCTGGTATTTCAGGTGTGGAGGAAGAGCTGAGTAGGGTTGAGTGTGAGAAGCGCTGCTGGGTTGCCAGGCAGGTTACAAATACACTCTGTGACTCCTGATTAATCTGCCACCTCATATGAGAGGTGATGCAGAGCTCTCTTCTGCATTGCAGATTGTGCTCCTGCCGTGCCCTTTCCCCAGCACTTCTCATAACCCTTACCTGCTATCTCCCAGGCACTCATTCAGCAGCTCACAGTGCACTGCATACCTGATCCGTAAGTTGGTCAGGTTGTAACTGTGTTTGCAGGCTGGTCCCACCCTCACAGGTGGGAAACCAGCCCCTGGGACTGTGTCCTGGCTGTCCCTGCTGCACCAGGCACACTCACGTTAAAGGAACTGATGGTAGAGGGGGACTGTAACATCAGCCTTTGTCCAAAATGGAAGTGGATGACACTCCCTTTCCTGTGCTCCAAAGCAATGTGTGCAAATGGTGGATCATGGATGGGAACATGCCCCTGCTACGGGCACGTGGGTGCTGAAACAGGGGACAGAAGTGGGCACAGCCCTTCTGGAGTGAAGGCTGAATATGGGTGACAGCATCCCTTCTCCCCGTTCAGGTCTGGCAAGGTCAGCCAACTCCTGGTGAACTGCAGGAGCCCGGGACTGAGTGACAGGAGCATGAAGCAGCTCCAGTCTGGACTGAGCTCTGCTGCATCCCAGCAGGGGCATTGCCTCGAGCACCCCGTGGTGCTCCAACTCTAGCGGCAGCGCTTCTCTTGTCAGCAGCAGGCAGTTGTGATTGGCAGTGGCAGCAAAACGCTTGATTACTTTGGGAGAGGATAAACTCAGGAGCAGAACCACAGAAAGAAAAAAAAAAATGTTTTAAACAAGTATGGAAACCACTTTTAACCCACGTGCAACCAGAGGCGTGATTGCATCCCTTCTATCTTTTTATTTTGTGATGGAAGTGCTGCATGTTGTTTTTTTTCCAATCTGCCTGCTTAATGCTACCAAAGAGTAATTTAGCCAGGGAAATGTTCACTTCTATGAGTTGAAGCCCCAGGAGAAGTCTGAATTAAGACTAAAGGTGACATTCATAATGAGGAGGGCAGGATTTTTTGCATAGGCTGTTAACCACATGGAGATATAATCCTTTGACTCCTACACTTTACTGCTACAGAGGTATTAAATGTCCACTAATGTTACATAAAATTGTTCACAGCTCACCAAAGCTCTTGGCTTTCAAAATGTTGGTTGCATTGAATGTTCTTCTGGCTGAACCTGCTGTACCACAGATGAAGGAGGTCTCCTATCAGCGAGCAGCTATGTAGTCGGTTCTTGTCCTTCAGTGCTGAGTTATAGCTTTTCTCAGTGAATCCAACTCGAGTCTTCTTCACTGCAATTGGAATCAACATCCTCCTCTGTCCCATCAAGCACAGAGAGCTTCATATTTCCTTCTTCCCTGGAGCACTCTTTGATGTTTTTGATGGAAAGAGCGATCTGTGGGTTACTGTAAAAATGACCTTATGTGCTTTATTTCTTTTATCAAAGAGAACAGAAAAAAACCTAAGCCACATCCACTAAGTCCATGCACATTTAGACAATTCAGGAAGATCAGGTGTGTGATGGAGCAGCAGCCTCTCTGTTCATGGTGGTGCTGAGCTTCAATGACACTGAACACAAACTTTTGCTCCAGAATGGGACCCTGCTGAAGGTGACCTTGGGATCTGAGCTGTGGGAGAGCACAGACACTGAGATTTTTCCTCAAAACCAGTTCTGGTTGTGGAGTTGTGTCCCAAGGAAAAGAAGCCTGACCCCAGCAGTCAGAGATCCTATAGTTCCCATCCTAGGCTACACCTGCCTTCAGTTACCCTATGCAACTATTGCCTCCTCATGTCATCGGAGCAGAAGTCTCCCCTTTCAATATCTGAAGGCTCTGTTCTCTTCTGCACACGTCATCTTATTCCCTGGCCTGCCTTCCCCACCCCAGGCATGCTGCACACCAACTTTCTGGCCTCAGATGTGTTTTGCTGTCGTGTTTTGTCTGTGCCAGCCTCTCAGCAGAGTGCAGACAAGCGACCCTTCATCCACCACTCGTGTGATTTATAACCTTGCCAACACCTTCGGGGTTTCCAGTCACTGTATGGGTTAATGGCTGCTACCAGAAGACTTTGCAGCTTCAGGCTTCCTTTAACAAGTGTCCAACATGCACCTGAAATGTAAGTGCTTTGTTTGATTATTCGTTTGTTCAGCTCAGTCCAAGGTCAAAGCCAAGAACAATACAGAGGAGCAATAGTAAAACACACAAAAGCCTTCTGCAAACTTCTCTGCAGGGCTCCAAAGCACAAGTGTATTTTTATTCCCCCTGTGGCTTTCAGAGGGAAGCTGGGAACAGCATCACTGTGTCACAGAGGGGGAAGCTGAGGCACACAGCAGTTGAGCACCAGATCCCAAACTTATTCAAAGCAGGGATTAGATTCTCCTTGGTTTCAGTTGACTTCAATTCCCAGAACTTTAGGTGTGGTGCCCGGTTCTTTCACAATAAACAAGCTTTCCTAACCAAAACCAAGGCTGTTTCTTTAATGCAGGAAAGGAGCAGTACTGGGAGGGAAGGAATTATGGCAATGGAACTGAGCTGATGAGCCTCTGTGAGGAGGGAGGGGTAAATAGAGAGATCTCATATCTGAGACCCCGGCATTAATTCATATGTTGATGAATGCCATAAATTAGATTGCAATCAGCCTGCATTCTCCAGGGACCTATTCCATGTAACGAGGCAGAGCCAAGTCTGTTCCAAACCCAGAGAACTTCTGGAGGCTCTGAGCACGGTTCCTTCCTTCCCCACCCTCAATAAATAAATAACATTGGAAAAGAGGAAGGTATTAGCTGTGAATGGATTTTAATTGAAGCAATGGTAAATTCATTTCATAATCTTTAATTAGCAGAGATGCTTGCCGGAAATGTAATTTACAGGAAACTTGCTCCTTTGCTTGGAAATCACCGGAATGTCCTAATGATGGGGCTCAGAAGGGGCCGTGGTCTCTGCAAGAAAGGCATGAAGGTCTGGGATGAAGGTGCCTGACTCTTGGGGTGAAGCAGGCAGAGGGTCTCACAGCACATTCTGATCTTGTCTCCAGGCAAATCTCGGTTCCAGCTTGTGGCTGCAGCTGAGGATCAAGCAGGAAAAAATGATTAATGTCAGATGATGGCTGGGTTTGATGGTCCGAGTCTCTGGTTATCCAGCCTTGACACACACAGCCCCTCTCCAGCTCCTGACCTTATCCTGAACCTCACTGCTTTCTGCAAGCTATGTCCCCTGTCCTTTTGTTTTTCTCAGTCTCCTGAAATCCTATGGATCCCCACCTCCTGCTGTCTTCCATGAACCCTGACCCACACAGGTCCTGGAGTCCATCTCCTGGTACAGCTGGCTTGGGGAAGGGGGGTTGGGGAGTTTTCCAGAGCAGCAAAGAGAGCAGGAAATAATTGAAAACACTCTTCATTCTCCAACATGTTTTTCACTGCAGGAAGCTTTCTTACCTCAGGACACATTCAAAACTCATCACTTTGGGAACAGGACAGGTCATGAGGGATCCCAACCAAACTCTGAGAGCAAATTATGAGCAGTTGAATGGGAGACATCCAGAGGTCCCTTCCAGCCAATGTACCTCTGAGTCTCTGAAACCAAATTACCCTGTCTGGAGCTCCCAGTGAAAGAAATGGCTATGAGTCATGAGTGGTGATTAAGGACAGCTTTAGGTGCAGAGACTCAGAATAAAATCACAGTGCTTACTTCTCTGCTTGTCTTCTCTCTGTTCATGCTCCACTTCTTGCCTGCTTATGCTGGGATGAAAGCAAGTTTCCTTTCATCTCAATTCCTAGCAGAGCTAGAGTTGTCCCAGCAAAGGGAATGTGAGCCGGTTCCACCCGTGAAATCTGTTGACATGTTGCTAAAAAAATCCCCAATTATTAGGAGAGGAGAAAGGGAAAGAAAAGAGATTCTGCTTTTCCATGTTGAAAACTTTATGGGATGTAATTGAGAGATCAAAACTACCTTGGTGAATAATTGGTGCCAGCTGGGAAGAATTAGCTTGACGTGTGAATCACATGTTGGGTTTGTTAAGCCACTCATGAGAAACCAAGTCCTTCCTTGGTAATCTGAGGGCACATTGCAAAAGAGAGTGACCCCTGTGCCCTTTAATCAAACATGGTCTTCATAGGTGTGGGTAACACATCCCTCATGCCTCAGTTTCTCCTTGATAACAAGAGTATGGCACTGGATTGCTGGCTGTAGAGCTCCTGGGATGTGTGTGGTTGGAGTGGGATAGATCCTAAGGGCAGCCTCTGCCTGCCTGGGTGTGGGCTTTGGGAGGTGCCCCAGAGGTGGGGAGTCCAGCAGGGACTGTGCTCAGGGGTTGCTGTCTGCAGGGAGATCTTCATATGGGGTGGCCTTGGAGCAACCCTCATGAGACACAGGAATGGGGGATGGATAGGTCCAGCCTCCCTCATCCCCGTAAATAAAGGGAAAGAAGTAAAGCTGAAAAGAGATGGCTTTCTGGATGCAGCAGGGAGCTCCTGTTTTCTTTTCCCCTTCATTAAATACTGTGTTTTCCTCTAATGAAGGGGCCATCCAGAGCAATAATGAAACTCTTCTCACATCTCAGTGCTTCAAATGCCACTTCCCCTTCCTGCGCCGAGATGAACCCAGGCTTCAGCAGCCCTGAGGGTGGGGGCCTCGCTGCTGCCTCTCTGTTTCTCCAGCACAATAAAAGCAAAATTAGTTCCCCTGCAAGAACTGCAAAGCACCCGTGCAGGGGGTTGTTTCATTCAGCCCTTCTCCTCCTACATCAATAATGCCTTAATCTCCTTCCTGCTGGGCTCTGCTGTGTGCCACCTTGCCAGAGAAGGGCGGCACGGTGCTCCTGCAGGGCTTTAGGGCTGCTCTCTCCACAAATGGGCTGCTCTGTCACCAGCCACGTTGCCCAGTGAGGAGTCTCCTCTGGGACACAGGTAAATCTGACTGGTCTGTGCTGCACCTCAGGTCTTGGGTTTGGGTGTGTCTCTATAGGGTGTGTCATCACTGGGGTATACCACCCCCAGGTATATGGAAATCTTACACTTCCCAGGTTATCCAGGACCCCCAGGGACATGTGAGCCACCCAGCTCTCCATGGCATTAACAAGTGCCCCCCTTTTCATGTTAGGGGTGATTATGTAGAAAGTCAGGATGAAAATGTACCAGGTATCCCATCAGCTCTGGGCATTTTCCCCTCAGATAATATTCTTGATTTTGCTCAGGATGGGGCAGCCCCTCTGCCCTGAGGATGGGTAGGGATGGCAGTAGCTCCAGGAGTGACTGTGCAGACACAGCGGATGGCCTGTAAGTGTCTCCTCATCTATCATCAACGTGAAGTTCAATTACAGCCTATTGGGGTTTTCTCGATTTGCCAGTTAATTAATAAAATCTGCATCGCAGATGAGTTCTATTTACATAAGAGCTGAAGGAGGCAAGTCTTCATCTTAATAGCAGTGAATATTCAGATGTCAGATTAACTCATTGCTCTCAGTTCCAAATTTACTTGGTTGTGTTTTGAAGACACTCTGAATTTCCACTTTCTTATTGTGAAAGAGGCAATAATGGGATATTTTGTTTTCTTGAGCCCTGGTTGTTTTATTGAAACTATTTCCAATAAGCTGCAAAATTGGTTCTGTGTGAAGGTAGGACTCCCTGGCTAGAACAAGAGCTGCCTAAAGGGGCAATGACAGAGACCTCTCATATCACGGGCAACACGGAGCTGTGGGGGAAGGATTGCTGACCTTTCCTCATCACTAGATGTTTCTGAAAGCAGGCAAGCAGTAGATTTGATACAGGCAGAAGCAAGTCCCTTTTCACATGGAGTGGATTGCGTTGCCTGTCCTGTTTTCACAAGTCCACAAGGGATTTGACAAAGCATTTGTGGATGTTAAAGCCCATAATCTGAGTATGGCTTCGAACTGATGAAGACCCTTGAGCCACAGATCACCAAAGATGGGAAAAGTGAGTCAAGACCAACTCGTGAGTGCCGTTTCCCTTGATTTCTTTGCATCTGCTACAGCCACTGAACAAGCTGGGTGGGCCATTGGTCTAAATCATAAAGCCATTTCTACAGCAATTTAGCTGATAATTTGAAGGAAAGGCAATCTGGGTCCCTTTGGTTCTACAGTTGATGGGAATCAAAAAGATGTGTGTGAGGAGGCTGGTATGTAGGGAAATCTTGAGTGGTGATGGGTTTTTATCTGCCTTTGAAGTTGTCATGAGCAACATTTTAAGGTGACGTCACTATCCAGTCTACTACAAAGAGTAACAGTACAAGAGAGAGCTTCCCTTTGGATATAATCTACATTTCTACATCTGACCTTTGTTTGTTAGTGCCTCAGCATTGTCCTTGTCTGATGAGCTTCTTGAAGGACTGAAGAATTAAGAGGCTGTGGCAGTGCCAAAAGAAATTAGGGAATGTGATTGGGAAGGAAACCTGGGAAATGAACCTTGCTTTTTAATCAACGCACCAAGCAAAGCAGGGCTAATCAACATTAATCAAGTAGAGCACTGTTGTTAAATGGAGGCCCTGATTTAGAATAGGGGGCTCTACTAATGACCCAGCAGAATCAGGAGACTCTTTCCATCTAGAATTCCCTTGTTCAGGACAGTGATTGATCTGGTGATCGTGTATTGATCTACTTTTCCCACTGCACAGCAGCTCAGGCTCTGCATCACTTCTCCTTTTTGCAACAGAAGTGTCGTGTGGCCTCCCCTGGAAGTGACTCACATGGCAGAAACCACCAGCCAGGCAATAAAACACCATCCAGTGGGAGCGAGGCATTTTTATTTTCATTATTCAGACAGCATGTGGGGGTGTGTGGCTCTGTCCCAGCAGCAGCTGTCATCTCATAGGCTGCTAGAACAGGAATTCCCCTGGAGAGCAGCTACTACCCCTCAGAGATGCCCAGCAAGCTCCACAGGTAGTGTGGGAGAGGCTGAACACAGCGATGCTGAAACCATTTCCCTCAGAGGTGCTTTCAACTCAGCTCTTCCTGAGCCCAGGTTGGACACCTGCAACCTGGGATACATTTAAACAATGTGGACAGGAAGGAATCTGCTTTTACCCCCACAGGGTACAGATTGCCCCAGAGGGGCCAAGGTGGCCGTGTCTACAGTAGGACCTAATAGAGCCAGGGGACTGTCCCACTGGGGCCTGTCTTCTTTCACCATTAGCAAGCTCCAAGTTAACATTCTTTGGCCACTGACCAGACATAGCTATGGGGACAGGTAGGCCAGGACCTACTCCCATGTGACAGTATGGATGTAGTCACCTGGCTGTGAGGGGAGCTTTTGGCTTAACCCTCAGATGTGGGCTGTACTGTGGCTACTGGCCAGTGACCAGAACCAGGCCTGTTTTATTTGGGTCCCTGTAGATCACAGGGCTGTTGTGCTGGGTACTGTCCTTCTGAATAGTGGGAGCCACTCCCAGATGAAACGTGGTGGAGAAACTGAGACACAAACCAGTTAAAGGACTCGCCTGGAATCAGTGGCAGTGGTAGGAGCTCAGGCTTCCTAGGATGTCTCAGGTCTCTCTGCACACTTAACAGGAACCTCCAAGAGTGGATTTCACCTTCTGAGGTCCCATTCCATGCTGGTTTTCAGCAAGTGACACGGGTGCTACCTCTGCCACTTTCACAATTAAATATTTACAAATGATTACTGTCTGTGCCATGGAGCCTGGACGTGCAGGTGATAACCTGGAGGCTGAGCGCAGTGGGGAGGCTGAGACATGCTCTGCTTTCCAGATGAGGTAGCTATAATTTTTGGAGTTCTTGATTCATTCCATTAGCCAAATCCTCCCCCTGCCTTGCCATCCCCAATGTTTGAAGTGTCAGGCATGAAAGCAAAGGCAAGTCAATCAGATGTGCAGAGGCCTATTGGAGATAATTGCTAGGCTGTCTCCCAGACAGTTTTCCCTGCTCAGCTAAGTCAGCTGGGGAGGGAAACATCATAGAAGTGATGTCACCAACTTCTCTGTGATCTTTTCTTCCTCCTGAAGAGAAATGGTCTGACAAACAGCATCTGAAGAAGCCACGGGGAAAAAAAAAAAAGAGTTAGTTTTGAGGGAGTTGAGCAGATGGGCCCATTGACTGCCAGAGAGGAAGGGAGGGCTGTCTGAGCAGCGTGGGCAGCCATGAATATGCCCAGGAGGCTTTTGCAAGGACTTTATGGAGAAGTCAAAGTCAAGCTCTTTGCAGTGGAGCACAGCAGGAGACTCAGGAGCAGTGGGTGTCATCTGGAACAAGAGAGGCTCAGACTGGTTATATATATGTCCTCCTTATATGGCACAAACGTTCTGTGTGAGGACAGTCAGGCAGTGGGATGGGTGCCCAGAAGGGCTGTGCAACCTCTGTCCTTGGAGGATTTTAAGACCTGAGCGGACAAAGCCCTGAATGACCTGGTCTCACCTCAGAGCTTTGGGCAGCAGGTTGGACTTAGAGGCCTCCTAAGCTCCCTTTCAACTTGAATTATCTTATGGCCCTAGGAACGCATCCCTCTCAGTGCCTGAGGGCACAGGCAGAGCTACAGAGACTGAGGCTGTACAATAAAGAAAGCCCTCCTAGGAATATGGGGAGGTAAATTTGGAGATATCTTGGCATGGAAAAAGAAGTTCATCCACCACTGGAGGTTTCTAGGAATAGACGAGATGCATGTGGCTCAGGACCAGTGTGAGCAGATTTAATGTGACCTTGTTTCGTGTGGGAGGCTTGGTCTCTGAGGTGACATTCCTGGTCTCCTGTCATCCCAGGACTGAACTGGACCTTCCTGAGGATTAGGGCTGCTCCTCTGCCTTTTACCTTCAGCACCCTTGGGATCTTTGGGATATCATGCCTTTCTCAGTGTCTCCCAACCCTCTCTCCAGGTCTGCTGCCACCCTCACACGTTCTTCCCCTCAAAATCCTCATTGGTAGTGCTTTCTAACAACATTCCCAGTCCTTTGTAGGAATCCCCACTTCCTTTCTAGACATTATCCTGAGTTCTTTTTAGGAATTTTCCATATGCCTTTACAGGAATTTCCACATTGCTTTCTAGGAATGTCCCAGGACATTTTCCAGGAATGTTCCATTGATTTCTTTTTGAAGCAATTTTGAAGGATACTTTCTAGGAATTTCCACTTTGTTTCCTCTGCATGTTCTACAGTGCTTTCTGGGAACATATCATATATTTTCTCTGAATTTTCCAGAGTTCTTTCTAGGAATCTCCATGTTGCTTTCTCAGAATTTCTCAGGTTGTTTTTTAAGGAATTTTCTCCTAGCTTTCTAGGATTTCCCCAGATGTTTTCCAGGAATTTCATGTGTTGATTTCTAGAAACATCCCTGATATTTTCTAGGCATTTCCCCACTGGTGTTGCTTTCCAGAAATCTCTCCTCTGCTTTCTAGGAATGCCCCAGGGGGGTGATCCAAGAAAATTTCTCTCTTGATTTTTTTATTTTTTTTTTTTAGTTTTTTTCCCCAGAATGTTTCCAAGGAATTTTTTCAGTTTCTTCCAAGGAATATCTCAGTATGATTTCTAGAAAATCTCATGTTACTTTCCAGGACTTTTAAAATTTCTTCATAGAAATCTCCCCTTTTTGCTTTTCCAGAATTAATTTCCAATTAATTTTCCAGAATTAATTTCAAGCCATTTCTCATGTTGCTTTCTAGGAATGCCCAATGGTGTTTGTCAGGAACTTGGCAAATGTTTTCTCAGATACTTCTAGGATTCTTTGTAGGAAAAATTCTTTGTTTCCTAGGAAATTTTTTACTTTCTAGGAATTTTATGTCACCTTCCAGGATTTTTCCTGGATGTTTTTTAGGAATCCTAGAATTTGTTGTTTTCCTAAATCTCTTCATGTGTCTTTTTGGGGCTGTTTTCCCAACACTGTCATGGGGAAGTGGCTGAGGTGGCTTTCCTTTTTTTCCCCTCTTTTGTCTGGAAGTGTGTTTGTTATGGCAGCCCTTGGAACTACTTCCTTGCTATGTTCTTGTCATCACTGCCTTTGTGGAGACCTCAGGGATGCACATTTCCTTCTGCCACTGCTTCCTCTGAGCCTCTCTCCTGTTCCTAAGTGAACATTGGTATCTGCTGCTGACCGTGCCTGGAGCCCCACTCGAAACAACTCAGGTGTCAAAGCATCATTTGTTGACGTGGTCCTTGGGGTTCCAAGGTGATGTTGTGAAGAGCAGCAATGTCTTCTGCTCTGCCTTAGCAATAAAACCAGTGCTGAAGAGATTTCTGCCACAAAAAACAGAGATGGGCACTTCTCACTCCACCTGTGTGCAAGCTGCCCAGGCAGAGTGATCATAATTCTGGGGGATGAAAGATAGGCTGGAAATTTGAAGTCATTAGTGAAATCCTGGTTTTATGAAAGGCAAGAGCAATTCCCAGTGAGGAATCCAGCACTGGTCCTATACTTTCAAACCTTTGATGTGATGGTGATTTAATGAGTGACCTTGGTTATGACCTTGGTTTCCCACTGGCTTTGGTCTGTGCCTTTCTGTCTCCTTGTCCCTGTTTGTGTCAGAAGAGTAGCAGATCTATTGAAGTTGAAACTTTTTCTTTGGTAAAAAAAGAACAGCTTTGACAAATGTTTCAGATTCAAAAAAACCCCTCTCAAATTCTTGAAAAGTCTCCCTTTGACAACAAAGATTTTTAGTTTTCTAATTTGAAACACCCTTGTTCTGCAATTTAAGCTGATTATTAACAGCATGTTCAGGAGCTACTGAAACAAAACATTTTAATTGGCCCAAACCAGGTGGCTTTATTTTAGTTTTGTTTCACGGAAGCTTAAGATTTTGATCTTTCATCTTCAGCTGGAGCAGGAGAGTTAAAAAGAAATCTCCAGAAGCTTTGTGAAGACTTTTCTCAGCCTGCTTTTTGCGCTGGTATGTTGAAGGAAGGCTTACATCTTTGTGTCTTTGCCTGTTGCTGGGCTCACTAAACCCGCCTCTCCTCTAGCTAAGAACAGCAGCTCTCAGCTGGCTGTTGTCTGCAAGCAAAGACTCAGTGGTGAACTGGGGAGGCTGAGGCATGGGCAGGCATCTCCTTCAGCTGCCCCATTGACAGGTGAGATCTCCCAGAGCAGAGGGCAGGTATTTGGGGGCATTAGCTTCCTAACCTGAATTTCTAAGGTTTTTGTTGTCGGGAACAACACCCACGCTGTGGGAAAAAGAGATAAAGGTCTGTCTTAGCTCTTCCCCCTGAGGGTGCCTGCCTGGGCTCTCTGTGAGGCTCATGCATGAGGGAGTGCTGAGCCTCAGAGCCCTCCAGCAGCGCTCCCCGTGCAGCAGGAGCAGATGACCTTTTGTTGTACTCATCCAAGTGTGTGCAGTGCAGCTCTCGAGGCGAGCGTGACAGATGTAAATACGCAGCTCATTTGAATGCTGCGCCTGCCTTGATGAGGGGAAGCGCTCAGGCGTGTTAAGGGGCAGCTATTTGTTTTCCTCAGCCCCCATTGAGCTTTCCAATTAGCCAGAGAGACTGTGATGGAGGGATCTTCTGGAGAGGCAATCACACAAGCTCTGTGCTGTTCCTGCTCTCATCTGCTGTGGAGTGGTACGAGATGCAGCTCTTTCGGAGCGAGAAGCTGCCTAGTACTCTGGAGGGAAAGCCCATCAGCCCCAACATCTGGATAGACACCTGATTAGCAAAAGTCAAGTCTGTACAGCCGAGTCTGGCACTGATGTCCTTTGTTGGAACGTCAGGAGAGCTGGGTAACTTCAGCAGGGAGGGTTCTGGTTCTTTGAGCAGCTGATCTCAGCGGTGCACTGGGACATTCACTGGGGAGTATCAGGTGGGACTGTCCCTTGAGCTGGTGGGATTTCATGTGGTACTCATAGAGAAAATTCAAATAGGACTTTGGCTTAATATTGGACACAATGGGTGGTGTAGAAGGTCTGTCAACATGCCAGATTTCTGCTAAGGTCATCCAGAACCTAATTAACATAATTTGGCATTTCATAACTCTTAAAATTCTCTCCTATGGTTCTCTAAATGGTGTGTAAAAACAAAGACTTTGAAAGGAGGAAGCAATAATAATAAAAAAGGGCAAGTTAACAACCTTTTAACAAAAATTATACACAGGGCTTCGTGGCAGAGGGAGGCATTCATTCCCCAACTGCTTTGCTTAATATGGAAATAAAGGGCAATAGATCAGAGCCAGTCACCCCCACACAGCTGAGCAAGAAAAGGCCAGGCTGAGGGTGTGGAGGAAGACACAACAGAAAGAGGCAGCTTTAAATGTTTCATTTTAATGTTCTCCCCCTGTAGCACTTTCTGCCTTTTATGTAGTATCTCTTCTCTTCCAGGTCTGGCGCTTGCCTGGGGATGTGCAGCCAGCCAGAGAGGGGCTGTGGGGGACATGTGAGCCTGCACCTTGTGAGCCACGAGCTCAAAGTCAGGAACCTGGGAGTAGGACCCCTACCCCAGCAGAAACCAGTGAACCTCATGACTCTGATCTTCACCCTGGACCAAACTGCCCCAGGAGACTTGAACCCTGCTCTGACCCAAGGGGATTTCTCCCAGAAGAAGAGCTTTGTATTTCATCTGTTACCTTCAGACAGTTTCTTTCAAACTTTTGGGATCCCTCTGTGAGGGGACAACTCAAGGTTATGTTTTCAAGCCCTCAGTGGCCCCAGAGGGAAGACTCCAAGCCAGATGATTGACTCCAGCCAGTACGACCATCCTCTCGAGTGTGTGGGTGGCTCAGGGTGGCTTTGTAGCCCAGCCAAGAGCAGGGGTGACAGTGCTTAGCAGAAGCTTGACATCAGCTTAAGTAATGGGATTCCCCTACCCTGAAGAGGGAGAGGGAAGATGAATGGCAATGGTGAACATCAGAGCAGGAATGAAGGGGGAGAGGGAGGGTTGTGTGCTACCCAAGGGGAAACCTCTCTCCAGAGACTGGCTACATGTCAAGACAGGGTACAGGTCCTGCTGTCACACAGCTTCCCAGTGCTGCTGTGGGTCCACCTCTTGGACTCCCTCCCTGTGAAATGAGCTGTTGGCAGGGTAAAATGCTTTGTAACAGGGCCAGAGAAATATGTGATCCTCCAAGTTTGTCCCTAGAGGCTGTAAGATACAGCCAAGGTGTTAGAAAGACACAGTCCTGTTCCTCTCTGCCACTGACAGTCTCCGTGACCTCTGGAAACTCACTTTCCATTTTCTAAGCCTCGATTTCCCTGGCCTGAAAAACAATGCTGATTATTCCACTTCCCTCTTCTTTCCTGGCTGATTTCTACCAGTTTTCAATTTGACAGAGGAAATAAAGACTTTTTTTGACTGATGACAGCAGCGGGGCAAAGTTTATCTGACTCAGGAGGCCAGGAGGATGACAGCAGAGTAGAAGCAGGTCAGAGTATCAAGCTGTGAATGACCCTGGATTTTCCCCCCCTGTTTCTTAATCCTGGCTATTAGTTCTTCTGTCAGGCACGGATGACTATTTCAAAAAATCCCACTCATTTGGAAAGGAACAAAATGTTTTCATCAGACAGGGAAATTCTCCTGAGAAGACAACCAACAATGCAGAAAACAGTGAAACCAACCTCACCAGGTTCAAGCAGGTTGACAGTGTTGGGGAGCAACATGGAACAAAGCAAGTTCAGGGGACTTGTTGCTGTGCTTCATGCCTGGATGCCCACCTCACATCCAGCTTCAAAACCTCCCACTGCTGCTGCTAATAGCATTGCTCCCACAGCTTGCCTGGAGCCCAATGCATTAGCTTGGTGAGGATGAGAAGATCTTTGTGTCATGGATGATGTTAAGTGATGTTTTGGGGTTTTTTAAAGGTGATGAATGAGAGTGGGGTTGTTTCCATTTTGCCTTGGTTGACAGCAGGCAGGTGGTGAGTGAAAAGCAACTGGTTGTTGACTGTGACTGCTGTGGAAATGTTTAGCTTGGCTGTTCATAGGAAGCTTCAGCTGCAGAGCTGATCTCTGCCTTCATTTACAAACAAGCTGCCTTTTGGGCCACTGTGAGGGAGCAGAATTCAGCAACATCCTGACCAAGCAGGAGCCATCTTTTTCACTTGCAAATGGCNTTGCCTGGAGCCCAATGCATTAGCTTGGTGAGGATGAGAAGATCTTTGTGTCATGGATGATGTTAAGTGATGTTTTGGGGTTTTTTAAAGGTGATGAATGAGAGTGGGGTTGTTTCCATTTTGCCTTGGTTGACAGCAGGCAGGTGGTGAGTGAAAAGCAACTGGTTGTTGACTGTGACTGCTGTGGAAATGTTTAGCTTGGCTGTTCATAGGAAGCTTCAGCTGCAGAGCTGATCTCTGCCTTCATTTACAAACAAGCAGCCTTTTGGGCCATCTGAGGGAGAAGAATTTAGCGACATCCTGACCAAGCAGGAGCCTGGTGTGGTCAGCAAGATGAGCAAAAACGCCATCTTTTTCATTTGCAAATGGATNGTGGGGTTGTTTCCATTTTGCCTTGGTTGACAGCAGGCAGGTGGTGAGTGAAAAGCAACTGGTTGTTGACTGTGACTGCTGTGGAAATGTTTAGCTTGGCTGTTCATAGGAAGCTTCAGCTGCAGAGCTGATCTCTGCCTTCATTTACAAACAAGCTGCCTTTTGGGCCACTGTGAGGGAGCAGAATTCAGCAACATCCTGACCAAGCAGGAGCCATCTTTTTCACTTGCAAATGGCTCTCATTTGATCTCAACTCTGGCGGTACATCACAGTGTCTTTATGGAAAGGTTTTTCAAATCAGAAGCTCGCTTTCATGTAATTTTTAATATGTTTTTGCAGAAGTGGCAGCTCAGGGCACTGAGCTGATATCCATCCTGACTCCTTCCAGAGAGCAGCTCCTGTAGCCAGAGTAAATTCCCTTTGAACTGCTCATGAAACTGTACCTGCAGGGAGACAAATATGCCAGATGCAAATATGAGGGAAAATTTATGGGATTGGTGTAAGCAAACGAGAAAATCAACCCCACCACAGAAAGGGGTCTTCCATGCCTGACCACCTCTGTGCTACTGGGATTACAGTGTCTCTTCTAGCTGGATTGCATAGTCCTGACTCTAAAGCTCATGTCATGCAAAATATCCTCATTTTTTTCCTGAAAGAAGGTTCTAGTGAGGGAAAGGGCCTCAAGTTGCACCAGTTACTCCCAGCAAATGGGAGGCTGAGGAAGTGGGAGGTTCAGTTAGTAAAAGGAGGAGGCTGGTTCTCCAATCACCAAATAAAACATGGATGGAAAACAAATAAAATAAAACATGGTATGGATGGAAAATANTCATAGGAAGCTTCAGCTGCAGAGCTGATCTCTGCCTTCATTTACAAACAAGCTGCCTTTTGGGCCACTGTGAGGGAGCAGAATTCAGCAACATCCTGACCAAGCAGGAGCCATCTTTTTCACTTGCAAATGGCTCTCATTTGATCTCAACTCTGGCGGCACATCACAGTGTCTTTATGGAAAGGGTTTTCAAATCAGAAGCTCGCTTTCATGTAATTTTTAATATGTTTTTGCAGAAGTGGCAGCTCAGGGCACTGAGCTGATATCCATCCTGACTCCTTCCAGAGAGCAGCTCCTGTAGC
This sequence comes from Pachyramphus minor, assembly GCA_013397135.1. Classification (NCBI taxonomy): domain Eukaryota; kingdom Metazoa; phylum Chordata; class Aves; order Passeriformes; family Tyrannidae; genus Pachyramphus; species Pachyramphus minor. Next base: position 118,465 of record VYXB01000732.1, on the reverse strand, counting down.
CAGAGTAAATTCCCTTTGAACTGCTCATGAAACTGTACCTGCAGGGAGACAAATATGCCAGATGCAAATATGAGGGAAAATTTATGGGATTGGTGTAAGCAAGTGAGAAAATCAACCCCACCACAGAAAGGGGTCTTCCATGCCTGACCACCTCTGTGCTACTGGGATTACAGTGTCTCTTCTAGCTGGATTGCATAGTCCTGACTCTAAAGCTCATGTCATGCAAAATATCCTCATTTTTTTCCTGAAAGAAGGTTCTAGTGAGGGAAAGGGCCTCAAGTTGCACCAGTTACTCCCAGCAAATGGGAGGCTGAGGAAGTGGGAGGTTCAGTTAGTAAAAGGAGGAGGCTGGTTCTCCAATCACCAAATAAAACATGGATGGAAAACAAATAAAATAAAACATGGTATGGATGGAAAATAAATGTGAAAGAGGATGATAGTGTGGTTCCAGTCATCCCGTCCAATCAGTCTTAGAAGTATCTTTTCACTTTCATCCCCCTGTTCGCCCAGTGTGCCTCTGCACAAGGAAGACTTTTGATCTGCAGAATAATTCAGTTATTTTTCCTTTTTTTTTTTGTTTGTTTGTTTGTTTGTTTGTTTGTTTTGGTTTTTTGAAAAAGCTTTTTTTCCTCTTTCATGTGGTTCAAAAATTCTCCAAAAATGTGCATTTTGGGACTCAGTATTTTTCTCCCAGTGAAACCTAGCTTAGAACAGTCATTAAGCTAAGAACTGGGGGGGTGACATGATTTTACCTGGCTGTTCATGACCATTTTGAAGATGGTGAGGCACTCACTAACCACACTGCTTTTGATCTAGTTGTGGGGGACCTTCTGTTGAGGTGTGTAAACTCAGCCTGAGCCGGGGAGCAGAGATGTCTCCAGCTGGGATGGCAGACCACCAAAGACTAAAGCTTCCCAAATCAGTTCTTTAAGCCAAAAAGTGCATTGCCTTAATCAGAACGACACAGTGCCTGTCCAAGGAACTTAAGCTGCTTATTATTCATCTTATATAATGGAGGGGGAAATGGTGTTTCCTGGAAGAGGGACACCAAATCAGTGACTGTGCAGGGAGAGGAGCCCAGTCTGACCAGAAGCCTTGGAGACACCACGGCCACGGGCCAGTAGGAGCCCAGCCACGGCTCAGGCTAAGCAGTGCTTCAGGGCAGGAACAAGGGGTGAATGTCCGTGGTGCAAAAGGCCAGCAGGGCAGCCACACAGCCAGTCTCTCCCCAAAGCCATAATGCAGCTTAGTGATGAGATACCAAAAATAGTCTGCTTGTCCAGCGAGAAACCCTCTCTAAGTCAGCCGGCGTGTTTATTTAAGGAGACACTAATTTCCTTCAGCCCGGCTTCCCTGGCTTCAGTGACCGAGTAATCACCTGTCAAGTGGCTTACACGGTGACAGACAGGGGGGAGGGAGCACAGAGCAATGTGGAATCATGGCTCCAGGTGGTTTTTTAATATCCAAGAGGCAGTGGCAGACAGGAGAGCGATGGAAAAAGTGTGGACACTGGCGACACATCTGTCGGGGGCTGCCCGTCCTGCAGGCAGACAGATGGGCTTTTCAGCAGGTTCCATTAGGAGAGTAACCTGCAATGCAGCATGAAAGGGGAGAGGAGCACCAAAGGGTGAAGACCTGTCCAAGGGGGACAGGGGAATGTAGTGTCTCTGCAGTCAAGTGGGGCTCAAAGAGGCTGTTTGATCTGGAAAAAGAAGGGATTGGTAGGAGTTGGGATGGAAGGGACCCAAATCATTACAAATTTTAGCCAGGTTTGTGTAAGGAGGGTGAACATGGACACTTTGGCCATGCTTGTGAACTGGGGTGCACGGCCTGCCTGCCCTCTCTGGGGACATCTCTGGTGACAGGGGCTAGCAGAAGGGGATTTGCACAGAATGGGAAGGTCTGCTCATGTAGATCTTGGTTTCTTGTTAGTGGGACTGTTTTTACATAGCCGGGAAAAGGGCTGGGATTAACTTCATCACACGCGGATTCAGTAGTACCTTTCTTATCCTTTGGGAGCTTTGTTCTGGTCTGTAGGTTGGGATTTGAGGATCTTGCACCCCAAGCTCCAGTTCTGAGCTGTTACTGCAGTGCAGCACAAGCTATTGTTCCCAGGGTCTATCCCTGCTTCCCTTATCCACAGCCTCAGCAGTGAGGTGTGAGGCAAGAGGACTGTGAAGACAAAGTTCCCTGGATAGTCCCTGGATAGATGCTGCGTTTGCTGGTTGTACCATGATCCAGTTCAGCAGATTTTTTTTTTTTTAAATGAACACCTCAATTTCTGCCATGACCTTGGGAGACCGTGGTTATAATTTATTTCTTTTACCCTTCCCAACCATCCAGGGAAATATGTTCCCATTTCATAGCTGAATGTACCTTGGAAACAGATTTTCTATTTCATTACCCTACTCAGCACCTCTGAGAAGGTATGATAAGAAGTGAATTCTTCCCTCCCTCTTATTTCTGGCAGGCAATAAGATATGGAAAAAAAAAAAAGCTGGAAACACCCCTTGATACTTTGGATTTATTTTCACATGTCCCTCTGGGCCTGATTCATCACTTTGCCTTAACTGGGGCTGTCAATGGACCTGACACCAGCACCTGCTGTGCTCCTCCTGTTCAGGTGCTGGGGCATCCTCCACCTTTGCTCCCAGCTCACATTCCCTCAGGAAAATCCCTGCTCCTACTGCTCTCTGCCACCCAGCCCGCTTTTGTTTCCAACTGAATTGTGATTGACAAATGCACAAACACAGATGTTAGCGTGAGCACTTACTGAAGAGATTGTGTCCTTTTTTTGGCTACTTCTATCCCATTACCCAATATAGCTCCAGTTAAGCCCCTTTCCCCAGTCAAATGGGTGCTGTCCTGCCCCTCACCTGAGAGCAGGACATGGACTCTGACCTCCAGAGCTGGTTATTCTCCTTCGGAAGCTGAAAGAACAAGTGGGTTTTTATCTTCCTCCTGAGTCAGCCGTGGGACAGGACGAGCTTGGCAGGTCACTGTGTCCCCAGTCTGATGGGAGTGGGAGTGTGTTTGGGCTTGCAGTAGGTGGAGGAGTCCCAAAGCTGTGGAGGTCACAACTCCCAACCTTTCTATTTGCTCTGCTGAGCCTTTGGCTGGGATCAAAGTTTGCAGCTGGGGTTTGTTCATCCCCCCATGCCCACCCCAAGGCCATGTGGCTCTGCACTGGCCCAAAGTGCTGCGTGTCTCCTAAGGCAGGGAAAGGAGGTTATGGGCTGACCTCTACAGTTTTTGCACAAACAGTCTCTGCTGGCACCCTGGTGGCTGCTTCCTCTGTCCCAGAACTTGGTATGCTCAGAGGAATTGGTGCCACGCTGTGTTTTTGGGAGAGAGATCACTGAAATACAGATCCTCCTCATCTGCCTGGGGAGGTCACTTCTCACCCCTCAGTGCTCTTGGCTACAGCTGTGGTCAGGGCCTCCTTGTGCTCACACATTTGGATGGAGTCACCAGCTTTTCCCTGTCCCAGACAGCCCTTAATATTTCCATAATCTAAACCTAAATTGTCATTTTCCTCAATTAAAACTTCCCAAGCTGTCCCCTATGTAAAAAGCAAACTGATCTGGTCCCAGTCCAGAGGTCCTCCTGGTGAACTGCTATCAGTGTAACAGGGTTTCTTCCATCTATGTCCTGCTGATGCCATTGGTATTGAAAAATATTCTGAATTACAACATGATCATGCTCCCACCTAGGTGGTCTGGCCTGCAGACAGATGGTCCAAGGAGGGCTACAGACACCTCACCCTCTCCAAGGGCCCTAACATTGATTTCTCTTCTGGGAAAGTTGTATTTTTCCAAATGCAGAGCTTGGGAAATTCTTTTTCTTGAGAGTTTGGGTCTGGATGGGTCCTGGATCAGATGAGTTTTGGTGTTATTTTTCTGTAAGTACCAAACAGCTCCAGCGCTGCTTTGGATGCATGGATGTGTCAGGTAGATTTAGGTAGAAATAAAGGAGTGGAAAGATGGATAATAGGAATGAGGGGGTGGATATGTGAGTAGAAAGATGAGTGACAGACAGACCAAGCTCTTTGATGTGTTACAGGGTCTCTTGTTCCACTTGAGGGTCTTTTTTGGGACCTTGCCTAAGACTCCTGAAGTAATGAGGGGAAAAGCTTTTGCCTGACTCCAGCAAGATTTGCTCAGTTGCCACCACCATATCTCTGAATCCTGCTGCCTGTAATAGGACCTGGCCCAGGGGAGGGTGTTCTGACCCAGAGCAGAGCACACATTCCTCTCCAAAGCACCTGCCTTTCTCTCAGGTCTATTTCTGTCCTCCAGTGTCCTTTCATCCCCTCTTCCAGGGGATGCTGTGACTCTGTTTTCTGCTCTTCTTTTTTTTTTTTTTCCCCCTTGCTGTTAAATAAGCATTTTACTTTAGAGTGAGAAGACAGGGGTGAGCAGAAAGGTTAAACCAGTGACCCTGGCACCTAGTGAGAAACCATTCCCATCCACACTGGGGAGTGTATTGTTTTGACAGTTGTTTCAGGTTGCTTCACTTCCTCATCCCCTTTGGGGAGCTGGCAATATTATTAGATGTTGGTTTGCAGATGATTTTGCACATCTTCCCTCTGGTGCCTGTCTCATAAGGTTCTTCACAGCTCCCAGCTTGCAGTGTGACAGGAGGGACTGTGCTCTGTGCCATTTAACACAAGAGTTGGTGGGCTTGGGGTCACCAACTCCAGGCCCTTCCTACTGTTGAGAGTGTCTGACATGGGCAAAGAGAGGACTTCATCCAAAGCACCAGTCCTATACACAAGCTTAGCTCTAAGCAGTGGATCCAAATCCTTTCGAGGAGACCTAGGGATCTCCTGGAAGTTGTGGTTCGGGTTCAGACCTCACTGTCAGCAGATTTGTGAATTTTGGGGGGCAAGGGAATATTTCAGCAGGGTTTGGGGGACCCAGCTGTTATGGAAGACAAATTCTGTGTGCCTGGGAAATAGCGCTCAGGAGAGGAGCAAGTGCCAGCATACAAGAGGTGCTGGGGTGTTCAGCTTAGGGGCCGCTGGTGGCGTGTTGGTTTTGTGCATCTTGGGGTCAAATTCATTCTGAAAGCATCTCCTTGGAGCTGACCTTAGGGATGCTTGTGAGGCATGGACTGCTGACACTACCTCTGGGCCCAGGAAGTGGCATGACCACTGCCTGGTTGGGGAAAGAGTCTCTGGAGAACAGCTATTAACCTTACTCTGCCTATTCATGAGGGAAAGGAAATATCACCTCCACCCTGTGCCCACACCAAGGCATCAGCCACCCGGGATGTGGGAAGCACTTCCTGGCTCTGCAGGCTTTGTGGCATGGTTTGTAGGTGCAGAAAGATTCTCTTCCTAGTTGGCAGGTTTTAATAGGGCTGGAGCTTTCTTCCCTTGGATTCTCAGCTATTCAGGCCACTAAGATCATTGTGAAGATCAGATTCTCCTGTTCCCAGCCGACCACTTCAGTAGGCAGGTGCAGCTCTGGAGATGCAGGTTTTTGAAGGCAGACTTTCCCCCACTGTCTCTTATTTGGACCCACCTTCTTATTGCTCACAGGCTCCTGTGAGCAAGTCTGAGACTTTGCTCTGATTTTCTTCTCCACAACCCTCCATCTGGTACTTTCCTGTCCCTCCCCATCTCCCTCTGTAATCAGATCAGCTCCCTGCAGGGATCCATGGAGGGACACTCATTCTCGGTGTCTCACTGATTGGGTTTGTTTCAACACAGGCTGATTGTGAAGAGGTTTCCTCGGGGCTGTGTGGTAGCTCTGCCTTTGGAAATGGAAATGCCCAGCTACTTCAGCACTTAATCATGGCCTTCTGCTGATGAGGCCTGGCTGAGTTTTGCGCTGAGGTTTTTCTTTGGAAGGTTTTTATTCCAGGTGGTGTGGGCTGGGGGTTTTTTATGTGTGTGTGGTATATATGTTTTCTGTTCCTTCTCCTGCCCTCTCCTGTTTCAGGCTGCAGGAGGAAACAAGAAAAGCAAGCATCAACCTTCAGCCAAATATCGGCTTTGACTTCCGTGGTTAGATTCCTCCTTTGGGAGGATGTGACCCTGGGCCTGTCTTACTATTTTCTTGGTTTGCAGCTTGCATTTTGAAATGGCTCTCACCTGGATCACAGTTGGTCACCTTTCTAATGATTCTGTTTGCAGGTTTCTTTGGGGCTCATCTGTTGCAACAGGTTTCATTTATCCAGCTACATCTTCACTTTGCTCCTCTGCATTTTCTGTGACCAGTCATACCCCCACCTGCCTGCTCACAGACACCACCCTGTGTCACCCAATGGTGACTGCAGTGGTAAGGTATGAGCTCTAGCTCGAGCTGGGTGGTTGAAATCAAGATCTCATCTCAAGGCTGGAAGTATCTCCTGCTGTTCCCTATGTAGGGGACATTCTTCTTGTGAGGGAAACTTTCTGGTCTTTCAGAGGGATGTAGAAATTAATTTTCCTACTTTCCCCAAAAGGAGGATGTGTTCATTAAAACAGACTGTGCTCCATGCTCAATCTCCAGACGATTATATTCCCCTCATGGGCTTTCCTGTTGTTTAAGCCAGTAGAGCCCAGGCCTTCTCCCAGTGAGCTCAGTCTCCTTTCTGCTGTTTCTATGGCAACCTCTTATCCTAAAAGAGCCTGAAATCCCTTTGTAAACACAGCTTGAGGATATGCCCACAAACACATGCATGGGGGAGGATGGCAGGTGCCCCAGAGCCCAGAAGGGCACCCAAGAGGAAGTCAAGAGTAATCTTGTACCACTCTGGTTTTACAGGCAGATTGGAGAGATCTATTTTTCCCAGCCCAGCTGGTGCTTTAAAAACTCTACTGTTGTTCTGCACTCAGAGTAAAAGGGTCAGGAGACCTGTGGTGCCTGTAAGTGGCTGTGGCTCTGGGCCACTGAAGGACCTTCACAGCTCACAGCCCTTGGCCTCCTCCTGGCAGCCCTGCATCTAAAGGAAGCCTTGATCCAGCATCCCTGGACAGCAATGAAGAGATTCCCTTGAGTTTAATGGGCACGGCTCACGTGTGGTATGAGCAGGGCCCAACCTGCTTTCTCTGTGGGATTGTGAAGCCAAGCACAATGTGTGGAGCACAATGTGTAAGGAAAAGTTTTCTGGTCCCCCATCAGCACTGAAACCAGTAAGCAATGGATGGACACCCATTACATGTTCCCAGAATGGTTTTCATGAGGCAGTAGAGAGCAACTGACTTTGCCCAGCATATAGACATTCTAAACCATCTGAAATAAATGTTTGATAATGAAAATTTCAGGAAAATACATCTATAAAGATGTCAAATTCTGCTGTCCACAGGCAGGCATGGTTGACCATGCGTGTGGGTAAGCTCATGGGGTCCTTATAGAGCTACCTCAGAAGAAGTGTCCAGCCACAACCTCTTCTCAACAGATTTTTCCTGGAAGTCCTCAAACACTGATTGTTCTTGACTTTAATGTGCCAATGTCACATCCTTCTGAGGATGTGCTTCTGCCTCTGCTTGGCTCTGTTACACCACCAGTTGTGTGAATGATTCTGAGGATGAGGAATTTGTGGTTTAGCACTTAATCAATTTAATTAAAAGGAACAGAGAAGTCCGGTAGCAGAGGAACAGAGAATATCTGTGATGTTGAAACATGAAACAATTGGCATGAAATTATGCTGATTATTCATGTATTAATTGGAAAAAGGAAAACCTCTGGAGGAGGCTCAGATAGCTAATTCTCCTCCTGAGAAAGGCACAGAAAGGTCCCTTGGAGCAAAATCCACCCCCTGGGACGCCCTCTCTCAGCCTGACTGGGAGAACGTTAATAACACAAACCCAGAGAGCTTGTCCTGGGTTTGGTGTGACTGCTTAGAGAGGGTGAGGTGACAGTGTCTTATCACATGCTTATGTTCCACCTCCCTTCCCAGGGGTAGGTCTGGGTGGAGACAAGGAGCTGCCTTCTTGACCCTTGGGCATCAGCCCAGACACTGTCACCATCTGTTCAGCCCTGGAACGGGGCTGGGAATCTTCACAGACAGGGGCTGAGAGCTGATGGTTAGACATAAACGAAGAACTGTCACCTCTGCAGGTGAAGAGATTGTCCTCATGCTAGACTGAAGCATCAGATCCTGCCAGGCAACCCTCGCTGCAGGGAGCCTTGTTTGTTCATAAGATCCCTGCCAGCTGTGAGACGCTGGAAGGGGAGCAAGGTGGAGAAGACACGGTTGTTGCTGGGAGACAGGGAATGACAATGATAAAAGTCACTTCCCTGGATTGTTGGTTTTCTTGGTTTTTCCCCCACCCCTCACAGACTTGTGACTGTCTGTACCTGTGAAGAACAGACTCTGAAAGCCAATACACGGGAGAGAGAGAGTGGTGTGAAAATCCTGACCTTAAAGATGCAAGGAGTGTGATTGTTTGGGTGACTTCATTTATTGTGCTGCTGTGCAGTTTAAATCCTGGCCATAAGTCCAGCTCAGTTTTAAGCCTTTAGTGTGGACTGATCTTTAGTTCCCACTCCTTTTTCTTTATACTTGTTTATTGCCAGTTCAAACAGCCTGGTGTTGAGACGTGCTTCACTCCAGAGGTGATTTAGGCCCGTGGCATTTCTCACCATAAGGAAGTTGGTCGATCCTTGAACACTGTTTTTTGTGCACAACACTCAACAATGTGCGGGTGAGGGATTAAACTGCTGGACAGGATGAAATCATTCCTTCCTGCCCCCACTGAGGAGGACCTCAATCGTGGCTGAGATTTTACTAGAGGAAGGGCAGTTATGAAGGCCTTAATTTACTTCACACAGACTCATATCAGGGCAACCTTGCTTTCAACCAGCAGCATGTAAAATAGCAAGAGAATGCTCCTCTGCTTACTTAAACAGATTATTTGCCTTAGTAATGAAGGAAGAAAATATGAGCAAGAACAAACTGCTCCAGACCTGCTGTTTAGCTAAGAGCCCGTGTACGTGTTTGCTAAACAGAGTGAGAAGTGTGGTCACAGCTGTGTGGGAGTGGGCTGAAGTGACAGACCAAAACATGTGAGCTCCAGGTAATTGATGGAGAGCTCTCCCTGCTCCTCGAGGAGCGTGAGGAGCAAGGATTCTTGGATGAATTGTTCCTGTGGCTTGGACCGACTTCAGCTTTCCATGGGAAACCCTCCCTGTGCTTGCCAGTCTGGCTGCTTGCCTGGGTTAGTGCCTAGGTGATGGATGGTGGTTTGGATGTCACCCAGGCAACAAAACCTTGGTCCTGTGCTCCAGGGCATGCAGCATTGCCTGTGGTTGTGCGTGGAGACTCATATTCCCTGCTCTTCCCCATGACTGTTGAAGGAGATGGGCAGCTCTGACCTCCCCAGAGGAAAGCTAACATTCTTCCCCGGGCAGCCCATGGAAAATCAACAGTTCTAGGGGACAGTTAATTGAAGAGTACGGAGAGATGAGACAGAAAACCTTTACGAGCCAGTGCCCAAATAGATGTGACTGGGAACTGTGGTGTCAGCAGTGGGGCTGAGCTGTGTGGGTCAGAGGAGTGACCATGAAGAAGGACGGTTGACTGCTCAAACCAGGTCTGGGTCTCTCAACAGGAGCACTGAGCAGCTGCTGAGTTTGGGTTAGGGTGACCAGTTATCCCTGTTTATCCAGCCCAGCCTGGAGGTCCTGAAAAAGCCCTCATGAGTCTCCCTGGGACATGGGATGTGTCAGTACTTATGTCTTTGGGAACTGCCTTCTGGCAGTGCTATGGCAGGATGAATGGGGACACAGGGCTCAGTCCCAGCCTCCCCTGGGTCAGGTAGCTTTTTGCTGGCTCCATCCTGGATCAGAGAACCAGGAAGACTTAGAAAACACCCACACCTTGCCTTTCTATGTTTTCCCTGGGATCTAAAAGGTGTCTAATAAAGGGCTGAGCTGTCCTTTTAGCCTGTCTCAGCAGGGTGGTCACTAGGGCTCTATCTGTCCCACTGACTGTTTCAGTGGCACATGCACGTGCACAGACTGAAACACAGGCTTCTGGCAGCCTCCACCTTTTGAGGTACGTGGGTTGAAATTAGCTGACCGATTAAGAAGTTACAAGGGTGGGCTGACACACCAACATGGTGTTTTGTTGCCTTTCTTTAGAAAACTGGGCTAATAACAGTAATAAACCTGGCAGCTTTGTGGCTCTGGTGATGTATCAGCATGCTGTCATGCTCTGATGGTAAAACACTTCAATCCAAGTGAGCAGGAGGTGATGGGCCTGTGGAGAGACATATGTTCCTGCTCTATTATTTTTATTGCTCTTAATAGCAGTGTTTTTAAAAGCCCTCCATTTCCTGATCACACCTTTAAGTGACAAAAGCCTGTCTCCATGGAGTGAGAAGGCAGGAGGAGAGTCCCAGAGGAGGCAGGCACAGGAACAGCCTCTCAGGCAGTGGCTGTTCAAGCTCCGTGACCGTGGGCAGAGCAGGATGTGCTGTGGAGATCTCAGTGTTCCTGAGAAACCATTTGCTTTGTGTTTCCCCCTCCCTGGCTGCTCACAGAGGAGGGAGCCCTGCCACGCTTGATGATCCCAGCCCTGTACAAGCTGCCCAGAAGAGGACTCAGCTCTCAGCAGGTTCAGGGATGGCCCATCTGGGCTGATTCTCTGCAGCACCTGGGGTAGTTTCTTTGCTGTCCTCCCCAGAACCATCATTGACACCCCTCTCTTGAAGCACCAAGATCTTGGGAGCCAGCTTCAGCTCAACTGGTATCATGGACCAGGAGGGAGAAAGGGTGCATTTAATCCCTGCTGCCCCCAGCTCCTCATCAAAGCAGGAATGGAGGGTGCAGCCCCCCCAGCAATCTGATGGAGTACGATTCCCATAACACTGTATCATTTGCTGAGAGTTGAAAAATTCCTCCCTGTCAGAGGTGCCCAAATGATTTAGCTGACACAGGGGCTGTAGTGTCCCACCAACTATGACTGAGACCCTGAAACTGGCCCAGGGGATGTCACCTAGGTAGGGTAGAAACCTGCCCTGTGCTCAGAAATTCCCAGGAGCTGCTAAATCAGAGATATTTGAAGAGATCAGAAGGAATCAGTAATGGCAGTGCTGAGACTTTTGGCATGGCAATGTCCACTTCTAAGGATTAAAAAAAATGTCACCCTGCAGTGGCAGTGGAGAGTGCACCTGGCTCGGGGCTGGTGATGAATTGCAAATTGCTGGTGTTTTGTAACAGGACAGCTTCATGCTCTTCTCTCCAGCCACAGGAAGAGACATCTCTCCCACAGATCAAAACAAATAGGTTGAAGTAAGAGTTCAGATGAAGGAGCCTGTCCACCCAGGGAACCCCATAAATTGCTCTGCCATCTCCCTGGGATAGCGGAGGGATACACATGTATTTGCTCTCCCTTTCCAAAGAAAATGCGACACAGGGAGGTTTGGAGGCAGAGAGATGGAGTTCAGAAGAGACCTACCTGTGTGGGTGGAAGTGCTGACAAGCAGGAAACCTCCAGTCTAATAGAAAATGCAACCTGATGGATGCATTTAATGGCAAGGACATCTAGGCTTTCAATGCCTGACAATCAAAAGTGTGTGTGTGGATGGATGGAGACTGCTGAGTCCTGATCCAGAAGCTCCTGTGTGCCTGTGAGAGCAGGATCCACTGGGGGGTTTAAAGCTGAGCTGTGCCCAGGTGATGGTTTGAGCAGGACTGACTGTTATACGGGGTAGAAATGGGCCAGCCTCCCACCATCAGTCATTGCTCTCCCCAATAAATTCAGTGTATTTCCTTTCAGATGCATTAGTACAGGAGCCCTGCCCATCCCAAATCCATCCTTAGTTGCAGCACAGCCCCAGGGCAGCACTGTGCCTGGGTCAAGCTGCCTGAACCCAAAATGCAGCATCATCTATGTGACCTCTCCAACCTTCATGGCTGACAACCAGCGTGTTTGACTCTGGTTTTCTCGCTGGTCAATGCAAAAATGACTGTCCTTTGCTCTGCAAAGTGCTTGAAGCACCAGCAGGAAGAAAGAAACCAGTTTTATCTGAATGGAAAGAGGAGGAAAGGGAGAAATTAAAGGACACGTCCCTGGCAGTCTGGGAGCTGGGCTGGTTTCAGTGATCAAAGGTGACATTAGAGCAGTGCTGGAAGAGGAGCTGCTTTAAACAAGTGGGTTTCATCTTAATTGCATCTCTCTAAAGCCAGTGTAGCTGTTGTGCAACGAAACCTTTCTGAGCCAGAGCCTGATTGAGAGGATAGGGCAAAGGAAGAAAGAGAATGGGGAGAGCAAAGCTGTGTCCCCAGCCTTCAGGGAGGAAGGCTGGAGGAGGCTGAAACTTGCTGGAACGCAGTGGTGCGTGAGCCTCTGGCACTCTGCTGTGCTGGGGTCTTGGTTTTGAGATCTCCTTGGGGAGAGCTGTCAGGGAGATTCCCAAAGGAAAGAGCAATAACTTCTCCAGGGAGTCCCCAGAGACTGCAGGCAGCCCAGGGGGATTTCTGTCCCATGTCACAGCTGTGAAGAAGGAGGATTTAGATCAGAGGTGACTCATCTGCCTGCCCAGAGCTTGACTCTTGGAGCTGCCACATCCAGAGGGACACGGAAAGGAATTTGAGCCAGTCACCTCTGGCTCCAGCACTGAAGGTCCATGCTACCTCCACCTGAGGGGTCAGGTCTCTCAGGGTCCAAAATTCCCTACCTGAGGCACAGCACTGTGGCAATCAATCCATGATCTGAAAGAGGCTCATATCTGCTGGGATGAGCTTTGCTTGCCAGATCTCAACAGTGCCCTAGATAACCCTTCTCCATCTGTGGGCAAAACCAGGTGGGCACAGCAACAGAGCTGACGATCTTCAACAGCCCCAGAGGTGGCCATACACCATGGGGCTGGTGTATGATCAGCTGAAGACAGGCAACACTAATGAGCAGTTGATTAGAATAATCACAGCTTCACCTGTTCATCAGCAACGGAGCATTTCCTAATCAGCTACAGGAGGGGCCCTGAGAGGGGTCCGAGCTCGAGGAATTTGAAAAATAACTCAGCAGGCAGGAAGGGGACACTGGTGTTTGCAGGTGTTGGACAAAGCAAGAGTAGCTCTATTTATTTTTGTTTGTTTGTTTGTCTGTTTTTGTTTAGGCACCTTTTAAGTTTGGTAGCAGCCTGGCAGCGTTTGGTCAGAGGGTGCTTCTGCTTCTCTGTAACACATTAGTTGGACAGACACCTCCTATGAGGAAAGGTTGAGAGAAGTGGGATTGTTCACACAGAAGAGAGAAGAGAAGGTTTCACAGTGACCTAGTTGCAGCCTTCCAGTACCTGAAGGGAACCTGCAAGAAAAATGGAGAGGGACTATTTACAAGAGCCTGTAGTGACTGAACAAGAAGGAATGGCTTTAAATTGAAAGAGGGCAGGTTTAGATGAGATATTAGGAAGAAGTTCTTAACTGTGAGGGTGGTGAGTCACTAGAACAGGTTGCCCAGAGAAGTTGTGGATGTCCCATCCCTGGAAGTGTTCAGGGCTAGGCTGGCTGGGGCTCTGAGCAACCTGGTCTAGTGGAAGGTGTCCCTGCCCATGGCAGGGGGTTTGAACTACATGATCTTTAGGGTCCCTTGCAACCCAAACCATTCTATGACTTTTGCTCAAGGTGTGTCTGTAATCAGAAACAGGAAATGCTTTGCCTGCTGCAGGAATGCAGCTGTCCCAGGGAGCAGCACCACATTTCACATCACCAAGAAGTGCTCAAGAACTGCCTTAGGATTCAAGCCACAGCACAGCCTGTGCAGTTTCTGTGTGCCTCAGTTTCCTCACTGGGTTTCATTGCTCCTAGAGGCTGCCCAGAAAGTGGCCCTTCAGTTGAAACCACCAGACCTCCCATCCCTTGTAGCTGCTACCCTGGCAGTCCCTAAACTCTAGGACCCCTAAACTGTGCTCTGTCTCTTTTGAGCCAAAGCTCAGCTGGGAGGGGAGGGCTGAGCCTTCTTCCCTAAGAGAAGCATCTGATGCCCTCGCACTCAGACAGAGGTATCTGCTTTGCCCTCTGTTTTTCACTGCCTTTGGTTTTCAAGCCTACTTCTCCCTGCTATCCTGCTCCTCAGCCCCCTGTGTGCCTCCTCCAGCCCAGCCCCTTGAGGACGGGGACGGTTGCATAAGCCACGCGCTGTCCTCCAGCCCGCTCCCGCATCGGCATTCATGCTGCACAGCCCCTATTATTGGGCTTGCAAATGACACTAATTTCCCTTCCCAAGCCCTCCCTATAATTTAACAGCAATGTCCTGTACTCAGATATTATTAGCTGTGTCTTACGTGAACAGTTGCCCTCTTTGTGTTGGTGGGGGGAGATAATGAATCTGACTGGGACAGCAGACCCGGACCCAGAGCCCTTCGTCTTTATTTTTTAATTGCCCTGGCTGGCTGGGTTGGAATGGCATTACACAGGCTCTGCTTCAGCCAGCCTCATTCCTCAGCTGTCAGCTCAGAGGGGATCCCCAGACCTCTGCACTACAGGAGCAGGATGTCTCAGGAAGCAACCAGCGAAGGCAGTGGACACAGGGCTTTCTAACCTCCAGGTAGCTGTGTTCTATTTCAAGTCCTATCCCTCCTTGAGAGGCTCAAAGCCACCCAGCTCTTTTGTTATACCCTATTCCTTTCAGGTTTTATTGTGCTGGGCTGAATACAAGGTGACCTTGAACCTTAGACACACCACACATACACCTGAGCGTGTTCTGTCAAGAGCGAAGAGAAGAATGAACTGAAAAGGTAAGCTCCAGATACACTGACCTGCCCCAACCCATGGCTGTCCGTGCTGTGAGCAGCTCAGCCCACGCTGTGCTGCCTTCCTGACCTTTCCTGCCCATGCCTCCCTTTCCAGCCAGCACACCCTTTCCAGTCCAATGCAATTTGCCATGTGGGGAGTTTCTGATGGCTCCAGAATGAAGTAACAGGACATAGTTTGGCCTTCAGTTCTTCCACTGTAGATCAGATATATGTGAACAGACATTCACATCCTTACTGTTTTTTAAAGATCTCCTGCATTAGTTCACTGCCCATGGGCAGACTCTGCTGCTGGGTGTGGACAAGGGCAAGACTCAACCCCTGGGGTCCCAGGGATGGAGCAGCCCAGGAGCAGATAAGGGAAGAGAGAGGGAAGCAGTGAGGTGCTGGACAGGATTTCCTGGTTAAGAATTGGAGAATGCTTCTGGAAACTCAGCTTTGTTTCCCTGGACACTGGAAATAGCACATTTTCCTTCCTCCCACGTAGTCATCAGGAGTCTCATCCTGGCGGTAGATGAGGAATTGATGCTCCAGCTTTGTTAATTTTCTGCCCGTACTTGTCCTCAGCAGTGCCACGAGTTTGTGAAAAGGATTTGCATCTGGCTAAGTAAACATATTAGAGATTCAGTCTGTAGAAGAAGACTTACAATATCATCTTCAGTTGACCCCACTCCTCCTGATTACCAGCCTTCCCTTGAGCAGATGCTCAGCTCCACAGCAGGGATCACAGATGCTGGCTTTTTCTCAGCTCAGTTTCTGCAAAAATGTAATATTCCTGCCGATAATTAAAGATAAAATCCAGGGCTTTGCTACAGGCCATCTCTGCTGGTGACTTAGGAACTTAATCTGAAGCTTAGCAAAGGTTTTGCTAATTTAAAACCAGGAAGGGCTATTGGTCTGGGCTCAGTAACAGAGGGAGGGAGAAAGCCCAGACAGACTGAGTCGGATCAGCTTGTGCTGTCATTTCTTCTGGCTTTGATTAAGTTCTCCTGGGAAGACACCCAGCCAGGCCCCGCTCCTTCTCCATGTCACCTGAGGTTGCTCCACCAGCTGGCTTCAAAGCTTCAGTGGTGGCAGACATCTCTTTGAAATATCCTTTGTTCACCTGAGAATATCAAAAATAAAAGGAAGAGAAGGAAGAAAGCAGGGAGAAGAAAAACTCCGTGGGCTTTTGGAAAATGTGTGATGGGTGTGCCCCCTGCCAGCTGTGTGTTGGATCAGCCATACAAATCCTGGGGGCTTTGAGAAGATCCACCCACCCGCTGTTGAAAGGATTTAGGCTGGGAGGAGAGAGCAGAGCGGGTGGAGAGGATGGTGCCAAGCACCGGTGTCACCACAGCCCTCACAGGATCTGCCCAGTCCTTGGGGTCGCTCCTGGGGCTCGGCTGAGGGGGTTTGGTTACAGGAGGTCGAACAAGGACGAGGATGGCAGGGAGGAGACACTGATGTCATGAGCTGCTGTTGGGAGTTTCCCTGCAGTATCGCAACTGTTGATCTCTACTGTCTGGCTGGAAGGATGTGGTGGTGATGACAGCTCCTCTTTCCTGGCCAAGGTGCTGCTGTGGGGGGTGGATTAGCATTGGTTTCAATGGCTCTTGGCATATTAAGAAATCTCCAAAATAATAAACGAGTGAGTGAGCTGAGGAGGTGAGTTCATGCCGTTGCTTATCACCACTCCCATCAGAGACACTCTGTAGTTGTGTGGTCTATGTTGGAGACAATGAAGTGATCTTTATAACTGCTGAAATCAGCCAGGGCTATCCCTCGTGGAGTAGAAAAACTGGGCAATCCCTGCTGCCTCCTTCCCATCTCTCCTGCTGGCCAGCAAAAGCAATTTACACATCGAGTGCGCAGTGTCCGGAGGAGCATCCCTGCTCCCGATACCTCCCTCCTGCTGCCGACGGCTGTGCCCCTCCCTTGGCAGCAGGGTTTTATTTTTACCTGTTAACCTGTATTTTCCCACCAGCATGATGATTACTGATGCCTCTTACCTCCGGGGGGGAAGAGGTGAAAATGCTTTCTTTAAAAGTTTTGGAGAAGGGATATCAGTCACACTGCCATGGTTTGTGCACAGGGTGGAGCAGAGTCCTTCCAAAGGGCAGGAGATGTCGTAGGTGCCAATTGGAAGTCCCTGGTTTTATAATTTCATGACAATGTGGCCCTGACAGAACTTGCAAAAGCAGAAAGCAAATCACCCTGACTCTAATTCTTTCCACCTGGGGTCATGAGAAAAGGAATGTCACTCCAGGCTGGGGCTGGCAGGGCACAGCTCTGCTTGCCCAGAGGGCCCCACCTGGAGACTTCTGGAGCAGAAGGCTTCCCCTCCTTCTCCTCATTCCTCTGATCAGCACAGCAGCAAGGTGCTTCCCCTCTGAGAAAGGCTGCTGAGAGAATGAATCCCAAGGAGCAGGGCTGTGAGGAGACAGCAAAGGGACTAGAGGATGCAGAAAAATGAATCCTGGTGCCTCAGACAGCTGGATTTATGCAGTGAGGACATGCTGGAGAAGCATTCCAGGGAAGGGTGGTTAGGTGATCTCTCAGGATGTTTTCCCCTTTGTACTTTCTTCAGTGGGCTGACACAAAGATCCTTCTTCTGTTTTCCTGATGACCAATGGTCCACCATTAAAAACAATAATCTGATGACATGAATTTTTTTTCAACAGCTATAAATAGGTTTTAATGTAGCTTCAGCCATTTACACCAGTCTGGTCTTTTTTATCTGGAGTGGTGGAAAAAAAAAAAAGATTTAAAAAAAAAGAACCAAGGTTGCAAATACCACTTTTTCCCTTTCCTTTGGTTGGCCACCAGCACCTTTCGCTGCCAAAAGACTCACAGCTCTACACAGACCCGGCAGGCTGTCTTCTGATCCTCTGATCCTAACATCTAAGCAAATACATGGAGAGTGAAAAGGAGAGGAAAACAGCATCAGACCAAAAGGGTGATGTGTGTGGAAAGGGACCATTGTGCTGATTCCCAAGCTCTGACATCCCATGAGCCTGCCAGGATTTCCTGCAGTCTGGCAGCAGATCACGCCCAGGAATACTGCTAATGAAACAGCTTTGAGAAGTGTGAAAGGTTGGGAGCTGCTGCACCTTCACTGGGGGGTGTCTGGGCTTCTGGAGATTACAGAAACTCTGGAGAGAAGGTCCTGATTTGTGAGGAGGGGATTTCTGATGAAGCCCGTCCAGGAGCTTGGAGCTGAATCTCAGTCCTGCTCCATGATCCTGGGCAGTTTGCACATGTTTGCAGAGCGCTCTTGTGACCCCTCCTGTTGTTGCAAGGAGTTACTAGGAAAGGACAAAAGGTGAGAGCAGGGAATGTCTCTGAGTCACTGTATAAATCCATGAAGATGAAGACCATGTTTCATCCCCGCACCAAAAGTCCTCAACTCCAAAGGCATGGCAGGATTGGGAGAGGCAGCAAGGATGGCCACCAGTGTTTGAGGTGTCTGTAGGGGACAGATTGTTTGGTCTTGGAGCATCTTTGCTGCAGACAGCGGTTGCACCTTGGCTCGTCCTGTGACCACCAGAGTCAGCAGATGTGCAGAGCCCAAGTGTTATTACTGGACACGAGCAGAAGATTGTCATCATAGAGCTGGAGAGAGCAGAAATGGCCACCAGGCAAACAAAACTGGCAGGTGAGATGTGATCACAGATCCTGATGGAGAACAGGACATGCTTCTCTGTCAGCAGAAAATGCTTTAACACCTGTGGCCTTCAACATGGGATCTTTTTCCAGATGCTCCTAATATGAAATCAAATGTGTCTTGATTGAGCACAACAATGAGAAAATGGAAAATGCATAGCACAGGGCTGATGATAAGACAGCTCTTTCTTGCTCTGTGTCTTATGTGACTTATTTCCCCAAGCTTACCAGGAACTGAGCTCCTCCAGAGAAGCAGTGGATGGTCTCTGCACAAGTTTGACAAGAGCTCTCAATGCCAGGCACACAGGTGCCATGTACACAGCCTCCGAGGTATCTCTGAGTTTGTTCCACTTGGGAGATGGTGCCTGCTCCCCGAGTCTGCAGCCAGAGTGTTTCAGGCAATGGAGGCCAATTACCTTCCACGTTGAGCAATTTGGGAGTGATTTCGCGCTTCCTGGGCGCACCAAAGCTGTGCCCGGAGAACCCGTCCTTTTGGAGCACGGATGCTAAACATCAAACAGGACTTGAAGTTTCCAGCTTTTAATTTCCCATTTAACCAAGGCAATTAAAAGCATCACCATGTAAAGTGGCTGATTTTCTCCTGCATTTTTATTTGCCTGTGTCCTTAAAGAGAGTGGCTCAGAAGCAATCACATCCATCCCGCAGCAGTGTCCTACTGCAGCAGGAACAAGCCCAGCTGCTTACCCCTGTGAAGGGCATCTGAATGTCTCCTCCACAGTAACACAGCCCTGAAAACCTGGACTCACAGAGGACCCCCTAATCCAGCTGGAGACCCACTGTGCAGGCATGTCTCCATATGAGATGGCTGCAAGGCAGCAAGGGAAGGAGGATAAAAGTGAATTATGAGGACAGGGCCACTGATTGGGGTGGGAAGGTCCTGAGAAGATGCAGCCAGACTTTTCTTGGAGATGTCAAGAGAAAGGAAGAGGGCAATGGATGCGAGTTGTGGCCAGTGAAATTCCAAATAGATGTTCAGAAAGAAATTTACCCTTGGGGTGGTCAGGCATTGGCACAGGGGCCCAGGGAGGTGGCGAATCCCAGCCCTTAAAGATATTGAAGACTTGACTGGATGAAGCTTTCCCTAACAAGTACCAGAGAGGTGATGAGTGCTGGCTGAATGCCTTTGAGCTTTCTGCCTGGGCTCTGGGCAACACCACCCGCTCCCTTATCTGGAGGGGGAGCAGGTTGTGCCGCAGCACCAGGGAAGGTTACAGGGAAAAATGCCTCAAAACAGTGGTGCTCCTGCCTCGGGGCAGACATGGCAGGAGTGCCTGGAAACATCAACTTCTCTCTGAAAAAAAGAGAACAGCAGAAATGACTATAAAACTTGTGAGAAGCATCTGAATGGGATGGTGAAGGTCCTCCTGAAAGCATGATAGGAATAACCCAGCCCTACAGCTGTGAGAAGTGTGTGCAGGTCACCCATCTGGCTGGGCATTCCCAGGTCACTGACAATTCCTCAGGGTACATCCAGGTTTTCCCTCTCAGTGCTGGCTCTTAGAAGATTTTGAAGTGCATTTCTTTCCATTGGATTATCTCTGGGAGCTTTAAAGTGTGGCAGCAGAGGTGGCTGTATCATCCCATTTGTTTCCCCGGCAGCTGACAGATTTTTAACCAAGTAATTAAGGGTTGTTTTTGCTTGTACCTGAAATCAACCAGTGAGGCAGAGATAAGGTAATACCATCGCAGCAGGTGCTCCACTATTATTTCTGGCTATGAATTAATCACAGCCACTATGGCCCTGTCAATAGGTGCATTGATCCTTTACTACCACAATAAGAATTTCTACCAGTTATGCTCTCTTCCTCTCTAGAAATACTTTGGAAACTGTAGACTTAATGAGCACGGGTCTAGGCTCTACCCAGAACACTAATAGCATCCATTAAAAAAAAATAAAAAAATCCAGCCCTTTATTTTCTGGCTGCTGAAAAGCCTGTTTCTGTTAAGTGCCCATGTCTGGGGTCTGCTGAGGGAGGCTGAACTCTCCAATTCACAGGAGGACCCAAGCTGAAGATCCCAGCTGAGAGACTGGGAAAGATTAAAAGCAGCTGAAAGCAAACCATGCTGTCTTAATGAATGGCATTTGGATGCTGTCATGCCGTGGCTGTT
Source organism: Pachyramphus minor (assembly GCA_013397135.1). Classification (NCBI taxonomy): domain Eukaryota; kingdom Metazoa; phylum Chordata; class Aves; order Passeriformes; family Tyrannidae; genus Pachyramphus; species Pachyramphus minor. The sequence goes on along the minus strand of VYXB01000732.1, from coordinate 98,004 downwards.
GGCAGTGTCTTCCCTGAGAGCTGTAGCACAAACCTCGTGAGAACCAGTGCCTGGGGTGAAGCCTTGAGGAGCCACAGAGTGAGCTGAGGGTCTCACCTTTCCTTTCTGCTTTGGTTTGTAGAGCTCCACAGTGATGGGATGAAGTCCCAAACTGGGAAATGTGGCTGGATGGCCCCAAAATGCTTAGAGGGAAAAAAAAATTGTCACTCCTGCTTTCCAGAGAAGTGGTGCTGATGGTGCTGAGCAAACAGCCCGATGTGCATCCCAACAGGCACGACTCCAACACGTGCTCAGGACCTCATGCCATCCCTGCCACACATTTGGGATGGGCAGCACAACTGTGAGTGTGAGTGGCAGTGAGGGGACAGTCTGGCTGGACCAGAATCTTCTCCAGGTGGCTGCTGTCACATGCTTATATCCCCACATGGCTTCCAAGGAATTAAACTCGACTATGGAAAAGCCCCATTTCACAGTGTGTTTCCCTTGCCTTAAGGAAGTACTTGAGGAAAAAGTTCATGATGTTAAGGGATGCTTTGGGCAAGTTTTTCCCTCTTGGAGGAAGGATGAGCTACTCAAAGAAAGCTACAGATTCAGAAAACCAAAGGAAAGTTCTGTGCAGACTCTTCTGCCCTTACCGGAATTATCAAATTCCAGTTTTTAAGGCTCTGGGCTTTGTTACGGACTTGGTAAAACACAGCTAATGATCTGTGGTCTGTGTATTTACACTGCAAACTCTTCCACGTCAAGACTACTTCCCAGCTTATCCAGCTGGGAATTGGTGGTTTAATTTTCAGATGGAAACTCGGCACAGGCTGTTTTGTAACAAACAGTAAAGTAAATTCCAATATGTCCCTAATGACTCGAATAGGCAGGATTAATCACCCAGGTTTCCCACCCAAACAAATAGAGGAAACAGCTGTCACAACTGACATACCTTTCAAAAGCTGAAAAAACTTTCCAAGCATGGGCTGGTTTGGAAAGCTCAGTGTTGACTTTTGCTGCACTACCAAACTACTTAACCCTCAGAACGGGTCAAGTAATATGTTTCTTTTAGATACCCCGATATATTTTATTTTCTTTTTAGCTGGTTAAACTTTATTTGAACTTTTATTTGATAAATTAAATTAATTAAATGGAAGAGATTAATATTTTTTAAAAGAGCTGATTTCTGAAACTTTTTTTTAAATTTATTTTTATAGCCATATGGGAAAAAAAAAATAAAGAATGTGGACTGAATCAAAGTGGGTTTTTTCCCAGGTTTTTTTGTGGGTTTGGTTTGGGGTTTTTTTGTTTGGTTTGATTTGCTTGGGTGGTTTGGTTTGGTTTGTTGTGGGGCTTTTGGGGGGTTTTATTGTTTCTGTTACTCTTTTGTTTTGATGATTCAGAATAAATAGCCCCCCTTTACCAGGCTTTGACAAACATTTGGGAGGGTGATCCACTTTTCCCACCTGCAAATAGACCCTCATGGCAACAGCTCAGGGAGTTAAGGAGAATGAGGATGTCATGATATGATTCACCTACTCACTAGTAAACATTCATTACTGATAGGGAATTATTTCCTAGACTTAACCACAACTTTAACTGTGTGCTGAATAAGCTGAATAAGCACAACCCAGGAAATTCCTACACATTCAAGTGGTAAGTATTTAAATACTGGTTTCACCAGTAAATAGCCCCTGGGCCAAAAAGGGCTTGCTTGATTTATTTGTTAAAAGTTTTCCTTTATTGAACACAGCTGAACAGAGAAAAAAAGAGAAAAAACAGCAACACTAAAGAGGTAGCTGCCCAGAAATCCCAGGAGGATCCAGACTTAGAAACCTTCTCTTATCACCAAACAGGAGGGATTCAGATGAGAAACACAGAAATCAGTGCTTAGAAGTTCTTTTGCTTGAGCTTAGTGTCCATTCTCCAGAGATGACCAGAGATGTTTGAGTTAGAAATAGGTCAAATTGAAATTAAAAGGTAAGAAATGTCCTGGCCAATCCAAGATAAGCAGTATTTTCTCTCGTACTATTTGTATATACAAAATGGTGGGAGAGAAGCCTTAACAATCTTGAATAGCACAAAGAAATGGCAATTAGTAAGTATATTGTCCTCCTCACACCAAACAAATAAAGGGTACCAGAGAATTTGAAACAAGCAAGAAGCCATACTTTTCCCCATGTTGTGTTTTTAAATGATGAATATTATTGCTCCAGGGAAAGTGTAACAGATTCAAAAGTAGCCTGAAAATTTCATGGGAAAAGCATCAGGGCCTGTTAATAGCTGTGTATCAGTCTCCACTTCAGGAGTCCATCAGCCACAAATTGCTTGAAACAAGGAAGAAATTCCAAGGTTGAATCACTCCAGACAGGGTTTTTTTTTTATTTCAAAGAAACTCCTGCTAGAGTTCCCTATCAGTGTCAAACAGAGGTGCAGGATGAGATGGACTTCTGGTAAATCCTTTTTGTTTTATGCTTTTCACTGGCAATGCCTTAATTCCTACCCATGACAGCTTTACCTTCCACTGGTCTGGGATTTCTCTCCAGCATGTGGCTGGTCCATTGCCAGGAAGAACACCAAACAGGCTCAGACCATCAGGCCTTTGGAAGCCCAGGCCCCCAGGATTCAGTTTTGAGTTAGAAACCATGAACACTGTGAGCTTAATTCTTCCTGGTGACTGAACCAGGTTTTGCCCAGAGCTTGTCCTAAAACATTTTTCTTGTCCCCACAAGACCAAGGAACTTGGATTTTCATACTATTAGGAGACAAAGAGGTGCCAGACCACTTTATACATATACCCATGTACCACTGGGTCCTAAATGCCTTCTTGGAACCAACGTGGCTCCTCTCTGGCTTAAGCTCCCACTTGAAAGCACCCTGAGACACCAAGGCCGGTCTCCTTGAGTTTGCTCTTTCCATTTATCTCCCCTCTGCTAAAGATACACTCCTTATGTCTTATTTGCATTTGTCTGCCTTCATCTCTCAGCCATTGGCTCTTGTTCCAGCTTTCTCTGATAGATTAAAAAGCTCTTTAGAAACTGGTGTTTTCTTCTGCTGACGGCACTTATGCACTGTAATCAAATCACCTCTTGACCCCCTTTCTGATAAGCTAAATAGGCTCTTTCAAGGTCTTGTTGAAATTTTTTCTGTTGCTCTCAGATTATTTGCAAGCTCTCTCCTGCAGCACTCAGCCTGTACACTGCACTCCCTGGGATGGGGAGAGGACAAATTGGTGTTTTAAAGAAATGGGAAAAGTTGTGGCATAGCTGAGGCTTTGGCTTAGGGTCTGGCTTTGCTGCAAGGGCATCTACCTGTCCACAGCCTACCTGATACCTGTGGCATGCTCCCCTTTTATCTACACATGCCAAAACTCACCCTTCATGAAATCAGTCATTCTTTGCCCTCCTATTCAGGGCACAACTGGTCTCAGTACATGGCAGCCCTGATTCCCAGGCAGGAATCCTTCTCTTCAGGCGACACACCTGGAGCACTGAACACCCACCAAAGAGAAGTGACCCTCTGAAGTGTCTCCTGTGAACTTGGGGCAGAGCTGTGCCCCAACACATCTGGTGCTTGCTGCTCCTCTCTCTGGCTGTACCCTCCCAGAGCACATCTTCTTCCTCTCATCTCCTCCATCTGTTCACTGCTTCACCCCCTTTAGGGGCCTGCAGCCCTTCTTGGGACACAACATCCTCACCCTGCATATGTCCCCTGCAGAGGTGTCTCCCTCCCTCAGAGCCCTTCCTTTGCCGCAGGATGACCAAGCATCTTCTCTGCAGTGTTGTGAGAACTGCAGGATGTAGAAGATCTTTTCCTTTTCACAGCCAGATGTTGTCAGCCTTTAGTTTACAGCTCCATTTTTAATAAAGATCCTCCACTGCTCCCACTGCCTCTGTAATTTTTTGTCCATGAAGCAAGGAGCCCCAGACTTGAAGCCCTTCCTGAGTGTCAGACTTGGAATGATTCCACCAGCTTTTCCCACCGCCCAGAGGCATTCAAAAGGTATTTAATTAAACCCACATCAGAGAGCTGTTAGCAAGCTTTCTCCAATTACCAAGGTGGAGAGGACTACATGTCATGGGGGGAAATGAGCAGACATGAAATGGTTTCGTTGCCTGTGCCTTCCTCACTGTCAGATTAATTGGCACTTTTCTTCCAATTTAAGGCAAAGCTCTGGGCACAGACAGGTCACAGCATTGCAGTGCAATCCCATCCCATTTTCTAGTTTCCTCTCTCAATATGATTGAAAATTTCCTTAGACACTTGAATCACACTGGGCTCTGTATATCAGAGAAAAAGAAGGAAAATTAATGGCACTCAGATTGATCCTACATGTAGGGTTCTTTCAGGATCTCTGTTCTCCTCTTTCTTACCCGTTCTGTGTGCATATGCATTAGCTTTTCATATTGTTTTAACACATCCCTCAAAAAAACAAGTGGTTGAAATCAACCTCAAATGGACTTGCAGCTGCCCAGGCCCTCTCTGTATGGAACTAGTTGAATTAGTCAGATGGTGATCCACTGTGACTGAGAATCTTCCTTCATGGATGTCACGTTGAGCTTGCAAGGATCAATCAGCTGCAAGGAGAGCTGCCTCTTCAAAAGCATTAACAGGAGACTTGCCTAGCAAAGGTGCTCCCTCTGTGTCCCCCAAAGAGCTGCTGGCTCTCAGGATGTGTGTGTCATACTTAAAGTCCTTCATGTGCCCTGTCACAGCCTGGTGCTGTGTCCCAGTTGGGACTGGCAGAACACTTCTGCCACTGGGGGAACTTCCTAATTGATGCTGGTTGGCCACTTCTGCAAGGGCCACAGCTGTGGCACCAAATGTGGGCTTTTTGCATGCCTGAACATCTGCAGATAGTTAATGCCCCACTAACAATTCACAGTTCATGACATTAAATGACGTGACACCACGCTCCATGGCCTTGCATCCCACTTAGGATCCACGTAGTGGTACCAGTGCACAGTACCAGGATGACTGGTGGTCAGCACAGACTCAGAGCAAGGTGTGGAACTTGAGGCTCAGGGGCTGGAGAGAACCACGTGCCAGGACCGGGTAAATAATCAAAGTGCTGCTCCTTGGGACACACAACACTGTGTCCATGTGGGACATGTTGGCACAGCACTGCCGAAGCATGTGCTTCCTTTGGAAGGGGAGGGAACCAGACTCTCACCCCAGGGAATATAGAAGCAAATTTAACAGCTCTATTCTTTGACTCCCAAACTCAAATCTAGGCTGTGTTTGCATCCTTGGAAATCCTTGTAAGAGTGTCCTAAGGGTGTTGACAATCAGCTCCATTTTTCCTCCCACAGTTACAACTCCAGCAACACAACAAATTCTCTTCTATCAAATCAGGGCACCAGGTTTTGTTTATTATTTGGAAATTGCAAACCAGCCCTACCTCAACCTGTGAGCCCATGAGGGGGACATGCTGCTATGACAACAACATGAGGCTGAATCATCCAGACAGACAAGACACATAATTGTGTGATCACCTGTTCCCGCTTGTTCAAAGGAAATTTTATTAGTGCTGCTGGAAGTACATTAAGGAACAAAGCATAAAGCATCCACACATCAGTCGGGGCTCAGCTAATCAGTGCAAGCACTGCCTGAGCCTGGTGCCTCACTGTTTGGCCACTCAGCATTTCACATGCTTCAGAACAGGATTTACAGAAACTTGTGTCTGTATGTGAAAGATGAGGGAAAAAATCAGTTTCTACTAATAGGAAACATTTATGTCTTTTAAGAACACCAAGTTTTGACTGTAGGATATTTGTAGTCAGTGGAGTGACAGGCTGGATCTAGGATGATGGTTAGAGACTGGACATGACTGATGGACAACAGGACTTTTTTTAATGTTAAAAGACCCCAAAGCAACAATAATTAAAAATGGTAGGTGGGAGAAGAGAGCTGGTTTATTGTATTACAGACAAACAGGAGCATGCAGGGTCATAATTCACTCTGTCATACATGTAAATCTATATGTGCTTATGCTGTGCAGGTGCATCAACCTGCATTCATTTCCAGCTGCTGAGAGTGCAGTGCCACTTGTTTCCTCACTCCCTTGTTCCTCCTAACATGAGGGTGCCAAAATTACAACTCCAGCCATAGGACTGCTTTGTATGTCCTTTTTTAGCCATATAACCCCTTGGCAGCACAAAAATGGCTTAATGTCACTTCCAGAATATCCCTAAATGCAGGTGTCTGGCACCCTTTTTTATGTTCTGTCCTTTCCAAATCTGTTGGTGGTTTTGCTTCCTGAAGTCTTTCATACCTTAATCTCATTCACCCAGAAGACTCCAGCAGGTAGAAAGGGCTGCTCAAGTGGAAAAAACCCCATTGTATTTAATAATCACACTCCTTTTGAAAAGGTGGTCAAAACATTCAAAAGGAATTTTTTTTTTTCAGGCGTTTTGTCAAGATTTCAACACTCAGTGACAAAAAAAGCAATTTCAATAGGGTATTTACAGCACTTGAAGATTTTCTACTGGGAGCATCAATGGCATTTTTACATGATTTGGGGAATTTTCTGCCAGTGCTCCATTCTGATAGTGCCCAAATAAATATCAGTCGAGTTCCCCCAGAAGCTGACAGGCAGCATTGTTGGCAGCAGCAATAAGAGCTGAGATGTGGATATTTCCTCTGTAGATATTGCACATGCATGAGTGTCTCACTGAGAACATTTCCATCTGCTCCATGGTGAGCAGAAGATGTGGGTATTCCACAAGAGCCATGCTGAGACCACTCAATCAACCAATAATAAAACCAGCCCCAGAGTAATCTGAAAACAAGAGGTTCAGATGCACAGACATGAAACACTGCAGAACGAGCCTGTGCTACAAACCAGGGCTGTTCCCTTCAGTGACAGAACACATTGTGAAAATCAGCATCTCTTCCCACTTTCCTGTATGTGGTACCAAGGTTTAGCCAGGTGCAAGGAGACACTTTGAAAGTCAGCTCCAAAAGACACTCAGGAAGCAAAAAAATCCCAGGAGGGAAGATAGTGAAGCATGACAACAGACTTACAGACAAAAGCAAGACCTCTGTGTTGAACAGGCAGTGAAATGCATTGAAAAGTGGCTGGAGGCCAATGTCCAGAAGGTGGTGATCAGCAGTAGGAGGTCTAGTTGGAGTCCAGCAGCTAACAGTGCACCCTGGGGTCAATATTGGGCCCTATCTTGTTCAATACCTTTATTAGTGACCTGGATGATGAGGCAAGGATGTGCTCTCAGCAAGTTTGCTGATGATACAAAACTGGGAGGAGTGGCTGATACACCAGAAGGTCCTGCTGCCATCCAGAGGGACCTTGATGTGATGGAAAAATGGGCTGACAGGAACCTCGTGAAGTTCAGCAAGGGAAAAGTCCTTCACCTGAGGAACTACCCCAGGTACCACCACTGTGGTGACCGAGCACAGGAACAGGTTGACCCAAAAGGTTTCAGAGTCTCCACCGTTGGAGATACTCAAAAGCTGACTGGACATGGTCCTGCTTGAGCCACCCAGGCCAGATGACCTTCAGAGGTCCCTGTCAGCCTCAAACACTCTGATTCTGTGGAGGGTTCAAAGGGCATGTTGAACAAATGTGTCTTTGGACTCTTTTAGGAGGATGGACTAACCTTGTGAAGGCTCCTCCAGTCCCATCTGGATCCTGGCTGGGGTTGAGAGGATTGTCTTCACAGCAGGTCTACACCAGTGGCTCAGACTGCCACTGGACCAGATCTGGCAGCTGTGTTTGCTGAATGACACTGTGCTGGTGCTAGGAGATTTCTGCTTAAGAAGAGGGGAAATCTTGATTGCTTTGCTAATGTTTAAACTTCAAGCAATGATTTCGGGTTCCCTTTGCAACTCCATCTCCAGACAGAATATCGTAATCTTGTTGCACAGCTGCAGAAGAGCAGGGGCACCTGTGGGCATGGCTGTCACTTCTTTGCATGTTCTTAATGCTATAAGTTAGAAAGAAAAATTCTAAAGCAGGAATCTCAAAATAGACATCAAAAAGCAATCGTATGACCTTGCACTGCTTAGAAATCTGGGGATGCCTTTTGATGGGGTCCTCTTGCCAAAGGTGAGGCAATCTTGTGCATTGGCCTTTAAACTCAGTTTTCTTCTACAGCTTGGCAGATGGATTTCTTGATTTGGAAAGGGCTGACTGAGCTGTAGAGAATGGATGTGCCTCAGATCTCTTCCTTGAAACCTTCCCCTGGCAAACAAAGTGCAGGTAATGGACACTGTGTGAAGTGTGTGTGAGGGCTGTCATTCTGCTACATGATGTTATCAGTCACCTCCTCCCCCCCCACCAGCCTGACTTCAGAAAGATGGGATCCTTTCTACCTGTCTCAGTGAACAGAGCTAGGGGAACACACACACATGCAGCAGAGAACAGAAATAAGATGTAACCTGGCAGAAAGCAGACACACTGTCACACCTCCAAGGGGAAAATTGATACAGCCTCTTGCTTCTGTTTCAAAATCAATTTCAAGCTGGTTCCGTGCAAGAAATGATATAAAGGGCATTAGGTCTGGCAATAGAGGCTGACGTTCCCGGGATGATGGATGGGAGATGAGTACAATTACCTGGATGCCTAAAGCTGGTACACAGCCTTTTTAGGTTCAGCAGGCTATGGCTGTCCTTCCCCATCAGCAGGATGATCAAAACAAACTCTGCAGAGCCTCTTATGGGGTTGGGCCTGCCTCTGCTCCAGTTATCTTGGAAAACAGAACAAGGAACAGCACTGGCAGCTGCTCAGAAAGGACCATCTGTAATGTTGCATCAAAGGTGACCTGTTGCACAGTGATGCAGGGGAACCTCTTATGCACTGGCAGCACAGCAGCACAGCTGCTCTCCTGCCCTCTGCTCCCCATCCCCAGGCTGCTGGTGTGCTGTCCCATACAGGGTCCTGTGGAGGGACACAGCTGGTAGCACTCCCTGCAGCAGCCTGAGCTTCCTAGACAAGAGCTGACACCTCCCAAATGCCGCATCCCGTGTCAGCCTCAGCCTCGGTGCCAATAACATCAGCCACAAACGCCTCACCAGGTGAGCTGAGAAAAGGTCCTTGCCAGTAAAAACACAGGGCTGTGTTTACACTGTTGTAAGAAATTATGTCAAAGTTGTGCCCACATCAATCAAGCATTGAATCTGATTCCTTCTTCCTGATGTCCTGGACGTGTCCTGCTGCTCATCCCCAAGGCTTGATTACACCAGCACTCCCAAAGGGATTTCCAGTGTAGGTGGTCTGTTGGCAGCAATCCCACTGTTCCCTATACCTGCCATCCCACCTGTCCCAAACTCACCATCCTCTTCTCTTCTGCATCTGATGAGAGAAGCAAAGCAGAAAATGCAGGACCAATTCCTACAGGCACCTTCTTGCACCCTCACCTTCTTTCTTTTGGAGACTCACCTGGAGCTGGTGTGGACAGTGGGACCATTGTGTGCTTGCAGGGAAAAAGATGCTGAGATCCTGGCACCATCCACTCACCCACCCAGTGCTCAGTGGGCCATCCATGGGTTCACAGAATGGGGACACCTGCTCAGGGGTCGTGTGATGCTCACAGAGTTGGATGTGCAGCAGGGAGAACACAATAAAACAACCGAGGTCCCTGAATTTCATCTCTGTGGAAGAAGGAGATGTGCAGGGGCACAGCAGGCAAGGGTTGCTTCATTCCTCCCTGATTGGAAAGGGCCTTCCACTGGCTTATCCTCTCTGCTTTTGTTTGGACGTCAAATGCAATTGGCAATGCCAGAAGGTGGCGATTCAGAATTTGACCCCAACTGCTGGGTGTGGTTTTTTCTCAGGCCAACAAAAACTCAGAGATCTATAGCCAGTTTAGGAGAGGTGGGGATGAAGGCACCTCATGTTATTTGAAGAAATTAATGAAGTCTAGTCTTTTTTTTCTCTCTTGAAAATTGAAATGCTTTGGGAAAACTGTATCCTCTGTCTCATGGCTACAGGCAGCTCTCCTGAATAAGCTATTGTCAGGCCTCAGAGACGTGAGTCACAGCATCTTTAATCTCTGGGCGGGAGCGTTCTCCATGGCTTTCATGCTTTGGAATAAATCTTCAGAGATGTTCCCAAATTAAGCACGATTCCTTTCTAATCTCCTTGCACTTCTTCCTCTCCCCATTTTATCAGCCAGGCTCAAACCCATTTCGCATGGCCTACTTCGAAGCAAACTGATTAATGCGATCGCCTCAGGTTTTAGGAGGGATCAGTGCTTACAGCACAGGAAAGGGCTCCTACTGTTGCTGGCAGTCCCAGCTCCACAGCAGCTTGGGAGGCTTACAGCGATCTGCCTGTGAGCAGAGCTGACAGCAGAGGGTGGCAGCGGGGATCACACACTCACATGGGCACCTTGCAAACTCCAGCAGGAGCCTGCTCAGTGTCCAGGAGATTCTCTGAGCCCTCGAGGATCAGAAGCAGCATCACGCTGTATAATGTGGCTGGTGCCTGCTGGGCTTGGGGGAGAAAGGGGAAGAAAGAGGGAGAAGTTGCTGCTCTGCAGAAGGGACATGCTGTACTGCCCAGGGGCACCCAGGGGCACCCCTTCCCTTCCTGCCCCTTGGCAGCAGGAGGGTGCCACAACCTCTGCCTGCTCCTTCAGCCAGAGGCAGCTGAGCGGGGCTTTGCAGCTCGTGCTGCTCAGCTGGCACACATCTGGTGCAGAAGAGAGGGTTTGCATCTGCATCACTGCCTTGTGGGATTCAGGCCTGGCTGAGGGGTGTGAAAAGCCTGAGTTGGGAAGCAGTTGTCACACTGCTGTGGGACAGGGATAGAGAGGAATGGTTTGAAAGGGGGTGGTGAAATGCAGGGGGAAGAACACTAGCTCTGGATCCATATGTGTGTGTATTGATGTTGCTTGCAGGGAGAAGGCTGCTCCTCGTGGCTTTTGCAAATCAATTTTCCTGATAAAAAGATGCAATCTCTCATTGCCAACCTTGCCTGCAATTCAGCTCATGCAGGTCTTCTCTTGTCTGACAGAGGGGCTCCTCATGTGCCGTGTCCTTGGATAACCCCTAGGAGCTCACAGCCTGCGTGGACAAAACTGCACGATGATTAGCTGTGTCTTACAGACAAGAAGTTAGAGATGGAAGAATTATGCAGAAGGGAATCTCCTTCTGCATGGTGGAGGGGGTAGGAGGAGCAAAAGTAAACAAACAAACAAAAGCCTTAACAGATGTGGGCCTCCTGAAGCTGCTTGTTTCCTGCCTCAGCTGCAGAGTCTCTACCTTCACCTCCTTGAGCAAGGTGATAAGGAGCCTTAGAGCTCCTGCCTTTGCAGTCTGGTCCATATGTCTACAGTCTTGTGGGGTTTTTTCCTTGATTGACAAGAGTGGAGGACCCTCGTGTTTTAGTGAGTGTATAATGGCTGCCTTAATGTCATTTATTAAACCTTTGGAATAGCTGTGCTTTCTAATTACTTCTTCCGACCTGCCTGAAGAGCACCTTTTGCTTTCAGATTAACTTCTTGCTGTCTCTTTGAACTTGTGCCTCTGTACTCCAGGCACCCTGGGTTTTGTGAGATCAAGGCAGGCTTGGTTAAGGTAAATGGCAAGTAGTGATCAAGGTGGTTTTTTTCCTTTCCTGCTCACAGACGTGCCAGGTTTGCTGATGAGACTCTGTGTGGCACAATCAACTGCTTTAGAGTCCTCATGCCTTCAAAAGAGACCCTCCAAGAAGAAGCAGTTAGTAGGTTGCCTTTGAAGGGGAAAAGCCTTTTTCTTAATGTTCAGAGAGGCATCAGTAGAGTCCAGCATGAGCATCCATACACACTGCACATATATTCTGGGCATGTGCAGTGGCCTCTTTGCTCTGGCAAGCAGGGAGATTTTGGGTCTGTGTTATAAGTGCTTCCTATGTGAATGAGGTTTTGCAACTCAACATGCAAGGGTTGATTTACCACAGACAGTCAAATGTCCTGGATAGAAATGGCAAAGTCCAGATCCAGAGCAAAATTCTCCACTATACAGGGGGATGGTGGCTTAACTGAGTTTACTGCAGCAACAATCACATTGTTCTTACCAAATACAGATTCAGCAGAGCTTTTAAAATGCTAATTCACTGTAGTTTAGTTGTGGCATGGAGGAAAGCCCTAAGGTTTTCCTGAATACAGATAGGACTTTTAGGCATGAATGATAATCTGGAATTTGTGGCACTCTTATTGTCCAGAGCAATGGGGCAGGAGTTGTCCTTGGGCTTTGTGCAGCACTGAGCACACCAGGCAAGCTGACAAACAGGCACCCTCTCTTCTAAGGTTTGTATTCTGCCCATCTATTTCAGGCAGAGCATTAATTTGCTTGTGGTCTCCTGAGTGACAATGGCTTTCTTATGGAAAACTAGAAATTAGGTCAGAAGAGAGGTCTAGGGGTCACCTCCATCCAAAGCATAAACCCAGCTGAAGGGTGTATTGCTTGCTCTTAAAAACTGCAAAGGTAGAATGTCATCCCTGTCCAGATAAGGTTTTCCTTAATTTCTAACCCATGTCCTCTTGAGCTGCAGCTGAAGCCTACTACTTCCTTTCCTTCTTGCTGTCATCACAGAGAAGACTCCCTGCTTCACTAGAACTTCTTGTAAACTTGCAGATTGTTTTCATATTTCCCTTTTCTAAGATGAAAACAATTGCAGCTTTTTCAATCTCCTCCTGCCTTTCCTATTTTCAAGGTCTCTGATACTGCTGGTCACTCTTCTCACCTCTGGCACACTGAGACTGGGTACCCAAAACTGAGCACAGTGTTGCAGCTGTGTTGAGAGAAAGGATGCTGTGTTGTATCTTGTGGCTTATTCCTGATGAAACACTCCAGGATGCAGCAGAACTCTTCAACAGCTGCACAAGTGGTGGCTCCAGCAGCTTAGGACTGAAGAAGCCCCGAGCACAACCTCCTTCCATGCTGGAAATCACCTCTTTATTGCTGCTTGCACCAAAGCATTGCTCAGGGTAAACTGCAAAACCCTGTTGTAAAGCAGGACAACTTACCTGGGAGACAGATGGGCTGAACCAAGCACAGCCTGTTTCCCATGGAGTTATTCCTGGGGGCTGAGTTCCTCTTGGACTCCGTGGTGTTGTGTAAAGGAGATGTTTCATGCTCTGGAGTGGCTGTCAGTGAGAGGCATTTTGCACTAGCAGAGTTTCTCTCTCCTCTCCCCAGCTGCCTGTTTTCTCCAGACCTGTCAGAACTGCATGTCTGGTCTCCCTGTGAAAAATTTGGTGCAGGCAGCCAAAGGATTTAAAAGTTAATAGGGAAAAAAAAAAGAGAGAGAGAGAGAACAGCAGCATAATTCTGCTTCCTTCAAAAATAAAGCTTAAAAAAGATGAAAGGTATTTGCCTTGACTCTCTGTAGGCTCTAACTCAGCAGCCAGCTGGAGAGACTTTGGGAAAGCAATTTCAGGAGCCCGGAGCTCTTAGCTTCAATAAAACCTGCTGCTGGGACAGCCAACCCTTTTCACTGCAATCCGCTTTCCGCCACTTCCTGGCAGTTTCAGTTTTATAGTGGCGTTTTTTGGAGCTGAAAGTCCCCCAGTAGCTCGATCCACTTCCTGTGCAAGATGGCAAATGACTGCTCACGAATGGCAAGGCAATTCCTTGCCTGGGTCCAGGCTGTGGCACTGAGCTTCTTCCTTTTTGATTTATTGCTGCAGAGGCTCATAAACAGTCTCACACAGGGGAAGAAAACAAAGAAAGGTGACAAACAAAGTACCACAGCCTTGGAAGCTGTGGTAGCCAGCTTGAAGGATGGCTTGTGGCAGGCCCCAGTGTCTACAGTGTGGATGGTTTGGATGAGGCCAGTTGGGAGAGCACCCACTCTTGAATACTCCCAGCCTTACTGAAGGATGTGGACAGAGCCTGAAGGCTTCAAAAAGCTCTGTCCCACACATCTTTCTTTTTAAGGCTACTTCCCCTGTGACTGTAGATGCCTCTGCATACCCCAGCCCTCCTGGGATTTCTTCCATGACAATCCCAGGGCAGTGAGGGACATTAGGACATCTTTTCATCAAGGCACTGAACTGGAAGGCTGAAAATTTAAATCAGTGTGACCATTATGAAAGTGCTGGAGTGTCCATCCTCAGAGACCTTCAAAGCTCAATCAGAAAGAGCCAAGAGCAAACTGATTCAATCTCTGAAGTTGGTCCTTGGGGAACATGGGGTTGGACCAGAGACCTCCAGGGGTCCCTCCTCACCTAAATGAGTCTGTGATTGCAGGCGTGGTTTGGGGTAAGACTCACCTTTCTGGCCCTCAGGTCTCCGTCTCCGGAAGAAAGAAAAGTCACCTTCCTGATTCTGCATTATCCATCCAGCTGAAATCATGAAGCAGAAAGTCAAAAATAAAATACCCAATCCCTTTTTTCGAGGCTGGGAAGATTGTTGTGCTTGTCAGACATTTCATTTTTTATGACATTCTCACTGAATTTTTTTCCTGAAAATGTTATTGCTTTTTAGCTTGACTGAAAGGTCTGCTTTCAGAGAGGAGAAGTTCTCAATAGCCATCTTGATAATGCTTTCTGCTGTTGTTTTTTTAAAAACCCCAAACGATTAAAAGCATTCATTACAAATGCTGAAAGTCCCTCACAGTCTGCCTGTTTTGAACTCAGCAAAAAGAAAACAACAGATAGTTCTGTATTTTTCACAAGACAGTTTTTCCCCTTTATTTTTTTGCAAGTCTTTCCATTCAGGCTGGGAGCTTTTCAGGGCAAAAGATTGCCTCTTTAACAATGTCATTTTCCAGCTCCCACTTCACCAAGTTTTTCAATTTGGTTGGGAGCTCTAAGTCAGATAATCATTCAAGACCACAATGTCTCTTGTTCAAAGCAGTTCTGACCATCTGAGGTCACAACTCCAAACTAAGACTTTTATTAAAGCCCTAAGTTTGAAGGTGTCTGTTTTCTTTTTCCCCAGTAGCTGTGTTCACTGGTGCCTTGTTTGTTTTGCAAGCTATTATAAAAAAGTAATTGTTTTTTTCAGGGAGATGCTGTAAATTCTTTTCTTTTCAGGAATTGCAGCTATCAGAAATTATCTTAGCACCTAAGAGATCTGTCATATCTGCCCATTCCCTTAACACTTACAAACATGTATCATGTTGATGAATTTAGATGGTCATTTAAAGGCAAATTGCTTGTCCTACTTTTTGCTTCTTATTGATTGTCATGTAATTAACTGATTCATTTTGTTAATATTATCCAGAGTGTCTGTAACCCACTTAATCAGCAGAGCCTGATCAGAAGACTTAGGTTTAATTAGACCACTCTAATTGCCCCAATGAAATGATGTTTCCTCTGTCCTGAGCCATTACTTATAGAAGCCAGATTTTTTTTTTAATATATTGAGATTTAATCAGGAGCAGAGAGAATAATATTTTGCCTCCTGCCAGACGAAGGACTTCTCTAAGCAAAGACAAAAGGGTGAGGGAGAGCAGTCACACATGGTTAGAGGTAACACATCCTTTATTAGCTGAGCAAGAGGATGGTCTGCCCACCCAGTGGGGCCAGGTGCATTTAAGGTTGTATGGTCCATGCTGTGAGTTCCCAGGCTGGACCTACAGCTCACTGGAGCCATACAGGGCAACTTGGTGCCACAGTGGGAAGGTCCTGGCCCAAACTGTTCTCCCAAGGGAGCCAGCACTTGGTCTCTGCAGAGCACAGGCAGCAGGGGAGGGAAGTCAATACTCCTGCCCTGGAGAAGAACACTTTTGCAGAAAAGTCCTTCTTGGTCATTCAAGCTGATAAGCAAATACTTTTAAATGTGGTGGAGGGTGCTTGGTAGATTAACTGCTTAGAAAATAAGTGGGGTATGTGAGTATATATTACATATTCATATATATTCATTCAGCTTTCACACCCAGGCTGACTATGGTGGGTGTCTCTGTAAATCATGAAAGTGATGTAATGGAGATAGCTCTTATGGGAAGATGGTTGCAATCCTATTTATTTCAGCCCTGGTCCTGCAACTTGATTTGCATTAAAGGTGTATTTGTACCCATGGGCAGCACCACTGAACGCAGCCCCAAAAGACCCTGGTGGTGGTGCTGGATGAGTGGTGAGGACCCGGCTGGATCCCGGTCCATAGGGCTGAGATCTGCCCTTGGATTTGTTCTGCAGCTCTCTGAGTGCTCCGTGTCTGAGCTTAGCAAGGAAAATTGCGACTGATTGTAAATTTCTTGTGAAAAATGGACCTTCAGCAGGGCTAAAATAATTTGCAAAATCAAGCTGATTTTGGGAAGTCATTTCAGCCTCCCTTCCTCCCCTTAAGAAATGAGTGTTTTTTTGTAAATGCCAATATAGCTTGACTCTGACATTTCCTAAATCCAGGCTTTTTCATGTGTGCAGGTTGTGTTGTTGGCTTGCACGTCCTTATAAAGGTGTGCAAGATAAGAATGGCTAATTAGCTCATAAACAAAATAGAACATTTTGCTTTGCATCAAATTAAATCTTTTGTGTTGCTGAGTCAGACTTACGCATGTTTAAAAACATTTTGGCAAAAAAATCAAATTAGATGCAAAGGTGGTGCCGGGGAAAATACCCTGTGGGGGACAGCCTTCCTCTTGAGTGAAGGGCTGGCTCCCAAAAGCAGTCAGCAGTCCTATGGAGTGGGAAATGCCTGAAGCTCTCAAGCTGCTTTTGCAGGTTTTCCTCAGAATGGGGAGAAATTGCTTTGTAGGTGAGTGATGCTAAACCCAGCTTGGTAGGTGAGCCTCCATTTACAGGTGCTCTTCAGTCAGCACCATGAGCCTGTGGAGGAATCAGCTGATTAATGTCAAATTAGTGCCAGAGACTGTGATTAGTGCTGGATGCAGCAACAACTTAGAAGGAGAAAGCCCCTGGAGGATGCTGCTGCATTACCTGGAGGCCACCCCTCTTCTTGTACCCTCCTCCTGTTTCTTTGCCACAGCTCTCTTCACCTCATGGCTTTCAGGCCATGGCCTGTGGCTCAGAACAGTGTGGAGGTCTCTGCCCTGGAGGGGAGGGAAGCTTGATTTCCAGCACAGGGGCGAGGAGGTATTTGGAGAGGGATGCACCAAACCCACGAGGAAGAAAGTGAGTGTACAGCATTTCTGGGGCTTGGAGCTCACTGGAGCAGCGGCTGTGCAGATTTTTTTTCCTGCTTCTTCTGCCTTTGCTGCTTTAGGGAAATAGGATTTCGTGGGTCTCTCTTCTTTTTTTTTTTTTTTGTAAATAAACAAGATTAGCAAAGATTTATTTTTTTCTCTTCTAACAGTAATAAGGATTAGGTACCACTGGAGCCAAAGGGACAGCAGTCATAAATGAATCAAAAGAATACTGTGAAATCTGGTATGTAATGGGTGGTGGTGGAGGGCTCCGTGACCAACACAGGCAGTGGTTACCCAGCTGTGCCACTCTGCTGTGGGACATGAGAGCTGTTGTGCATGTCCAGGTGTGCTCACCACAGAGTGGGGCTCAGGGGGGCTCAGGGTGCTCTGGAGGGTCCTGCAGGGATGGCTGGGTGGGGTGTGGATCAGCCCCGCAGCCCTTCCCCTCCGGGCACAGCTCTAAGTGCTCGAGCGCTGTGTCAGCTCAGCAGCCAGACGGCCGGGGGTGGGATGTGTCTCAGCCGCCTGACTCGCATCACTCTGGGCTCATGACTCAGTTTTCTTTTGGGTGATAATCATGCAAACGTGCCAAAAGCAGCAGCAGTGCTGGGATCCTCGCTGCTGAACTTCTGCCTCCTTCCAGCGCGCAACCTGGCTGCGGGTGGAATGGCATCCGACCTCCAGAAAGGGAGAAGATTTGTTTTCTCCCTGGAGTTAATATTTTCAAAGCACTTAATGTTTCCTCTCTGGGTAAGTGGCTTTGTTGGAAGGGCAGATGAGCTGTCTCTGGTGGTGA
This sequence comes from Pachyramphus minor, assembly GCA_013397135.1. Classification (NCBI taxonomy): domain Eukaryota; kingdom Metazoa; phylum Chordata; class Aves; order Passeriformes; family Tyrannidae; genus Pachyramphus; species Pachyramphus minor. The sequence continues at coordinate 80,191 of VYXB01000732.1, read as the reverse complement.
TGAAACGGGATCACAACTCCAGCTGACAGTAACTTGTTATGATCATATTCAGTTTCCCTCTCGTGGTTTGCAAAGGAATTAACTGGAAGGATATTTAAGTACTTTCTTAGCTGAATATGGTCAAACTATGCTGGTGCACAGGGATCTTCATCCTGCAGTCCTGGTCTCTTCAGAGCTTCATCTGAGAAGATGCAGGTGGCACTGCTAGATTTTGTTAAAGCTGTAGCTCTGCCCTTCTGATCCTAATTACAGATGTTCACCTCCTCTTTTCATTGCAGAATGCTGTTAGAAAAGGTCTGGGGTGTCCTTCCATTAGGAGATATTTTCTTGCATTATCTCTCCCTCATGCTGTTTTCTGCCTGCTATGAAGGTCAGAAGTTCTCTTGCGTAGGACTTGTCCTTGTTACTGCCTGTGAAGAGCTGGGTAAGAGGCCCCAGTTCCTCCAGCACATTTCTTCAAAGTTTTCATGGGGAACTGGAGAGGGTCAGTGCTCCACAGAAAAGGAAGGAGCCTCAAAAAGATAAAGAAAAAGGTGAGGGGGAGGGTGTAAAAGAAGGCAGATTCCACAACTCAGGGAGGTCAGTAAAGACCTGCTGTGGTCCCACTGAGATGCGGTGGTGGTTGTCACCAAGGGAGTGCCATGAGCTCAGACCATGGTAGTGACTGGAAGATAGGTTTTGTTTGATGATTTTTAAATCTTTTTGGACTGTTTTTTTCAGCTAATCCTATGGAGTCCCTGAGGAAGAGGTTTGGCATCCTCCCCTCTCCTTCCTTGTACTGGAGGGACTCAATATCCTGCAGAGATAGCAAGGGAAATGACAGGATTATTCCCCATGGTGATTATCCTGTGATCTCTCAGGGCTGTATAAATGGGAGCTGATTACAGTAGAAAAGGAGTAAATTGTGTAATTAGGAGGGGAGGGAGAGAGAGGACTTAACCTCTGCCTGAAGGTACTGGTTTGGAGAGAAGAGTGGAAAAGAGAACACTGAGCAGCGTCTGCGCTGGGACCCACAGCAATGGAAAGGGCTGACCTGGTCCCTGGCTGCTCCTGAAGCTTTGGGTAAGCCCTGTGGTCTTCCCTTCTGAAAAAGGAACAAAATATTTCTTTTTGCTCTAACTCTTAGCAAGTTTCTTTGGGAAGAAAGGGGATGTCCCTCATGCATGTCCACCTTGCCCCAGGCTTGTAGTGTGGTTGAGTGTTGAGCAGGGCTGGCTGCACTCAAACATTGGCATCACCCCAAATTTCCCTCTGGGACTTGAGAGGAAAAGCTGTTGCAGGACAGAGTCCTCAGCAGTTCTGTCTTGGGTGTAAGATAACTACGATCTTTCCTGCTGCTCTACACAGAGCAGGAATTTTCTCTCCCCTTTCCCTCATTTTTGACCCAGCCTGGCCTGGGCCAGAAAATGTGTCTGTTCCCATCGCAGGGAAAAAAGCACAGAGCAGAACTGCTTTCAAAGCCATGGTGAGGGAGGCTATTAATGTGAATATTATTCATGACAGGAAAAATAGCCAATTACCTTCCTATAGAACCACTCTCTGCCCAGTGAGCCAGTAATTGCAACATCTAACATTCATCACGGAGCTCTGAAAGCACTTCAGGAATAAAATGCTGGCAAATGGTTGGACTTGAAAAAGACAGGGGAAAAAAGTAAAGTTAAGGTATCCAGGGGGTGTAAAAATGGCTGCAGGGAATCTATGCCCACTTATGCCTCAAGTCCTAAAGGTGCAAGAATTTGACTTTGTTTTATATCCACCCTATTTTATGTTTTAAAGGTGCATAACTGTATTAACATAGATGTTTAATAAGCTGAATAGTAAAACAGGATGTAACTGAGGTGTGGATACTGCCAAAGGGGCTTTCTTAATTTTTAAGAAGCTCAGCTGTGCAACTGCAGGTTACCAAAGTAAGTTTTTTGCGTTTAATTTATCCCCCAGGTTTACCAGTGAAACAACCAACAAAGGGGAAATCCATCATTCCCTTTCTCCTTTGGAGAAAGGAAGGAAAGACAAAGTCTTTTCAAGAGCTACAGGGCTTTGCATATGTTTGGTCTGCTGGACTGCACTGAAGGCCACCTTTCACTCCCTGCCTATCCCCAGGTGCTCCACAGACAGCACCTGGAGATCTGTCAGATTTCCCAGGATCCATTAACACTCAGCTGCTGAGGTCTCCAGCAATCCATGGTCTCCAGAAGATGTGCTCCAAGGCCTTTGGGCAGCACATCCTGGTATCACAAGCTGTGTGGGAATCTCATCTTGAGGATGCCTTCCCTGCCTGACAACAGAAGAGTTAACTGCATGTGTCAGAGGACATGGCTTATTTCATGGAGTTGTTTGGGGTTTTCCCTGTGTAGCCAGAAGGGTAATTTAGCTGTGTGTCTTAAAAATGCTGTGGGCTTGCACCCTGTAAAATGTCTGTCCTTAAATTGCTTGGTGAGAGCCAGTCCTCATTTATCATGTCAGCTGAGATCAGTGGAACAGCAACAGCCTTGCTCTTTCCTGAGGACTAGCCTGCCCTTCTCTTCAATGGAAAACAAGTCTATGCTGAAATTGCTGCTGCCCTGAGCTTGCTTTTCACCGTGAACCCCCACAAATACCCTTTAGGGTGTACCAAAGGGATTTTCTTTTTGTTCCATGAGTGCAGAAAACGATGCTGGCCCATCATCAGAGATTTTGGGTCAGCCATAATGTCATACACAATACATAATGTCAAACCTGTCAGAACAGATAAGATTACAAAATAACCTAAGATTGTGCCAAATTGAGATACAACTGCGAAAGGACAACACCTCCCTCTCCTCTTTCCTCAGTGCCAAGGGTCATCTGCCTGTTCCTGTTGCAATACCCAGTGCTGTAATTCCTGCTGCCAGGAATCACTACAGCCATGGGGGTCTGCTGAGGGTCTGCCTTTGGATCCAGTGTCCAACTTGCTTCATTTTACAGCCCAAATCCATCTTCACACCTTTGTGTGGAGGTGGTGCCCAACTCCCTGACAGTGCCTGGGCCATCATGCCTTCCTCCTTTTCCTTTTCCTCCCCCCTTTTTTTCCCTTCTCCCCCCTTTTTTTCCCTTCTCCCCCCTTTTTTTCCCCTTCTCTCCCTTTTTTTCCCCCCTTCTCTTCCTTTTCCTTTCCTTTTTCCCTTCTCTTCCTTTCCTTTCCTTTTTCCCTTCTCTTCCTTTCCCCCTTCCCTTCCCCGTCTCCCTGCGCAGAGCGCCGAGCGGGTCGATGCGGATCGGCGCTCTCTTGGCCACGCCTGTTGCCGTGGGGCGGGGCCGGCCCGGCGCTTTTCCCGCCACCGGCGCGGCGCGCGCGGGCCGGGACCGGGACAGGGACAGGAACCGGGATCCGTGAGGGTATGGTGGGTAAGGGGCGGGGGTGGGGGCTGCACCGGGATCCCCCAGCCCTTCACTCCGTGTGAACGTGTGTGTTGTGCCTCTGTCCCAGAGGAGGAGCCTGGCCCCCAGCCAGCTGGCCAAGAGGAAGGCGGGCGATGAAGAGGAGGAAGAGGAGGAGGACTGGCAACCCCCGGCGGTGAGCGAGGGGTCCCGCGAGGGGTTTGGGAGGTGTGTTTGTGTTTCCCCCGCAGCCGTGGGCAGGGGGATGCGGGGCGGTGGCGGCGTATCCAAGGCCCGCCCCGGTGCCGGATCCTCCCCCTCCTTCTGGGCATCAGCCCCCGCGTTTATGCTGTTTTCGCCACCTGGGCTAAAAGTTTGTGTCTGGGCATTTGGTTGGCAGAAGAGTTTCGTTGTGTACCGATGATGCTCGTGGTTATGGAAAAACTGGTCCTCGGGGAGAGCTTCCCAGTGTTTTGTGAAAGGGTGGGTGACTGGAAATAGGTCAGTGTGTAAGACAAAACAGAAAGTTACCTCTTTTGTAACAGGACACAGGAGGGTCAACTTCATCGATTATCTGTAAGACACAGTTAAGACCTCGTTTAACCATTCATAATGATGCTAGTCCCAGCCCTAATCCCAATTTGCAATTATGTTCTATCAGACAGGTCAGAGAGTCTCACCTAGCGTTTTCTGCGTCAAATCCATTTTTCTGTGCCAGCAGGTGGTTGAAACCATGCCTCAAGCTGAAGAAGCTCACTTAACTGTTAGGTCAGGAAACAGATGAGTGACTTGTTTATTTTCATGCCAAAGTGTTTGAAATGCAGGTTTCAGTGTGAGGCTTTTCACCTGCACAACAACAGGTGCCATGGGAGCCTCTGGGGATGTGCACATAGTTTGTTTTCTGCTATTGACCCTTCCTTTTCTTAATTCTGCTTTTTTGAGGGACGGGACAGGACAAATCTTAATGTAGACAAGCCTGCCCTTTTACAAGTTAGCAAGTGGTTCTTGTTTCCTTAGCTAGGAGAATATTTTAAGCTTCATGAGGGTTAAACTTTAGGGCACAGTGACCTTGGTGGCACTGCTGGCTCCGCTATTTTGCTGTGGGGGTGAGTGGTGGTTGTGTCTGCTCAGAGCTGCTCAGCTGCCTGGCTGATGGTCTGTGTGGTTTGGTGCTCACTGAGTGTGACAGCGATGCATCTCCTGGTCCCCCCAGATGCCCCTGAGTTGTTCTGTTGTGGTTCTGTTTTCCAGGCTCGGAAGAGGCAGAAGGCTGGCGGTGAGACGGAGAGCGCGGAATGTTACAGGTCACCTTTCCGAAAACCCTTGGCTGCACTGACCAACAGACCCCAGTGCCTGGACAGCACTCAGCATGTGAGTGGGTGTTGGTGCTGGCACACTGTAGCAGGTGCTCACCCATCAAGGAAGTCCAAGTGCTCCCATGGCCCCATTTAGTCAGAGGTGTTATGGAAGCGACACACACACACATGGAGTCTTTAGGAGAGGTCTTTTGCCAGCTCCAGCCATTTAATATTGAAGGAGGTGTGGTGGGGGAGCTTCCTGTAGTGGAAATCCTGAATTAGTGAGTTTTGTGGGGCCCAGCTGAAGGACAGTGCCCAGGGACATGGGTCGCTTTTCCCCCAGGTGGGTCAAGTGGTATCTGCTTGCCTGGTTCTCCCTGAGCTTCCACTGCTGGAGTCCAGATGCTGGACTGGCTGGGGGTTTGCTGATCCAGTGTGGATGTTCCTGCAATGGTAACCCAGCTCCTTTACAGGAAATGAGTTGCCTGACTGAATTACCAAGGCAGGGGGAAGCTATAGCTTTTGAAGAAGTGAATAAAGCCGGTGGATTTAGGAAGATGGGAGTTCAATTTCATGCATTAGAAAACCCAAAGGAAAGTCATTTTGAAAAGTGGAGTTGGTGGAGGGAATAGTGCTGATTTGTGACTTTCATCCTTTTGGATATTCTTGAAAATAGTTGGAGTTGAAGCTTGAATAGATTAAATAGAGGAACTCTGAGCACTTGGCAAAATTGAGTTTTTGAAAAATGTCCTGGACTTGCCTTCTTGAGCAATCTCTGATTTCAGGCTTCTTAAATGTGTTTTCTTTCTGAATTCCTAGGAGGCTTTTATCCGCAGCATTTTGTCCAAACCCTTCAAAGTCCCCATTCCAAATTATAAAGGTAAGATGAGGAGGTTTAAGGATTGTCTGTGTTGGCTGACTCGGGTAAAACAGATGATGCTTAGGCCTGTCAAATACATCTGTGGGGATTATTATTATTTTTTGCACTGATGCATGTGTTCCAGAAACCCTGACTTAATTTTGAAAGAAAAATACTGGCATATTAGCAAAGTCTTCATATTTCTTACTAGTGTTTAGTTTGGATAATCCTACATTTCAGAATTGGATTTTGTAGTCTTACTGCTATGCATTTGATGTAGTGCCAGGAGATTTTACACCATATCACGAATACAAAAGCAAGATGAATTCCAAGCCACGAAGGTTTACCATTTAAATAATGATACTAACAGACAGAAGGCTGAGGTGAAAGAGATTGTGTGTGCCAGTTTTATTTCTGCTTGGCTTGGTGTGTTGAGCCTCAAGGTGATCTTCAAAACAAGATAGTTTTGAAGTTCAAAGCCTCAGCTGGTTTGAATCAGTGAAACACAAGATCTCAGAAACAAATGGGGCTGTTCGTGTCCCCTGTTTCCCCTTCACCCTCCAGCTGAAAAACTCGAATGCAGATCAACCAGTTTCACTCAAACTTTAGTTATAAAAATATGCCTGTAAGCAGACACTGAATATGGAATGACAAGCCCCAGAAGAGTTTGGCAGAGTTAGCTTTGTGGAAAAGCGGATTTGTCAGGAGGCTGAAACAGAACTAAAACTGAAAGCTGCTTTCTCTGCCTGTTATCTTCCTCTCTTTATTGGGAAGTGTGGCTGTTCAGTGTGCTCTTTTCTTGGTGTGTGTGCTGCTGCCTCAGTTCGTGATATACTCCTGTTTTACAAGCAGTGGACAAATAGACCCTGATTGAATCTTTTCCAAGCAAAATCAATCCTGGGAGCACAGTTGCCCAAGTGTTGGTGGGGAAGGGATTTTTTTTTTGGTTTTTTTTTTTTTGTTCTTATGTTCATCTCCATTCTGAAACTGTGACATCAAAATACAGTACTAGGAAAAGGGACTCAAGCTTGGTTTCTGTTTTTCACAGAAATTGGTTCTAGGATCAAACATCTACTGTTGCTCATCAGAGAGAAAATAATATTAGAATATTATTCTAGTCTAGAGGGTAGGTAGTGGCAGTGTGATGCTAACTGTGATGCTGTAGGACTTCATCACTGTTAAAGATCAATTCCTGACCTTGCATCAGAGACACAACTCTGGCTAAGTCTGGGTTAGGTGATCCCAAAAGAAGGTTTGATCCAGTATATACTGTATGTGGGAGTGTATTTACTGAGCTGCTGAGGTGTACATTCTGGAGCCCTACTTGGCTTTCAAAAAGCCAGAACAACCATCTTTGGGCAGCAGTGCCACTGCTCCATCCTTGCCTCTGTTCCTTCGTTCTGTGCTTTCCTGCGGCAGAGCTTCCCGCTGTGCGCCGGCAGAGCGCTGCCAAACAACGGCCCTGCTTCGGTTTGCTGTCTGCACCGGCTGTGCGTGCATCTCCACCCCAGCACCCAATTAATTCACTGTTCCTAAACCTAATCCAACTCTCCTGCAAGGCTCAGCTCTCTTCCAGGAAGATACTGTTCTCTGAGTTGTGGCTTTGTTTGCTTTCAGGGCCCCTGGGCTTGCGCGCGCTGGGGATCAAACGGGCGGGACTGAGGAGTCCTCTCCATGACCCCTTTGAGGAAGGAGCTCTGGTTCTGTACGAGCCCCCGGTGCTGAGTGCCCATGACCAGCTGAAAATAGACAAGTGAGTCATCACCTGGCAGGAATGCTGCAGCTCTGACCTCCTCCTAGGTGTAGGTTTGTGTGCTTTCCTCCCAAATGTGCATGAGCTGGGGTCTGGACATCAAGGGAAGTTTGGTTTCAAGTGTTCTGCCTCTGAATTGGTTCAGATATGGTAACAATCAAAGAAAGAATGTACCCATGCAGGATTGTTTGTGTTCTTCCACAGACTGTTTCATCTCCCACACGTCAAAAAATTTAAATCTGTTGCAGGGAATGAGCCTGCACGCATGGAGAAGCTGTTTAGAAAATCCTATGGCTCAGCTGTCAGTCAGGAAACATCAGCATCTAAGGACAAGCAGAGGGAGATGACTGACAGTCAAATGTTAGGCTGGTTTTAATTTTGAAGTAGTTTCTTTTATGCTGCTGTTACAACTTAAAAGGGCTTCAGCTAGATCTTCATAGGCAGAGGAGGGCGTTTCTCTCCCCAGTAATGCAATTACAATATTGTTATCGAAACAAGAAAAGCAATGACTTTTTAACTGTGTCTCTGAACCGCATTTTGCCCTTGTTTTAACCACAGCCCACATACATGGCTTCACTGATGGTGTAGGCTGTGGATCAGGCCTCTGTAACTTCATTCTTGAAACTGAATTAATCCATTTTTCACTTTCTCGTTGGCAGTGACTTCCCCTGTTCCAGAGGGGAGTCCTCAGGATAACAGTGAGATTTAACAAAACCTAAACATATGCTGTACTGAGTGCATTAATCACAGTCTTCTTCCTTGATTGCTTCCTGCAGGGACAAAGCACCTGTCCATGTTGTGGTGGATCCTGTCCTCAGCCGGGTTTTACGACCCCATCAGAGAGAAGTATGTTTTCCATCGGGACCTGAGGGTGTGGTGGGAGGACTTGGTGCATTTCAAAAGCCTGTGGTTCCTCTGCTGGAATTGTTATATGTCTGCATAGACCTCACAGACTGACAGTCTGTAACAGTCTAACAGACTCTGGTCTGTTGCAAATGTGAACTGAACATTTGTTTTAACCATCCTCTTAGATGCCTAAATGCTGCCAATATTCTTTGTCCCTTTTTTTAAGCAAAGAGCTGGGGCTGAAAGTCCTGCCTTTACTTACCTCGATATCTGGTGATGGACATCTGCTGATTTGATATAGTTGCAATAAACTCTGTTGCAGCCCAGTCTTGAGTCAGGCAGGTCAGACTGTCCACCACTGTTTTACTGGTCAGCAGAATTGATTGGATCTGCACTTCTTGAGCCAGGAAAGAAACACTGAAGTTCCTCTTTCTGGCACCATGTTTCCCAACACAGTGTGGAATAGGTTCCTACTTCAGTGTGCTTTATTTGGAGGCTGCCCTTTAAAGGTGTGAGCTGTCTCTGACCTGCACATGACAGTGGAGAGTGCCAAAAAATATGTCATAAATATGTGCAACATCACAATGTGGCAGCAGTGGGTACAAACCTCCAAACATCTAATGCAGGTATCTGGACAGTTAAAAGTTCATCCCAGATGCAGTATATTGTCATTTAAGCCTGGAGGCAGCACAGATGGAAGCTGTGATTGCTGATCTTGCAGGCTAAGCAGGTCAAGCTGGATGTGCCCCTGCATGGCAGATCTTCACATGGCTCTGAGAGTGCTGCAGGCTGCTCATAGCTTGTACTTTTGTCTCAGAGCTGGTACTGAACCTGTGACCCAGTGTAATGCTTGTCCCTGGCTACATAGCTGGAGGCACTCTGGTTTTGTGTGAGCTACTTCCTGCTGGTGCTTTTGTCAAGTACTTGAAGTTATGTTGGTGTCTCTGCTGTTTTTTGGCAGGTGGATACATCTGATACAACACTTTCTGTTCTAGTCTGATGAGTAAATCTCTGCCTGCTAAGATTCCTGTGCTGTTTTATGCAGGTGATTCTCCTAGAGAGTTGTACAGCTCTGCTCCAGCTTTGTTGGGACTTTGGCCCAGGTGCTGGATCCACAGCCAAATGCAGGCTTGTAGATAGTCATATGTCATAATTGTTCAGCTGGCTTAAATACCTTCCATTAACCTGTTGCTAAGAGCCTAAGAAAGAAAGAAAAGAACTTGAAAATGCGAGTGAAGGTGCTTCATCTTCCAGTCCTAAATAGTGGAGTACGGAGGGGTGAATCTGTGCAGGTGTTTAGGTTGTATTCCTCACTCCCTGCTCTGTTGACACAATGCAGGGAGCTTGTACTTTCCCAGCACAATGCCCTGGTTTTCTCTGACTCTCTTGTCACATGGTAGAGGAACATTTTGCAGAGTTTTTCTCTTCCCCACCCCCCCTCCTTTTATCTGTCTCAGTGATGTGTCAGAGCCTAATGCAGGGCTGAGCTCTTCCACCATGTGACGTGGGTTATAACCTCAGCCCTGTGCCTTCTTTAAAGCTAAATCTGCTTTGGACCTTGAGCCCCCAGGTGAGTCATTGTGCTTCTAGGCAGAAGTGATGAGGGCTGCAAAGAGTATTCTGGGAATTAATTGGGCAGCAGAGACAATTCTGCTCACTCTATAATTCTGTGCTTTTAAAATTACCTAATTGGGTGTCGTTAAGATGATTAACCTCTGTGAAGTGATCAATGCGTGTTAGTTTATGGCCTGGGCCTGCCTAATGCAGTCAAGGGTAGAAATTTCTGGGAATTCATGTCAGGAAGTTAGTTATAAGTGTACAATTAAAATGTAGTATGATTTCCTGCGTGTTATGAGGTACATGTTGGCACCAGTAACGTTGTTCCAAACCAGATGTTGGCTGCATTTTAGTTGTGTCTCGAGTGATTTCCCTCTGTCTCATTAGAACACTGCATGTCCCCAGGGGGATGTGTGTGTGCTGGTTGTTGCAGTATCACTCCTGTGCATTGTGGTAATGAAGTTGTCATTCTGCTGGTGTCCCCATCCTGCTCTGAGAGAACCAATTTTTGGCAGGGAGTGAAATTCCTGTGGGACTGTGTGACGAGCCGGCGGATCCCCGGGAGCCACGGCTGTATCATGGCAGATGAAATGGGGCTGGGCAAAACTCTGCAGTGCATCACACTCATGTGGACGCTGCTCCGGCAGAGCCCGGACTGCAAACCCGAAATCGAGAAAGCTGTGGTGGTGTCTCCCTCCAGCCTGGTGAGAAACTGGTACAACGAGGTGGAGAAATGGCTGGGAGGAAGGATCCAGCCACTGGCCATCGATGGAGGCTCCAAAGAAGAGATTGACCGTAAACTAGGTACAGAAATGTTTGCATACTGTGTATTTGGCTGGTTTAGGTCAAAATCTTGCATTGGGAGAAGCCCACGGCAGCTGATGTGAACATCTCTGAGCTGTCACTAGAGCTCTGGAGGCTGATTGAAGTCTTTCCCACTAACGTGTTTAGATCAGACCCTTTCATGTTTAGTAATAGTTGATCTTTTGGAATAATCCAGATCCAGTTGTGTTAAAGTTAGGGCAGTCCCAGTGCCTCTTACTTTGCTCCAGCCACAAGGCAGGAAAGGAGGTGGGAGGGGAATGGAAATGGGGACAACGTGGGGAAAGGAGCATGGATATACATGTGTGGAAGGAATGCTGCAGAGCAGTTGAAACTAGCAGTTGAAATAGGCAGGTTTTCCTAGATTTTTAAGGCAGAAATTTGACTATTTCACTCATTTTCTCCTCGTTTTCATATTCCTTCTTTTTTTTTCCTTCCCCCCTTTCCACCTGCAGTTGGCTTTATGAACCAGCGTGGTCTGCGAGTGCCTTCACCCATCCTGATCATCTCCTATGAAACCTTCCGACTCCACGCCGAGGTGTTACAGAAGGGCAGTGTTGGGCTGGTCATATGTGATGAGGTACTGGGGCATCTTCGAGGAGAATCCATTCCTGGCATTTTCTCAAGCTCTGGGTGAAACCCCATCTGCTTTCTGAAAAGGGAATTGTACAGTGGGAAACAAGGCTTAGCTGTGCACAGCACCCATTCTGGTGTTTGGGGGGCTCTGAGTAACCAGATCAACCAGACTCTGTGAGCCTGAACAAGTGAGGGTGTCTTGAAGAAAATCCAGTTGGTGGTAACTGTGGCTGCTTTGTAGGTCCCTGGCAGGGTGGGGGCACCTTCTAGGGCCCTCTCAGTGAGAAATGCGTGGCAGAAAGGAGGTCCACTGCCTGGCTGACTGTGTTGGGGTCATAGTCAGAGATCCTGGCCCTGGCTCACTGATCTGGTTTTCATTTGTTTTTGTCTGTACTAAAGTGAGAAATACTTTCTGTTTGGCCTGGCCTCATGTTCTGCCCAGTAATTTTTAACTTGGCTCTATTTGGAGCAAGAAGCTGGACTGGAGACCCCAAAGGTCTCTCCCAGCCTAGATAATTCTGGAATTCATTTCTTGTGTGTAGTGTTGGCTACTGTCAGCCATTTTATCTGACCATCTTTTTCTGTGCCTGGGGAGGAGTTTGAAGAGCACTCCCATGGCAGGACCCTCTTTTCCCTCTCTGTAGCTTGGGGTAGAGGTAGTAGAGGTAGGTAAGGAGTCACCTCATGCTGTTTGTTCAAGAGGAAACAGAGCTGGCTTGACTGCCAGCTCACCAACTGCTGGATCAAGCCTGTGCTGTCAAGCTCTGCTTTCACATGGCTGAAATCGAGTTTTTTCATTTATAGTTCACTATTTATAGGTAGTGAGAGCCAGAGATGCTTTGAAGGACAAAATAAAACAAATGTCCTCTGCCTCCTTGAAATGATCAATCTGGGGCCTCGGTCTACAACTGCCTGATAGAGGGGATTTGTTAAATAGTGGTGCCACCCAGTGGTGTGGCTTTGTGTTTCCTAGAACAGTGCTGAGAGGAGCTTATAAAGAACAAACATCCTCATGAGTGTAGTTCCCATACACCTTTTATCTGCTCAGTCCATGACTGCCTGTACTTCTCAGTGCCCCTGGGATGGGGCCAGCAGATAGGGAGGCTGGGAATGCATGGCCTTGGCCTTGTGTCTTCTGTATGTTTTCAATAAAGACTCATCTCTGATGTGGTCTGGTGCTTGTAAAGAGCATCTTATCACTTGTGCTTTGCCCTACATAGCACTCAGGTGCTGATAAAGTTGCTTTTAGCAGGCGTGAGAAATGGGGACTGTATTCAGATTATCCTGTGTAAGAGGTGCAGAACCTCTTTTTATTAGTGTGCAAAGGTCTGGCAATCCTGCATATAGGTGGACTGAATGGCTTGTGATCTAGATTTTGGGTGAAGCAGTTTCACTGGTCCAGAGTTCAGTGCTTGCTATTTATAGCTGAAAACATCCCCGTCCTTGAACAGGAAACAGTTCTTATACCATGTGGTGCTTGTTATTTTCATGGTAAGCCTTCTTGCCTCGGTGTGACTCAGATATTCCTGGTATGGGAAGCTTGTAATGTCGTGTTTCCTCACATAATGGTTTCAGATTTTCCACCAGATTCTTGCCTTTCAAAGAAATCTGTTGCAACACTTACTCCACTACAGGGAATAGGAAAAATGGTGAGATGCCCTGTGGGAGATACAGGATATCAGTGTTGATGAGGCTCTCCAAGCTGCTTCCCAGCAGGACCACTGGATTTATCAGATTAATTGCTTTTTTCTGTTTTTTAAAGGGCCATAGACTGAAGAACTCTGAAAACCAAACTTACCAGGCTCTCAACAGCTTAAACACACCTCGACGAGTCCTTATCTCGGGCACCCCCATTCAGAACGACCTGCTCGAGTATTTCAGCCTGGTGCACTTTGTCAATTCAGGCATCCTTGGTAAGAGGTGAATGTGTGAGAGATGTGAGGGAGGGGGAGTTGCTGGCCAGCAACAACTGAGACATTAGTGGGAGGAAAGGCCATGGCAGGGGGCTTGGAACTAGATGATCTCTAAGGTCTCTTCCAACCCAAACCATTCTGTGATTCAATGAGACTTATTCTCAGTTCGTATCCAGCAAGTCTAGATCAAGGCCCTCTGTTCTAGAGGCTGTATATCATCAGAGCTCTGTTTCAAGAAAATTGTAATTTAAAGTACACCAATGTAACATGTATTTTGGAAGGGAAATCAGTTAAGGTGAAATGAATATATGAACCTGAGTACTACGTGGCGGATCTTGAGGCAGGCTGATCCCTGCATCACTGGGAGCAGGTCTGCTGCTTTTCAGTGTGGAACAGCTTGTCTTTGTCCAGAGGTCATTTTCTTTCTGCCAAGGAATTAAAACAAACAAATGTGTAAATCATTTATTTGTTGCTATAACTCCTTACCCATGATTGTCTCAGGTTGCTGGGCATCCAGTCCAAGAGGCTTCTGATTAATTCTAGTGCATGCACAACTCGAATTAAACACAGTTCATCAGATTATTAGTTTTACAAGCAGCATTTGGGCTGTATCTTTTCCTGTTCAGCTGTTCTGCTCCCAGGAGTTCTCAAGGAAAGGGTGGGGTGGAGGTGGTAGATATTCTACATCTGCTTGTTCCATGTCCTTCAATTTTGGGTGGTTATTACAGGGGGCTGATGTGATTTCACCCACCTCCCCCTTGACCTGTACACTGGGCAAGATTAGTCTCCCTGTACTTCCAGTTCATTCTTCCTGAGATGAGGTTAATGGTGGAACTGCTGCAGCAAAGCTGCATGCATGCAGTAGTCATTTTTCCCACTTTCACTCTGTGACCAGTAATAAGCAACTGATTACGGATAATTTTGGAATAGGCACACGTAATGCCTGTGCTGTTGTTTGCAAGGACAAAATCTGGGAGTAAAAGTACAGCTGGAATGTGGACAAAAACAGTATGTGCCTGATGGTTTAAGTGAAATTGTGTGACCTTTGGCTGTGCATTGTTGTTGGAGTACAAAATGATTTTCTGTTGTACTCATTTGCCTGCCTTGTTTGAATCTTTTCCTGGCTCGAAAGAAAAATAAATGATAGGGATGGGATGAGGGTTTGTTTTATCTGCTGGACTCTGTGCTTGGGGTGTGATAACTGGTGCTGTGGGATCCTGAAAAAAAAGGTTATTTGGTGGTAGTTGTCACCTTCTCGCTTCTGTTTTGCACAGGTACTGCACAGGAATTTAAAAGACATTTTGAAATGCCCATCTTGAAAGGCAGAGATGCAGATGCAAGTGAAGCTGAGAGGCACAAAGGAGAAGAAAGGCTTAAAGAGCTGATCAGTATTGTGAACAGGTGAACTTATCCCTCTTCTCTTTGCAGAGCTTTTGCATAAGCCCTTTGCATAAGCCCTGCTATCTTTCCAAATTATAGTTGTGGCTGCCATGAATTCTCTTGCCATTTACACCTATTCAGCAAGTGACTGTGCAAGTATTTATTGCATAAGAGATCTATATAGCATGTAGCTTTAGTCTGGAAAACAGTACATGGTACAGTCAGCTACAGTCACCCCCAAGCAGTACCCTCAGGTACTGAATCATTATTTGACTCTTATATTTCTCTTTTCTCCTGGGATCTGAATAATCAGGCAGCATCCTTTTATTTGTATTAAGATAACTACAAGTGTAGACTGGGTGACACTTGAGATCCATCCAGCCGAGATGTTGAGTAGCAGGTGGAGTATAAGGAATGTCACTCAGTTGTGCTGTTGATTGCCCAAGTCCCAAAAGAGTCCAGCTCACACTTTCATAGTTCTGTTGGCTCTGTTGGGCTAATAGGACAGACTGCTGGGGTTAGAGATGGGACTTCTGTTCCCCAAGAAGCACTCTGTGATGTAAAATGCTGTCTTACTTACCTTTGGTTGATTTTTTGGTATTTGTTTAAACCTGTTTTCTTGTTGTGAATACAACTGGTTTATTCACATCTGCTCGCAGAGCTTTTTATAGAAAGACTCTTGAATTCTCAGCATTGCTGGTGTCTTCAGTTCTTTTTCTGTTGCCTTTTTTTGTTTTGGTTTGGGGTTTTTGTTTATTTGGTTTTTTTTGTTTTGCTTTTAATCCGATCTTTTGCAACCATCACAAATACAATCCTGCAGTGCATAGTCATGATAAATTGAATTTCACAGTAAGTGCAGTGTCTCTCTCTGTGGAGACAGTCCTGACCTTGACTCAGATCAGCTGCAGGAGCCTAAGAAAAAGGAAAGGTTGGGAGGAAAAGAGCTTTTATTCCTTAGGTGCACTAATTTGTCTTTATAGTGGATGGAAAAGGTGTGTAAAAGTGTGTTCAGGAATGTTTGTGCCTGGGTCTGTTGAGGTCTGTGTCCTATTTGTTATTGTGCAACAATCATAGAACACAAATGGGGAAGATGAAGGTCATAAGTAGTAACAGATGAATCTGCTAAATTTGGTGGGAATTGTAAATGGGATGGTGATGCAAAGACATGTGGAATCACAGCTGGAAGGGCCCCAGAGAAGGCATCTAATCTGTCTTGCTGTCCTAAGGTAGAAGGTGTTAGGCCTAAACCATCTCTTACTTAACCCCCACCCAGCACTGAAGAACTTGCAATTCCCTAGGACACCTTTTCCAGGGCATCACTGTCTTTGCAGTTAGAAAATGCTCTTAATGTATAACATAAATCTCCCTTACTGCAGTTTAAGCCTATTATTTTTCATCCTACTGCTTATGGGTTTGGAGATCAGATTATTCCTTTATTTACCAGCCTTTGACAGATTTTGGGGCTGTCATACATCCCTGCTGTCTTTCTTCTATAGGTTTTGTAACATATTTTTGATGTGTCTTGGCAGAACTGGGTTTCTGCGCCTCTTATTCTGGTTGCTCAGTTCAGCACTTTTTCTAATGCATCCCATCTTTTCTTAAGTGTGGTAGAACTGCTCCATGGGGCATTTCCAGAGCCCCAAAGGATTTTGCCCTTTGCTGAAACCTGGGGCCGGGCAATAAGCCTATCTTGGCTGAGGATGGCTCTTAAGTGGGGAGCTGCCTTCTTGTGATTTGGGTTATACCCACAGTGTGTGATGGTTAATTCCTGTCCTCATTTGCTGTCCATGCTACTGGTCTTTGTAGGTCAAAATTGGTGTTTTGAGGAAGAGCAGAGTTTCTCTTGTAAGTGACTGAGCTCTGTTAGGTGGAATCAAGCCTGAGCCCTCCAGATTTCATGAACCACATTTGGAAGACTGTCAAAGCCAGTGGGTTATATTGAGCTCTGTAACGTGGCTTTGTGTGGATGGTGGGTGTCTGGCCTTTGCTGTGTGTTAGACTGTCACAGCCCTTTGTCAAAGGGACCGTGTTTAGACCACATGAAGACACTAATGATAAAACAGGGGTTTGATGTCATCCAAACATCTGATCTTAATTTCTCTCCCTGCAGATGTTTAATTCGAAGAACGTCAGACATCCTGTCCAAATACTTGCCAGTGAAGATTGAGCAGGTGGTCTGCTGCAGGTACCAAAAAGCATGTACTGTGCCTGGGAAATGGGAGGAGCAGCAGGAAGGTCTAAAATGTTGCAAAGAGCCCTTCAATTCTTGTGGCTGGTTCCCTCTAGGAATGAAGTTGCAAGCATTGGCAAGATGTTGCTTTTCCTCCTGAAACCAGGATGGACAACCCACAACTGGTGGTTCTGGTGTTCTGGTGGTGTACAGCAGAGCCCTGGGCTGTGCAGAGCATCTGCAAGCTTCTCTTCCAGCTCTGGGCTGAGATAGCAATGCTCTACCAGCAGCTTTGGGGGCTGTTCTAGGCTGTACATGTTGCAGCTAAAAAAAAATTGAGCTGAAAGGAACACACTGTGTAGATGGAGCAGGATGGACTTTGGTCTGGGTGCAGTCTGAGACTGCAGAGCTCTTGTTCTGTTTCAGACTGACACCTCTGCAGGCTGAGCTGTACAAGAACTTCCTGAAGCAAGCCAAGCCAGTGGAGGAGCTGAAGGAGGGCAAAATCAGTGTGTCATCTCTCTCTTCCATCACTTCCTTGAAGAAGCTCTGTAATCGTGAGTTGTTCCGGTCATGTAGTGGCTTTGGGTTTTGCACTGTTGGTAGGGGTTTTTTTGGGTCTCCCTTGTGCACTCCACAGTCTCTAAGCTCTGTTTGTTCTCCAGACCCTGCTCTTATCCATGATAAGTGTGTGGAAGAGGAAGAAGGATTTATGGGAGCCCTGGACTTGTTCCCTGCTGGCTACAGCACCAAATCTGTGGAGCCCCAGCTTTCAGGTACTGTGGAACTCAACAGTACAGATGTACTGACTAGCGCAGGCAACCATGAGACTGTATTTAGCATCTTATCAAGTGCCCTTCCAAGATCTGGAATTTGGGAGCTTCTGCTCTAGCTTTTTCTTTCTTTAATTTTTATCCAGGAAAGATGCTGGTTCTGGATTACATCCTTGCTGTCACCAAAAGCACCAGTAGTGACAAGGTGGTTTTAGTGTCTAACTACACTCAGACACTGGATCTATTTGAAAAGCTCTGCAGGAGCAGAAGGTTTGTCTTTGGGCTTTGCTTCTTTAATCCTGTGAGACTGTACTTGCAGCCTACACTGTAAAAGAACTGTCTATTTCTACACTTTCTGTCAGCAGGAACTCATGATCTCTTTTACCTCAGGTGTTCCTGAACTAGAACTACTGTGGCTTGAGCTTTGTCTGCTGGGGTCACTCAGCAGAAAATCTCTGACCCTCTGCTTTCCTGAAGCCCATTACAGTGCTGGTTTTGACAGATTTTTCTCTTATAAGTAGGATACTCTAAAGATGGCAGCAGTCTGATTGTAGTAAATGCTGTTCTAGGTATTTATATGTCCGGCTCGACGGCACCATGTCCATTAAAAAGAGAGCAAAGATTGTGGAGCGATTCAACAACCCCTCGGTGAGTGGCACCTGCCAGATGTGAGCAAGGTCTCCTGCCAGTTCTGAGGGCTCTGAGCAGAAGTATGGCTGCCTCTGTGCTCTAATCCAAGCCTGCCTCTTTCCAGAGCCCCGAGTTCATCTTCATGTTAAGCAGCAAAGCAGGTGGCTGTGGTTTGAACTTGATTGGGGCCAACAGGCTGGTTATGTTCGACCCCGACTGGAACCCGGCCAACGACGAGCAGGCCATGGCTCGCGTGTGGCGGGACGGCCAGAAGAAGATGTGCTACATCTACCGACTGCTTTCGGTGAGTCAGCCTCCCCTCACCTCCTCAACGTGGAGCTCTGGGTGCCAGCCCAAGCTGCAGCTGCTGTGATTTGGGCCAGGAGGGAAAGAACTCTTTGGTGTTGGTGACCAGAATTGATTGGAACTTAATTGCTTCCTACCCTTAGATGTGTTGCCATGGAAAACCACGAAGGCTCTAGCTGGAGGGTCATTACTGCAGCCCTTGGTTTCTAGCAGTGTCTGGCTTCTGAGAAATAGAAACAACTGTGGCTTTGCAGATAAGAGATGCTCCTTTGAAGTCATTTAGGCATCTGACTTCTTTAATTTCGTGGGATGTCTGATGTCAAAGTTGCTGTTTTTCAGGCTGCAGCCTGTTTTAGTTGAGTGTACGTGTGCTTAGGAAACAGCAAGTACATTCCTGGAATTACAGCAGCATTTGGGATGGGGCTGCCAGTTCGCAGGTGGGGTAGCTGCTCTGTAGTGGAAAACCATGAAGCAAACTAGTCTTTTCAGGCTATTGTAACACTTTGTCCAGCAGTGCCAGTAGTGATTACTGCTCAGTAATGTCCCTTCCCTTTTCATGTTCAGACTGTGCTTTCATTAGTTCAGACTGTGGGGTTTTTGTTTTGTTTTGGTTTTCTTTTGATTTGTTTTGTTTGTTTGTTTGTTCATTTTTGTTGTTGTTTGGTGCTTTGTGGGTGTTTTTTTGCATGTGGATTTTGAGGGTTTTTTTGGGGTTTTGTGGTTTTGGTGGTTTTGGTTTTGGTTTTTTTTGAGTGTAAGCTTGGGTTCCTTGACCAATTATTATTTTTACTTTAGCAAAACAGATATTTTTTGCCCATCTCTTCCTCTGACCTGGCTGCACTTGGAAGCATTGGTTTTAGAATTAGGAAACCAGCCTGCAAATCATGACTAATCACCCCCCTCCTTGGTATTATGTTTGTTTTCAAAACAAACCTTTTGCTCTTAGATTTTTGCCTTCAAAATGTAGCACACTGGGCTTTCTGCACATCTGTTTTACAAGCAGTCATCTCCCTCCAGACAGTGTGATTGATCTGTGTGTGGGTGAGCCAGCAAATACTTCTGATGCTCGTGTCACCCAGGGCTACCCCTTGTTGCTGTGTTCTGGAGAGGTTGTGGTTGGGATTTTTTTGTCAAGGAGCAGCTGTAGGTCCTCAGCTCTTCTCCCTTCTTTCCTGTCAGCACAACCTGGTGCAGTGTGTGAGTTTTAGCTACAAGTGGCAGCTTTTCCTCATCTGTATCTCTGCTGGATCCACTCCTGTAGCCACAGTGGAAGACAAGCAGAGTGGGGTTGGATCAGGAACCAAATAGACATGGTTGGATTGCAGCTTAGTAAAACTTGCCTATCATGTGCACTGGCTTGGCAAGGCACTGAGGGGTCCTGACAGCTTAGTGCTGTTTGATCTGTGGCACTTTCCCAGTGTAGGGCACCTATAACACTGGTGTCCCAGTTGTGCTTCATCTCTGGCTCTCTCCCATGTAGACAGGGACCATAGAGGAGAAGATATTCCAACGGCAAACCCACAAGAAAGCCCTCAGCAGCTGTGTGGTGGATGAAGAGCAGGACGTAGAAAGGCACTTCTCCCTTGGGGAGCTGAAGGAGCTCTTCACACTGAATGAGACCACCACCAGTGACACCCATGACAAGTGAGTACTCTGAATGAATAATGGCTGGGATAGCAAAAGAACCACTCCACAGTTTGGTCTTGTGATTCAGGGGTTCCTCAGGCTGCAGGAGGAAACTCAGAGAGGGGGCCCCAAGTGTCTCTGCTTCTGAAGCTGTTAACTATCTGAAGATGAGCACTTCCTTGCTGTGTCCCCTTTTTTTTGTCTTAAAAGAGCTGTGCTGGCTGGACAAGTGAGCAAACTATCTTGTTGCTGCCTGTGGTTGAAAACTGTAAAATACTGCAGTTAGTGAAAAGAGAGAAGCTGCTCAGATTGGTGGAGCCCAACCTGGTCCTTCCTTGTTGCTCTCTTCCTGGTGGTCTGAGATCTCCAAATGCTGAACTGCTTCCCACCACGAGGGCTTCTCTATCAGCTAAGAATTCATGAAGCCAACCCAAGTGCTCTTCTGGGGACTAAAAGAATCCTCCATTGTCTGCCCTACTCCCCCACTCCTGAGACCTGTGATATTGTAGCCACCAGAAAGAGGACAGGGAGCGCAGGAAAAATGCTTCACTGTGAAGGTTAAGATTCTTAGTTCAGCAAGAAGTGAAGAGGATTAGTTTTAAGCTGACTCAAAGCTTAGATCAGTGTGGGTATCCTGTCTGCATGGCAACAACCCTTGCTGGCAGGGCTGCTGCTGCTCTTTGTCTCCTTATGTGACAGCTCAGTAGGGCATCTCCAAAACAGCCCAAGCACAACCTGGGTGGCTGTAGTGGGAGCAGCAGTGGAGCCTTGCACTGATGTTGCACTGACTGTGTTCCAGGATCAAGTGCCGTCGCTGTGTGAACGGACACCAGGTGCGGCCCCCTCCCGACGGCTCCGACTGCACCTCGGACGTGTCCCAGTGGCACCACTGTGCGGATAAGCGGGGCCTGCAGGACTCCGTGCTCAGGGCTGCGTGGGATGCTGCTGTCACCTTCACTTTCCACCATCACTCCCATGAGGAGCAGCGAGGGATTCCCTAACAGGTTATTGTCCCCTGTGGGGGCAAGTTTAATCCCTTTCAAGGAAAGGGGCAGTGGGTAGCTGTGCCTGCTGGACTGTTTGGAATAGCAGAACAGTGTGGCTTCCAAGCAGCTGGAAGGCCTTTGACAGTGTTCAATCTACTGCAACAGCAAGGAGTCCGTGGCTGTTTCTTTGCTGTTGTATTGTGTGCCTGAAAAACAGCCCCTTGGGAACTGGGAACAGGACCTTGCATGCTTGATCTGACTTAGCACTGATTCTCCTGCTATTGGTGTCTGTGCCTGTGACTCAGCCAGGTTTAAGTCAGGCCTGGAGTTTTATAGTGCTTGATGTGCAGTCATGTGTTTGGTTTTGTTTTTTTTTTTCCTTGACAGCTATGGCTTACAGCTGCTGATCAAAACTTGCAGGATCCATTTCTGCTGTGAAATGTGAACCTGGCTGATTACTTGGGAACAATAGGATTTGTACAAGGGGAAAAAAGTTTTAGCTTGTGTGTTGAACATCTGACTGGAAGGATCATGCAGGCAGTAGAAAATCAGGCTCTATTATGGTAACTAATTTCTAAAACCACTTGCTTTGTTATGGGCAGGATCCCCTGATCTAGCAGAGTGTTTTAATTGAGATCACCGTACCAGCCAGTAATAAAATTCACACTTCAGTACATTATGGGCCTTAAATATATTTTTATTGTAAAAATGTTACAAAAGACCAAACTATTTAAAACCTCTGTAAAATGACTGCAGACATTGGAAAAGGGCAATAGGATTGCAAATAAACAGCAAGCTACTTGGTACATGAAGAATTTTTTTTTGGTACAAAGTAAAATTTTCCAAATGGAAAAGGTCAAGGCCTGGGGACTTTGTTAAGCTTATCTTCTACTCCCTTTAAGTGGAGGAAAGAGTTCTTATTTCACAGAATGGCTGAAGTTGGAAGGGACCTCAGGTGATACTGTGCAGTAGCCCTCCTCAAAAACAAGGTCACCTAGAGCTTGGTTGCCAAGGACCACAACCACATGGCTTTTGAGTCTCTCCCACAATAGAGATGGCTATGGAGATGAGACATTGGCTGAAATGATGTGAAATTTGTCACAACACCCACTGAAATAAATAACTGCTTGTTCAGAAATCTGCAGGAAGTCACAGAAGCCCCTTTTATATATGTCCCACTTAAAGTACTCAAAGGAAGATGGTAGAATTTAGATCACCTGGAAATACAGCTGTTGACCCACATGATCTCATGTGTCACTTCACTGTCACACCCCTTCAAATGAATAGAAAAGTAGCAAGAACTGTGTACTGCTTGAACCAGGGGAAGCAACCCCCACCTGTGCTGTGAAATCAGTCTTCCTGGCCAGGAACCAAACTGCTTAGTTCAAGCTGATGGGTTTTCTCTGCTCCTGTGTCCATCACATGACACTGATGTAGTCAGCAAAGGCCTGGGAGGAGTCCCACGAGTCGTTGACCACACTGCACACAGCTTTGAGACGCCGAAGCGCTTCTTGAGCTGTTTCTGCATCCTGGTCCAACCAATTTTGGAAGAGGCGGAGGTGTGTGAACTGAATCTGTCCCCCTCTCTGCTGGATGTGGCCTTCCAGCTTCTTTGTGAACTCCAGGAGCCCATCAGGTTTGATGCAATTCGAGCTTTCCAGGGAAAGAAAGATAAAAAAAGTCATGAAGAGTCTAGGCTATAATTTGAGAGTTTAAATTGCTGTTCCTTCTTGTAACTGCCAGTGCAGGTACATGGGGATGTTTCAAGGCTAAGTGCACCTTCAGCAGCACAAAGTGTGACAAACAAAACCAAAGCACAGTAATATGAAGGGCTGGAAACATCTTAAAACTAAGGTGGTAACCACTGACAAGTTAAACTCATTATCCTCCTTACCACTGACTTAAGTAGATCTATATGTTGCCTTAAAATGTTGCTGGACCCAAGCTGCTGGATAAGCAGTGCCAGGAGCACTTCAATCTCACAGCAGCTGTCAACTGCCTGGACCAAGGGGCTTAACCTGCCCTACAAGTCCCAGCACCAGCCTCAGCAGTAAGTGATCACTTATGTCTTCCTTCTGAGAAAATCTGAAGAGCATGTGTCAGGTCCTGGTGTTTCTAGGAGATTCAAAGGTCAACTCCCTTGCACAGATGTGTAAATAAATATCAAGTTGCATGCTGGACTTGAATCTTGTCAGAGGTACAGTAACAACCAGGATTCAAGGGTGCTGAAGGAGTAGCCATGGTTAAATAAATTGTCAAGCCTGCGTGCCTGCAACCTGAGTCACTAGGATGTGAGGAAAGGGTGAGGGCAGAATCATGCAAAGCAGTTGTTAATATTGCAGAAATGCCACCCCCCTGTACTTCATGAAGGTTACTGCCTATCCTTATGGCCACTCAGGCACAAGAACAGAGCAGCACTTCAGATGAAAGACCAGAGGAAGAAAGGAATGCAGAGGCATTCACAGGATCTGACAGTGGCAATGACAACATTCTCTCCCTCCACAGGGGCAGTGGAAACAGAGCTGTTCACACTGATGGCTAAGAATAAACATGTAGGGATGTTACTTCTTCCCTACAGCTTGGGAAGGGCCTGCAGCAGCCTCCCAAGGGAACAGCAAACCAAAGCTGCTTTTAAGATTGAGCTTGACTTGTTTATAAAGGGGACAGTGAGATGCCTCAGACATGCTGGAGGTTCCTGAGGTTCTGTGTGCCCACGGCAGTACTCTCAACTTTTCTTGGGCACATATTCCCTCAAGGAAGGAACAAAACCATGCCCAGGTTCTCCTGATGCCAGAGCCCAGTTCAGCTCTGTCCCTCCCCAGACAAGAAAGTCAGTGTTTAGTGCACCAGAATACCTGACATCCAGCTGGCAAAGACAAGAGGAGGAATCTTCAGAGAAAATGTCCGCAAGGGCAACCAGCCTGTGATTCCCTAAAAGGGGAGAAATGTCACTGTTAGATGCAAACTGGGAACTGTCTTGAAATTTTACCCTTTGCAGCACAAAGGGCCCACATCTGCACCCTCAGTTTGTCCCCCTAAGTGGCCTAAAGTGAATTCACCCCCCTGAGCACAATGTTCAAGGCAATGAAGACATTTGCTGATAGAGCAGTTGTTTCATTAGAAAAATTCTGCAGAATAGAAAATATGCAGCTTTGTTTTAGAAATTAAGTGTATTCAGTTTATGCCAAGCTTTTCTGTTTTATTTCATGAAAAGAACAGAAAACAGTATTCTGGATTCACCTGAAATTTCTCAAACATTTCTACTTGGCCTCTGATCCAAAAAGCCTATCATTGCTCAGAATTCAGTTCCACTTATACACAAACTTTACTTGTTCCCATCCCTCCAGTGGCTGCCAACAGCTGTTAAGACACAAAATGCCCAAACTTGGGCAAAATCTGCGCCTTTGAATGAGAGGCAGAACATCTGCTGCTGGATCTGTTCCTGTTCAAGACCCTGAGGAAGATCAGTGTTCAGTCAAATCTGGAGACCTGCTGATACTTGCTTTTGCTGCAGAGAAAAGCAGCTGTAATGCCTGCACAGCACTCGGGCCCTTTGGTACGTTGCTGATCACAACCGAAATTTTTCCTTTAAAAAATGAACTTAGTGCTCCTTACTTTGTGAGCTAAATGCACTCTGTTCATGCATGTGATAGTTTCAGCACTGCAGTGTCCCCAGCTGTCAACGACTCCAGCCCTGAAGTTACCTCCAGGAGAGCTGGTCTGAGGCCCCACAGCCACGTTCACAGTACGCACCAAGGCGATTCCCGGGCAGTTTGAGACTCTTCAGGGATGAATTTCTTTTCACTGTATTGATTATTTCTGTCAAAAACTCGGCAGTAGAGCTTTCAAACAGCCGGCAGAAGGAAAACGTGATTTCTATGGAAGAAATGGATTGACAGTACATGTGAGTATTCCCTGCGCCTCATTATTCCATGATTACATTCAGCAGGCAGCTCCAGGCCCTAATCCATGTGGAATAACAAAGCTACTCCAGCAGTGGATTGCATACAACAGCACTTCTGCTCTGTCAGGAAGACAGCTGAGATC
Organism: Pachyramphus minor; assembly: GCA_013397135.1. NCBI lineage: Eukaryota > Metazoa > Chordata > Aves > Passeriformes > Tyrannidae > Pachyramphus > Pachyramphus minor. The sequence continues at coordinate 55,313 of VYXB01000732.1, read as the reverse complement.
ACACCCAAGGAAGTGGCTTTGCCAGCTGACCCAGTTAAAGGCTGATGTGCTCTGCAGGTTAAAAATCTTTGTTTTGTAGCTGAGCCTACAGACTCTTCTCTGCAATGTACATCAGCCTTGCAGCTGCTCTTCTCTGCCCTGCTGGCACGAAGAACCAGGCACGTTCCCACTCTGCCAGCAGCTACAGATCTGCTCCAGGGACTGCTGACATTTGGCTAAACCTTACACGTCCAAAGATCACCTCTTAAATGTCAGCCAGCTGAAAGCAGCCACCGGCAGCATCTTTCCATGCAACAGCACCCAGGAGTTTGCTGTACCTTGCAGGACGGGATCCTGAAGCAAAAGCAGAACTTCTTTCTGGTGCTCAGCCAGGTTCACATCATGAAAACTCAGTTTCTTCAAATTTGGAGTACACTCTAAAAGCAAAACAAGTTTTAAGGTAAAGCACTGTACACCCCTGACCCAGCTAACACCCAGAAGCTGAGCTGGACTGTAGGTAATTTGTGCTGGATTGTGGGTAGTTAAAAAAGAAGCATCCTGGTGTGCGGGATCATCCACATGCTCAGCACAGAATATGGGATGGCTGACACCCATTTTCCTTTTCTCAGGAGATTTCAAGGGATACTCACACTGAAGGAAGCTACACTGTGTGTGCCCCACTGCTGCTGCCCAAGGGATAGCAGAGTACCTTTGAGTGCCTCCAAAAGGAGCCCGAGCTCCTGAGAGCTGGGCAGCGTGGCACTGTCAAGGGACAACTGCTGGAGGGACTTTGATGCCTTGAGCACTGGCAGCAGGAACATGGTGTGCAGAGGTTCCCTGGGGAATCGGATCTCCAGCTGCTCCAGGCAGCTTTCTAAGGGAAGAAAAACAAGCAACAATGAGTGAGTTTGGCCTGGGTGCCCATTTTCAATGTAGCTGGTCCCACAACAAGCAGGAAGCCTATATGCCTGACACCACTATCATTTAGGTTGGCAGAAATTGCCTGTGCAACGTGCCCTGCCCCCCAGAGCTCCATGGCAACTCAGACCTATGGTAATGTCAGTCACTTGCAGCTCGTTCCAGGACTCCTGCCAGGCCTCAGGGCCACTGATCTCTACAGGCTCTGGCAGTGAAATGAAGTTTGACAAGAAGTCACCCTTTATGCACAAACCAGTCAGTGTCTTTCCAGTGCACAGCTCTTTGCTGACCCCACTGCAGACTCACCCAGGCTTTGCTCACTGCTTTCCTGGCCATTCAAGGGCCAGTCAGGGTGATGGGGACCTGTGAGCTGAGCACACGCTGCTATGGCTCCCAGGCTGCAACCCAAAGGCTTGGCCACTGCTTTGCCATCATCTGTGGTACTGAGATGATCAACGGGTGCCTTCCCTCAGCTTAAGGATCTGTCTAAGGCTTAGAGCCTCACAGTCAATGGCACGGACAGAAGGGAAGCTCCCAATCAATGTACAGATCTGGTGGGACATGCTCCCCATGGGCAGTCACAGCCAGCAGGTTATGACTGGCCCTGTACGAAGCTGATGTACAGCTTTTCTCCAAGACTCAGGCTCCACAGAGCACCTTACAGACTGGTAGTGACAAACTGCAACAACATCTAAATCAGAAAGGTGAGACTGTAATTGCCTAATAACACACCACTGTAACAGGGTAGAGTGAAGCATGTGCCAAANTAAATCAGAAAGGTGAGACTGTAACAGTGTAAAGTGAAGCATGTGCCAAGCTTTTACAGCCCTATCTGCCTGCCAAGTCCTGGTCATCACTCAGGAGGATGATTCCTACCTGGGATTTCTACCTCACTGCAGCTTGGAATTCCCTCTGGCCTGTTCCCTTCCAGCTGGTTTTTGAGGTCGAAGCTGACCGAGAGCGTGTGGAGCTGCGGGAAGGCGCTCAGGATGCAGCGAACGAGCTCCATGCAAGGCATGTGGGAGAAGACGTCGCTCACGCGCAGCACACGGAGGCGGCAGTTCGGGTGGCGGGAGAGCGCCCGGAGCCCAGAGAGGATGCAGCAGATGTTGGCATCCAGGCCTGGAACAGCATTGGCACAGAGAGGTGTTAGCTGTGTCTGTACACGTGGCTGCACCAATGGCCACACAACCCGAATCAAAGGCTAAACTCACTGACTGCTGTATCTGAGTGTTCTTAGCCTACACTGTGCATGTGGGAGATGGAGATCCAGCTCTCCCTTCGCCCCCTCTGAAGGGCATTTAAGCACAAAGCTGGGGACTGTTCCTGGAGCAGAAGGGCCCCATCCTCTCCCTCAAACAAGTCCTCACACTGATTAAACATCTCTCCTGACGCCCAAGATGAGGCACCAATACTCTTACAATGCCCCAGTAAAAACAAAACCAGGGTAAACCTGAGCAGTAAGTCAGACCATTAGAGCAGGGCTGGAAGGAAGCACCCTTTTCACAGTACTGACCATTGTAAGACAGAACCAAGTTTTCTAATGACACCCAGGAGCTCAGCAGATTACTCAAAGTCCGACATGTCTCCCCAGTCAAGGGAATGGAGAACAGTTCCAGAGTGGACACACTTCGGAAGCGGTGAGAAGCTTTCAGAGAAAAGATCCCAGCAGGTCCTCCTCTTTTCTTACAGCCAGCATGGCCAGTGCATGGAGATTCAGGGGAGGAACTAGTCCAGTTCTCTGTGTTTTCTCCCTCTGTGGTGCTGGTTTTGTCAAGTAGCCCTGAATTATCCTCTCTAGCAACAGTAAAAACAAAATCATACAGGTCTTCTGGGTCAGCATAGGGTCCCTTGCTCCGTCTGAGGCAGCGACGTTTCCTCCCCACTGTGGGTTTCAGCCGTCTGCGTGTCTTTCGAAGAACAGGGTGACAGGACAGCTGCCCTGAACCACAGTGAGGGGAAGATCCCCCCTGAATGCTGGTGTGGTCACAGGGCTCCTCACTGGTGGTCTCCTCACGCGGCTGGTTTCGCAGGGGAGAACTTCTTGGGACAGAGTTCAGGTGAGCAGCAGCCTCCTCTGGGGCCTTGGGGAATCCCTTCTGGTTCTCACCATCACTCCCCTCCCTCTCAGTGCCACGGCCCCTCTCTGCTTGCTCCTGCACCAACTCCTGCCTTGTGGCTTTGTCCTCCTCTCTGCAAAGGCCACACTGATACACGAGGGCATTTCCTGAGCGCCAAAACCCAGCACTCATGCTCAAAATGAGAACGAGAAGAACCGTGTCAGGAACAGGCCAGGAATACATGGACACCTGGCTGACAGAGCCGTGGTGAATCAGCCGGTGGAGGAGCAAAACCAGCGAACGCCTGATGGACTGGTCAGAGGAGAGGAGGTGCTGGAACTTCAGGACACGCAGGGAGCCAGCCAGGTTTTCCAGCACTCTGTGGTTGTGCTCAGCAGTGAGCTCCACGGCGCCCTGCAGCATGTTGCAGAGGGTGAGCTGGGACACGTGGGGAGAGCTGTGGAGCAGCGGTGAAAAGTGATGGTCGTTGAGGCGCCAGTCAGAGGAGACGTCCAAGACACCGTGGAGAACATTGGAGAAGAACGTTTCAAGGAACTTCTTCCTCCAACAGGTTATATTCTGCAATTGAACAGGGCATAGGAACAAAAAGTCAACATTTTTCTCGTTCTTTCTAAGATAAATTATTGCTGTCTGCTAACCTGGTAAATGCGATGTCCAAAAACCCCTCCTGCTACCTCCACTGACACCACCTTTCTAGTTCTCAACATCCTTCCTGAGGGTATTCCTTGAAAACCTGCGTTTACTCCTATTGCTCTCTTCATTCTGCTTCTGGCCCAGTTTAAACATATTCGATGGTTTGAACCTGAGCCATGTTTTTGCCTATTAAAAACCAGGTCATCGACAATTTTCTTCCTGAGCATCTATTTACATGCTGTCATTAAGCTGCCTGCTAATGATTCTTTTATGATGATGATTCAATGAAGCTGCTTCAGTTTTCCTACATAAAACCATCCTGCAAACTCCCTGTCTTCTGTAAATATTTTTCTCATGCTTTCTAAGACATCAGCACGTATTTTTACCAGCGTAGGTGTAAGCATGGCATAAGATACTGGTTTTATCCTCTGTTTCCCTGAGAATCTTGGAAGACAGAATTTATTCTTTTGGCAAACTCAGTGTTTGGAGATGAAGGGTGTGGCTGCACACTTCAGTTCCTTGTATGAACCCTGCTCCCCAAAATGTTTGTGCTACCAGGGTCACGCCCTGGTCCAGAGCTCTATGAACGCTTATAAACAAGCACCAGCAATCACTTAGAAGTAGTCAGAAACAAAACCTCATGGAAAACAGCACCTGTGTCATGCCCCTTCTCTCACCTGAGCGTTCCCTCACCTCTGAGTTGGGCGGCCTGGTTTTCATCACATCATCCCACAGCTGGCGCCAGATGGGCTGTGTCGAGAGGCCTGGGGGGAAAAACCATCAACAGGGTGCTCTCACCCCTCTCCCCATGCCAGTGCTCTGCCCTGGGGCTCACCGGGGTGCCGGGAGCACAGACCAGACCCTGCGGCACAAGGACTGGCAGGGGGAAACCCGCCGCCTTTGACAGGACACTAGTTAAAAATGTCAGGTTTTGCTGATGCTCAAAAGGAGCGAAGTTACAGCAGGGCCCGCAGCGGTTCGGGAACCGTGCCGGGGTGTGGGACGGAGCACGAGGGTTTGGATGCACGGGAGTGTCCCAGCCCCGGTGGCAGGGACGGTGCTGTGGGGGTACCCCCCCTCCAATAGAGGGTTCACCCCTCTGGGTCGGGGCTCCCATTTCCAGCCTGAAGACCCTCCGGCGGAGGGTCCCTCTAGTGTGGGACTCGTCCCTTCAGGTTTGAGGGCATTCCCGCAGCCTCCCACCCCATCACTTTGGGGGCCCCATTCCTCCCTCCCGGGGTCCCCCCCGGCTTCGCCGCCGTCCCCGGCGGTGTCACCTGCTCTCCGCGCGGCGCCCTCGGCCCGCTCCAGGCGAAAGATGGTGAGGAGCGGCAGGAGCCCCCGCAGGAGGTGCCCGGGCAGCGCTGCGGAGAGGGAGAGGGCGGCAGAGTGCGGGCAGGCCCGGGCCCCGCGCCCCGCCGCCCCGCGCCGCCCGCGCCTTACCCCAGACGTCCCGCTCCAGGGCGCCCATGCTGCGGCTC
>VYXB01000732.1:0-49837 GCA_013397135.1 Pachyramphus minor | reverse complement strand
TCCGGCGGGTGACCCTGCGGAGTCCTTCTGTGCGGCGGGAGCGCAATGGGGCGCGGTGGGGAGCCCGAGGTGAGCGGGGGATCCTTCTCCCGTCCTCCCGGGGGATGGGGCGTGAGGGCGGCCGTAACGCTGTGCTCTCTTTTCTTTCCCCAGGAGGAAGAGGAAGAGCTGGTGGTAAGACAGGGAGCCGCGCCGGCGACGCTCGGGCCGGGCTGTGCCGGTGGCCCAGGACCCGGTGGGGAGGCGGGTTGAGCCCGGGTCGCGGCGTGGCTCCCTCCTGAAGCAGTAGGGCTCGGGGGGAAAGCGGCGTGTGGGGACGTCCCGGTGCTCAGCGCGGCCCCGTGTCCGCAGGATCCCTTAACCACGGTGCGGGAGCAGTGCGAGCAGACGGAGAAATGCGTGAAGGCGCGGGAGCGGCTGGAGCTGTGTGACGCGAGGGTGTCCTCCCGGTCCGAGACGGAGGAGCAGTGCACGGAGGAGCTCTTTGACTTCCTGCACGCCAGGGACCACTGTGTGAGTGCGGTGTCCCTGCTGGGGCTGGGGGCAGAGCTGCCTTCAGCCACGCTGCTGGCAGTGCTGGCAGGTTGAGTTTGAGATGTGGGACCTGTTCAGTCAGAGGGGGCTCTGAAAAACTGTGTTTTCTTATTAAATGCTTGGTTTCTTCTTGTTACATCAGATCTAGCTGGGATTCGGTAGGTTATTAAACAGCTAAATAAGTCAAATCCATGGTTTGTGCCCTGCAGAGGGCACTTGGCTATTTCAGTCTTGTATTTGACATTTTGAAGTTAAGCCTTTTTAACCTGAGCTGAAGCTTTGTAAGATGTCTCGTTAGTTTTCTTGAATGACTTGTTGCAGAACCATGAGAGGAACTGGGGGGGAGGCTGCAGGGTGATGTGCATTGGTGGTCCAGAAAATCAAGAGGCAGATGGTAACACTGCTGATTTCTATCCCTAAACCACGAGTTACTGAGGTCTCTCCCTGTCTTTCCAGGTTGCTCACAAACTTTTTAGTAAACTGAAGTGAAGGTGGGCGTGACTGTCCACCTGCTTCCACAGCCGGTGTCAGTGGTTCCTGGATCACAGTTATGCTTCCTGCCCTCCATCCTCCATGCTGAGCATCACAAAACTGCTTCCTGGCAGTGTGTCACTGCCTATGTGCTCCTGGAAGATGTGAAGCTGTGCAAAAAAGCACATATTGGTGTTCTGTAATTTTCCATATTAAAATGTTCAGAGTTCCCATGGAAGTGCTTTCTGTTTATTTCCAGGTTCTTGTGTTTCTGATTTGCACTGGGTTAAGGTGAAATCAGTAGGTGTCACAGCCTAGTTTAGTGGAGTCATCCTCACTTGTGGAAATGTCCTTTTTCTGCAGCCATGATATGCAGCAGCTGCAGCTCAATCCCACAGGGAAGAATTTATCTGTTGGAGCCATAAAGAGCCATAAAGACAGTATTGTTCATGCAGTGTGTTCTGACTAAATTAAACCGAACAAGTGACCCTTTTCTAGGAGAGAAAAGTTCCTCCCCCACCCTTGGGGCAAAGCTGTCACCTGTCCTTCACTGTCTCCTGCTGCTGCCAGTGGCTGGAAGAGCTTCCTGGCTGCAGCCAGCTCCACATTCTTGCCCAGGAAACCAGCCACGTGGCTGTGGAGGTGCACGGTGTTCGTTCACCTTCTCAAACCCTGACCAGGGTCACCTGCGGGACATAAAGCCTTTCTCTGTAAGTCACCAGCCCCTTCTGCTCACCTGGGACTGTCCTGCCTGTGCTCTGCCACCTCCTCTTGTGAGGAGGATGCTCAGTAGCAGGAAAACTAGGACGTGTCACAGCGCGGAAAACTTCTCAGCTGTTCTTCGAAGTGGAATTAAACCTGCTCGGGTCGCGGCGTGGCTGTTCTTTATCCATGTAGTAGTCCATAGCCTTTTTGCTGATGGATTTCAAGCTTAATCCCTAATGGATTGAAACGGATTTTTATTCAGGGTAAGTGTAACAAGTTAATTTTATTGTGTGCGGTCCAGCTGCGGGTGTGTTTCTCCCGCTGCAAAGCCCGTTTTTTGTTGCCGGATCCCTTCCGGCCCCATCCCAGCTGAGTAATCACAAGAACCACAGAACGGTTGGGTTAGAAGGGACTTCAAAGACCATTTAGGAACAGCCCGCTGCCACCAGCCCCGGTTTCCCATCCCTCCTTGCCAGGAGCACTTCCCGGGTCCCGCCCCGGAAGGCGCAGTCGGGGAGCGATGGCGGCGCTGGGAGGGCGCGGGCGGGCGGCGGTCGCGCTGCTGCGCCGGGGGCCGGGAGCGGTGCTGGGAGCGGGGCAGCGCCGGCACCGGCACAAGGAGAAGTGGGTGAGCGGGGCCGGGGGAGTCCCTTCCCGACGGGGCTGCCGGCGCGGCCGCACCCTCACCGCGCTGCTTGCACCCGCTTCTCTCGCCCGCTCACCCCTTTTGCATCCCATTCCCCGCTCTGAGCTCCGCCCTTCACCCCTCTCGCTGCGCCCTCGTTCCGCTGCGCCGTGCGCGGCCGTTCTCTCCCGGCCTCACCCTCCCGTTCTCTCACCCCCCTCCCGTGCCCCCAGCCCCGTTCGGCCATCCATGGAATCATGGAATGTGCCGAGTTGGAAAGGACCCATCAGGATCGTCGAGTCCAACTCCCGGCCCTGCGGAGGACTCCCCAATTATCACACCGTGTGTTTGAGCGCGTTGTCCAGACGCACCTTGAACTCAGACAGGCTTGGCCACTTCCCTGGGGAGTCTGTTCCAGTGCTAAATCAGCCTCTGGATGAAAAATTTTCTCCTGATATCTAACCTAAACCTCCCCTGAATCAGTTTTGTGCCTTTTCCTCAAGTCCTGTCACATTTGCGCTCCTGAACGCTCCCCAGGGCACCACCAGCCCGCAGGTGTAGGGGTTCACCTGTCCCTGACAATTTCAGGGGCAGTGGAAAGGCCCCAAGGACTTCTGGCAGCACAGAATCCAGTGCTGGATTCTCCCAGAGAAACGTGGAGGTTGGCTGGGGGTACTGGGATGTTGAGGTGTTTTGTCTTTTAACGTCTCTGGTATTTTTCCCCCCAAGGCTACCACGGCCCCCCGCATCCCATCCACGCGGCTGGCCCTGCACCACTTTGACTCGAGCTACAGCCTGCACCTGGGAGAGCTGTGGCCTTCTGTCCGTGCCAGCCTGCTCTGTGAGCAGAAGTATGGTGCCCTCCTCAACAACTTCTCTGCTCTCGACCACGTCACCCAAGAGCTGGAGCTGCTGAATGCCACCGATTTCGTTTCCGAAGCCCTCCAAAAGGCACAGCAGACACAGCAGGGTGCAGCTGCGAGGGAAGCAGTGAGAGGCTCCCAGGAGGGCTGTGTTCAGGGCAGGACTGTGATACAGGCAGAGACAATGACACAGGCAGAGACATCACCACTGTTTCGTGCCTCCATCAGCCCCAAAATCAAGTGTTACACCTTCCCCAGAGGCGACATCACGCGCTTTCACCCTGCACGGTGAGGCACCCTGGACAGACCACCCACTGTCATTGCCAGCCTTGGGGGCTGCTTCCCTGTGTTCCAGTCCTGACTTCCAACTGCTCTTTCTTTTCTTTTTCTTTTTCTTTTTCTTTTTCTTTTTCTTTTTCTTTTTCTTTTTCTTTTTCTTTTTCTTTTTCTTTTTCTTTTTCTTTTTCTTTTTCTTTTTCTTTTCTTTTCCCCTTGCACATTTGCTTATCTTATGGAAACTGGTGATTTCCAGGCCAGACACTCTGGGGCTCCTTGGTTATTATCTCATGGATGCAGCATCTCTCCTGCCCGTCCTTGCGCTCGATGTGCAGCGGGATGACCTTGTCCTTGACCTCTGTGCGGCTCCAGGTGGCAAGACTCTGGCTCTGCTGCAGACTGGGCTTTGTGTAAGTGGAGGTGGGTGTCCCCTTGTTCCCCATCCTTAAACAGGACTGGAAGAGTGTGCTGTGCTCATTAATGTCTGACCGTTAATCATTTCTGAGTATAAGAGTTGAGAATCAGATGTGTTTTCGCAATTCCCAGTGTTCCTGTTGTGTCCCTGCAGGGCATCTGGCAGCCAACGACATCTCCTTTTCCCGGACAAAGAGGCTGCACCAGATCCTTCATAGCTATGTTCCCAAAGAAGTCAGGGAAAGTGTGAGTGTCACATCCTATGACGGAAGGGACTGGCAGGACGTGGAAGGTGGCACTTTCCATAAGGTAGATTACTGGGAACTGGTGAAGATAAACCCTCTTTTTGAGGAAGGCAGCAGCTTGTCCTACAGTGTAACTGTGTAGTTTTCCACAATCTTAAATGCAGAGAAAGAGAGAGGACTAAGACACATAGGGAGTAATATTTCCTCCTGCTATCATTTCCTGCAGGGTCTGGTGCATATGTGCATCCAGAGCTGTACCTTTATTTTCCTGTGTATTTCTACCATGTAGAAATCCTATTCTTGTCCATCCCCTGGAAGGGATTAAGTGTGAAGATTAGATAATTCTGTTTTCTCAGCCATGTCCAGCTTTGGGTTTGGTTCTCTGGGAGGCGTTGCTGTAGGAGTGCCAGCTGTGTGTGCTGCTATGTCGTCTTCCAGGCAGACACCCAGAGGAGGAACATTAAAATGAGGACATGTGCGAGTGCAGGATGTTTTCCACCATCTCTGGGTCTGTTTGCACGTTCCCAAAATGCCAGAGCAGCCAGATGATTACAGTTCAGTGTGGTGCACATGTGGCACTGGGAGCTGCTTGTGCATGGTGAGGGTGGAGAAGGTGGGCATGGGGCAGCTGCAAAGGGAACTTGCTGAGCTCAACCTGGGCACGGGACTGACAGGGACCTCTGCTGCTGCAGGTGCTGGTGGATGTGCCCTGCACGACAGACAGGCACTCTGCCATGGAGGAGGACAACAACATCTTCCACAAGAGGCGAACCAAGGAGCGTCAGATGCTGCCCATGCTGCAGCTGCAGCTGTTGATGTGAGTGAGCTCGATGCTGTGTCCTTGTGCTGTTTGTGTTCTCCATGGCCAGCACTGAAACCTCTTTTTATTTTGTCCCCAACTGGGAAATGTGGAAGCCATGTGTATTGTTCTGGAAGAGCAATAGTTGGAACGCATCAGAGCATAGTATAACTGTAAGAAGGTGCAAATGTTCTTGGTCAGATCACAGGTCCTGCCTGTCTCCAGCAGCAGCTGTAGGAGCTAGGGAGAAGGGTTTAAGGAATGTGATAGTGTTGTCCTTTTGGGTGATGATCTCCCAGATCCCGCTGATCAGCCCTGGAGGATTCCTGAGTGCCCATGTCTCCCAGCACATGGGAGATCACCCCATTTTGCTGAGAAGGCTGGATGGACTCAGTGTGCTGTGACAACAAGGAAACAGGTTAGAGAGTCCCATGGCAGTGCTTGAACTGCAAGAGTCTCTTCCCCTCTACATGCTCTTATCCCATTCCCTTGGACTTGATTGCAGGATTACGCCTTCCAGCTGCTTTCCAGTAGCATCTGTCCCATGTTAAATTCATTATCAATTTGACTCGTTGTCCTGGCCTAAAACAGCCCTCACGTTGCAGTGACACAGACTTCTGAGTCTGTGGAGTTCAAGATTTGTCTGTCACTTCCTAACACCCTTTAGCTTCCCAATTTTGGTGGGTGGAAATGCCTGTGCCCCACACTCCTCCTCTTCCTGTGACGATGTGTGTGTTCATCTTGCTTGCAGGGCTGGAATCCTCGCTACCAAGCCAGGAGGAGAGGTGGTGTATTCCACGTGCTCCCTCTCCCCGCTGCAGAACGAGTGTGTGGTCGAGAGAGCGGTGGAAATTGCAGAAACCCAGTTTAACATCAGCGTCCACGTTGAGGACTTGAGCCACTTTCGGACGCTCTTCCAGGACACGTTTTCCTTCTTCTCAGATTGCCGGCTGGGGGAGCTTGTTCTGCCTCACCTCACAGCCAACTTTGGACCTATGTATTTCTGCAAATTACGTCGCATGTAGAAGGGGCAACAGACTCTGTCTGTTTGCTCTCAGGAAATACCCCAAATATCCAGGGAAAGTACAACTGCTTTCTATTTATTTTTCTTTTTAAAATGTCCCAAGGGAAGTCTGCTTTTTTACTGCAGACATAGAAAATAAATGAGAAAGACCTGCTGTGAAGTCTCCTGATTATTTTATCTGTTTGAGACTGAGGTGTTTAATCTAGGAAAGAGAGGTCTTATCAGAGGGAGCGATTTATCCATCTGTGGGGGACAGGATAAATGGCCCTGTGTGGGTGCTACTCTTTCCCTCCTGTCTGACTGCTTTGATCCTACATGAGCAGGTTTGGGTTAACAAACACCATCTGGGGATCTCAGTCTTTCTGTCCCAGATCTCACCTTCTGCATAAATGAGTTGCATCTGTCTCTGCTTATCTCCTGCCTTCAGAAAGAGCAGCCTGAGGTCCTGAAATCGGAGGTTCCTAAGGATGCTCCTCCTGTGAGGATGAAAATATGTTTGTGATGCTGGAGATTTGATGCTGTGGAAAGGCCAGTGACTGCTGCTCTCCCTCACAAACAGGAAAGCTGTGGGAAAGCGTGAATGCCCCTATGCAAGATGACATTTAATGTCCAGGGGCCAAGTGTTTGTATGATTTTGAATAGTAACTAGTTATAGAATCATAGCCATCTGTGAAGGCTTACTGGAGTTTATCACGAGAGTTGCTTAATAGCTACATTTTTATTTTTGTGAGCAAAATACAGTGATGGACAGGGTGGACGTGGCTGTTCTCCTCACAGGGCAGCCCATATAAAGTTATTCCAGTGCCAACAAGAACGTACTATTGAGATTTTGTAACTCCTTTCTCTCAGCACCACCCTGCTTCTGCAAGAGGCAGCACGGATGGAAATGGGAGTGAAGGGGTGGAAACTCACCCATGTCCATCCTTGCAGTGCACAGATTTATCATCACTTGAACCCAGCTTAAGCCAGTCCTGCGGCCTGCATGGCATCCTGGTTCCTTACAGGATCTGTGCTTATAGGCAACGAGAAAGGTCAGGAAATGGTGTTTCCTTCCTCCTTCCCTCCTCTTTGTAGTCTCTGCACTGCCAGTGGCAGTCGTACAGCGCTGTCCCTTTGGCCCTGAGGGGACCATGGGGGCTATACCACCCTCTTGTCACGGCTGAGGGTCTCCACCTCCTTCATGAACCGCAGGCACAGCTCCTCCTGCCATGGCAAGGCCACGCACTGCACGGCCACGGGCATCCCCACGGCTCCTGACACAGCCTGCAGTGGGCACACAAGCAGTGAGGGGTTACCTGGGAGGCTCAGACCTCCAGCAACTTTTGGAAACTTGTTTTAGGCACGTGGCTCATCCCAGAGAGTGGTGAGGTTGTGGTTTGAGCCCTGCTGTTCGAGTGAAACTATTATTTGAATGTCCATCATCAGTCTGCTCCACCACTTTCCATACCTGTTTCAGCTTCCTGTCCCAGGAGTCATCACAGCATCCTTGGTAAAGCTTCAGCTCTTCCTCATCCGCTTCTGTCACTGTGCTGACAGGTACAATCCCAGCAGGGAAGTTCAAGATGTTGTACAGCATCGTGGAGGAGATGGCATCTGAGAGCAGCAGAAGAGAGAATCCAGCCAGTCACAGCCTCCTGTCTTGCTTCAAACTTACACATTCCATGTTCACTGAGGCCCCTGAGAACTATGTGCCTGTCTCCACCTGCTGAGATAGCTTTATGGTCTTTACTTTTCCTTCCCAATTCCCATAAAATGCTTAGGTGGGTGCTGAAGCCCCCTGGCACCAGATGTTCCTCTCCAGTTTCAGCCACTGTCCCATCCTCACTTACTGAGGAGTTTCCCAGGGTATCCCGTGGTGAAGGCAGGCCCCAGGACAGGGCACAGCACAACGTCCAGATGGAGTTCCTTCCACTGGGTGATGAACTCGGAGCGGTACGCCTTGGGGAGGAGAAGGGAGATGACATGGAGCCCATATGCATACCTGGAGCATCTCAGCTTTTTCGGGGTATGCATCAGGCTCAGGCAGAACTGAGGAGGCAGCAGGAGTCAGCAGTGCTCAAGGGAAGAGGCAGAGGAATGCATGTTTGCCTCTACAGCATGTGGCCAGGAATTGGCAAGGGCCCTCTTTAGCCATTCCTTCTCCCAGGACAGCCTTTGTTGTGCTGGGACTGTTGAACATGGATGTTTGTGCATGAGTCTTGTGGGCAACTGATAAAGTCCTGTGTGGGCTCACCCAAAAGCCCATCTACCCATTCCTGTCTCCCTTTTGTGCCTTTCCCTCCATGCTGTCTCCTCCCCAGCACCTCCTCTCCTGCACAACCCCATTTCAAACTAATGACTCTCTAACCTGACACTTGCCATAAAGTCTCAACTTGTAGCATAATGCTGGAGAGGAAAGTCTTCAAAACATACCTGAATTTGATGGTGATGATTCCACATCTCCTTCACTGACCTGCAAGTGGAAATCATAGCAACATCTTTAAGCTTTAAGAGGAGTAGGAATTGCTTAAATAGGCCTCTGGGTTGATAAGCCCTGGTGATTTTAGCAGTTACTTAAAAGAATACAGCTTTCACAATCTAAAGTTTCTTTTGGCATCTGGCCAAGCAATTAAGCAGCAAATGTCTGGAAGTACTGGAGAGGTTTCTTTGATGAATACTCTGGATTTAGTACTTGTTCTCTTCCACAAGCTTCCTGTATGACCTTATCCATCCAAGTCCCTCAGTCCTGTCAGGATTTCACTAAGGGCAGTGCAGGCACTGGGGAGCTGTGTTCCTAAAGACTGAAGCCATGCCCAGGATAGAAGGACAACCTCTGCAGAGAGCAGGTCAGAGCCTGTTGTGAATCCAGTCCACCCCAACTATGGACACTTAAAGGAGAAGGTGTTGCCCCCTTTTCATGGATATCCCTGGAGGTGATGCCATCTTACCTCATTCCAGTCAGGGCATTCAAATAGTCAGCCAGGCGGGGAAACTGGAAAGGCAAGAGGTTCCTTAGGGACATGACAGGGGTGTACAAACTTATGCCACTCTGGGAAATCCCCAATGTCCTCCTGAGGGACGGGGACTTACCAGAGGTTTAAGAAGCAGAGCCAGTATCTTCTTCACCAGCCTTGGGGTCTTGCAGAAATTCACCTGTTGTTTCAAGCTTGGGTCAATGATATCTCCTGTGCTGAGAGATGACAAGAAGAGGGGATCATGCCACAGAAGCTGTTTGCCTTTTCTCTGAGACCTGAGTGTTGGCTGCTTGGGGTGGGAGAGATGGGCTGGTTTTGCCTGTGTCGTGCTTGTGGCCTGCGCACGGAGGTGTTTGCAGCATCGCTGACAGAGGGATCCTACTTACAACACATCCAACCAAACGCGGCCTCCATCGGCAAAAAACGTCTTCAGAAACAGTTCAGTCATGACATAGGGGATCCGAGGTGGAGAAAAGGGCACCAACTGCACCAAAACACAAGATTATGTGGCAGCCTGGGGATGTGAATTGTTTCCAAAGCCTGGCTGTGAATATACCTCAAAGGCAGAGCAGCACCTTCCAACATGCCAACAGAAGTCCCATTTCAACCCTTTTCCAGCCCAGGCATTTTCCCATGGGATTATTCCTCCCTGACAGCCATGCTCAGCTCTGAGCTCTCTCCAGAGCTGTTGAATCCTCCAATCTAAGCAGTCACTGAACCAGAAACTGCAGCAGTTTCCTGCCTGTGCCAGCAGAATTGACATCTCTCAGACATGGACTCACTGTTATGCAGAACACCACTAGCTCATTTCCACAGGTAGATCTAGATGGAGGGAAATGTATTTCCCCTCCCATGCCCTGTGGCCTTTTCCCCTTGGTGGCCCAGGACAGACACGGATCTCCTCTTCTTCCAGAGAGGAAGGAGAAAAACACCTCCCAGAGCTGTGCTGGGGAAGGACAGACCTAGACAATGCCAAGACAACCTTCCAGGGTCAAGTGCAGCACTTCATGGATGCTGCTGTTTGGTGGGATGGCACAAGAGCAGAGATGGATTGATTACACCCTCATGGGCACAGGTTTGCTAATTACTCGTGCTGTTTCCCCCTGGGCAGGTGTGTGTCTGCATGGTGGTGTGTGGCTGTAGTAACCTCACCTCATACCTCTGGTAGGTCATTTATCCCACTGCTGGATTTGGGAGCTATGACTTTTTTTTTTTTTCTGAAGGGTGAGTTCCTCAGTGAGGAGCGAAGCTGGGGACGGCCTGGGGAGAAGAACACGGGGTGGTTGTGCTCACCTGGTGCCCAGCTGCCTGCAGAGCACTCCTGGTTTCCTTCACCGCCCGCCTCATGCAGGGGGGCAGCGGGAAGTAGCCGTCGGTGTCGTAGTACCCGACCCGCAGGGGAGCGGAGCTGCAATACACCTGGAGCAAAGAGACACCACTTTAGCAGTCCTATTCCCAGTGGAATGGCTGAGAAAATCCTTTAGACATAAGCCATTGGCCAGATCTGCAACTAAGATTGAACCCAGCCACGCCCAGACTCTTGATAGGAGTTTAGAAATCAAGGGGGTCCTCTCTGAAGCTTGTGACTCAATGGGAGGGTCTTCCCTACCCTTTGCACCCTTGTCCTTTGCACTGCCAGTTTCCATGCAACTGATACCAAAGTGGCTCCAAGCTGATTTTCCTTTGTATGCTTCATCTATATAAGTAACAGAGTGAACCCTGCCATCAAACTCTGTCACCTTTTGCAAATTTATATTAAAACCTGCTTTTTTCAATGCTTTTGACAGTGATTTTTTTAAGTGACCCAAACCACTCACTTGTGACACCCACCCTGCTGGAGGCAGATCTGCCCCCATGCTCACACCCACTGCAGAAGGGGGAAAAGCTCCAGGTGTTAGGGAGTAACTAATTTTCTGGTGTGCTGCTTACACTTCCCATATGTTCCCCTTTCCAAATGTCTACCCTTGCCTTTCTCTCCAGCCTCCTTCATCTCGCCCTTCAGAGGGAGCACAGCCTCTCTACCCCAGTAGATTCAATCACTGCTACAAAGGACAGAGGTGAAAAAACCTTACGAAGTTGGTCTGCAGCAGAGGGAAAGGAAATGCCCTCAGTTATTTGCTGCAGCAGTTTCTGATCCTGTCTCATCTTCACCTAAAAATCTTCAGCTGTTTGCTCCTTCAGCTGTTTGCCTTTCCACCCACTTTCTTCTGGGTTCTCTCTATCTGGTAAGCTACGTGCCCACTGAGGAGGCAGACAGGATAACTACTGATAAGCCTATTTTTTCCCCCTAATAATTACGAATCGTGCCCTCAAAGAAAGCTGTGTTACTGGAAACCGGTACTGTAAAGACAACTGGACCCTTAAAGGAGCTGTGCAGCACCCTGGAAGGAGCCAGGGCTTGCTG
The DNA here is from genome assembly GCA_013397135.1 of Pachyramphus minor. Lineage (NCBI taxonomy): Eukaryota > Metazoa > Chordata > Aves > Passeriformes > Tyrannidae > Pachyramphus > Pachyramphus minor. The sequence goes on along the minus strand of VYXB01000732.1, from coordinate 38,523 downwards.
AGTTAAGGACTCACCTCCTCGTTGAAGGGGATGGGGGGCACGGTGGGGTCCAGCCGGAACATCTCCTCACAGAGCAGCGCCCTCATGCACAGGGCCAGGCTGTCCACGTCCCTCGCCATCGGCCCCAGAGCACAGGGAACTGGAATGGGACAACAGCAAACACCCACATTAAGCAGATGGATGTGCCAAACACTGATCCACCCCCGTGCACAGCCATGCTGTGGGGCAGGCAATGAGGTGGGACGTTTCAGATGGACTCCAGACAGGTCTTGGCTGTCTCGGGTTTTCCTCTGGCCTAGAGGAGAAGGAGATAGGGCTTTTCATGGGATACAGAGAAAAGCAATTAAAAATTCTTGTACCTGCCAGGATCCCCTTGATAGGGCCAGTCACTCCAGACAGGCTTTTGGAAAAAAAGAAAGAAGTATATTGTCATTTCAGTAATTGGGAGATATTTCCAATACACTTGACTAGCATAGCAGGGCCTTCGGTTCAGGACCAGAACCAGGAGTAAATTATTTCAAGTATTTGATTTATTTGAAACAAGAAATTTTGGCCAAAAGAAAAAAAAAAACAACCTCAAACTGAAATCCCAGCAAATCTTAGTTTTGGTTTAACCAAAAATGTCCCGTTTTGGCATTATTCAACCACTTTAACCCCCTTTTACTTTTATGTCCAGGCTAGATTTACAATGAAAACATGTCCATTTCCCAATCCCAAAATCTAACCATGCTGTCTGCTCGGAGAGGTTTTGAGCAAAGCAAGGCACCCATTAAGAACCATCCTCTCTGTTTCTTCCAAGTGCTTGCAGAGTCCCTTCCCCTTCGGCTGAGTTTGACAATTAGCAGGGTTGGAAGGGCAGACCCCAGCACTCACCTGAGCCTTTCTGCCGTGGGTTTGAGCCCACAGAGCCCACAGAAGCTGGAGGGAAGGCGGATGCTGCCCCCGACGTCTGAGCCGATGCCCAGGATGGAGCCTCCCCCTGCGATCAGAGCTCCCTCCCCTCCCGAGGAGCCCCCGGGGCTCTTCTGGTGGTTTAGAGGGTTCAGCGTCTGGCCAAAGATGGGATTGCTGCAGTCATAGCTGGGGGAGAAGAAAAACAGCAAGCAGGCTGTCAGGAACAGCCAAATGCCTTGAGTTTGTTTGTTTTCCCACGCAGTGAGCCTGTGTGGCATAGCCAATCCCAACCTTTCATCCTGTAAATCCCTCAGGACATGGCTCATTCCCATGAGACTCTGCTCTCCCTCCCATGCACAAGTGCACTTGATTTCTTTTAACTCATGGTAGGGTTTTTTCCCTCTTAATCTTATCTGAAAGCTATTTCAGTGGAGATTGTTGTCAGCTAATGGAAGAGAGACTCTCCAGGCAACATCTCAGGAGACAGGGAGAAGCCTGCCCTGGGACCTGCAGGCTGGATTTTACCTTCAGAAGCACAACCAGAAGAAGATTTCTAATGGTGTATGTCACCTGAAGAGGGATTGTGGCACATTGGTCATTACAAATGGGATGGCCCCTTGTCTCTTCAGAACTTTGACCAGGACGCTGTCCTCCTTCATCACAGTATCCAGGCATTGCACAAGCCCACAAGTTGACAAATGCCCCTGCACAGAGGAGAAATGACAAGGGACATGGTCAGCACAGTTTCCTTTCCCTTTTGGAAGTATGATCTGGTGTTCTCTTCAGGGATTATGTGTTTGATACTAACACCCTCCCTTGTGAGTCCTTGCATGAAGGGCCAAGGACTCCCTCTCCTTCCATCCTTAGCAGAGAGCTGCCAAGCATTCATAGGGTTAAAGCTTCTCCCAAAGCTGTCCTTGCTTTTCTCCATGCTCCTTCTCTGCCCTGACCCAAATGCAACTCCATAGGTGCACTAGCTCAGGATCAAACCCAGTGTCCTGCTGTCCGAGTGAAGTCACCAGGGATGTTCAGGGAGGGAATATTCATCCCAAATAAATACAGTGTGAGTGCCTTCTTCAGTTACCCTTGGTATTTGGGGATTGCTTTGGTCTTAAAGCCCTCAACTTTAGTGCAGCCTGTACTGTGTCATGTGTCAGAAGAGAAATCATTTGGGTCTATAATTACTAACCCCTGGATTTTTTCCTGCTGATGGAGGTTTGGGCTGGTTTTGGCTGGGGTAGTTTATTTTCTTCACAGTAGCTAGTGGTGGGCTGTGTTTTGGATTTTGTGCTGTAAACAGTGCTGGTAACACAGAGATACTGTAGCTATTGCTGAGCAAGGCTTACACGGAGCCAAGGCCTTTTCTGCTTCTCATGCTGCCTCACCAGCAGTGGGGCTGGAGGTGCACAAGGAGCTGGGAGGGGCCACAGCCAGGACAGCTGATCCCAACTGACCAGAGGGACATTCCATGCCATATGGCACCACGCTCAGCATATAAAGCTGGGGGAAGAAGAAGGAAGGGGGGGTATTCGAAGTGGTGGTGTTTGTCTTCCCCAGCCTCCGTTACACATGATGGAGCNTGTTTTGGATTTTGTGCTGTAAACAGTGCTGGTAACACAGAGATACTGTAGCTATTGCTGAGCAAGGCTTACATGGAGCCAAGGACTCTTCTGCTTCTCATGCTGCCTCGCCAGCGGTGGGGCTGGAGGTGCACAAGGAGCTGGGAGGGGCCACAGCCAGGACAGCTGATCCCAACTGACCAGAGGGACATTCCATGCCATATGGCACCACGCTCAGCATATAAAGCTGGGGGAAGAAGAAGGAAGGGGGGGTGTTCAAAGTGATGGTGTTTGTCTTCCCCAGCCACCGTTACGCATGATGGAGCCCCGCTCTCCAGGGGATGGCTGAACACCTGCCTGAACATGGGAAGCAGTGAATGAATTGCTTGTTTTGCTTTGCTTGCGTGCACAGCTTTCCCTATTAAACTGTCTTTGCCTCAAGCCACAAATTTTCTCATTCTCACCCTTTCTATTCTCTCTCCCCCATCCCACCTATGGGGGAGGGTGAGCGAGTGAGTGCCTGCTGGGGTTAGACCACAGCAAGGCTTCTAACTGCCAGGGTTGCAGCTGCAACAAGATGTGGGGCCACAGCCTCAGACACCATTCTCCATGTCCCACCACTCCACCACCCAGCCCAGCTCACGGTGGGACACTTCACAGGCACAAAAGGAAGAACCTTGTGGCCGATGTGATCCTTGATGCTGACGGGGATGCCATAGAGCAGCCCTTTCTCCTTCTGCCGCTGTATTTCCTGGAGCTGCTCCTCACACTCTGGGATAAAATCTCGCAAGCAATTTGTCTGTTGGTTCACTTCCAGAGCCTTTGTTGGACACATGGAGGAAGAGGTGTTAGTTAAGATCAACATTGTTACACAGCTGCATTCAGTAGCTACCTCCATCAACAAAACAAGGGCTTGTGGCTTGTCATGAATGGTTAACCCCCTCCCCAGGGCATCCCAGCTCAAGCCATCTCAAAGAACTGGCCAGTGATGGATCTGATCCAGACACAGAGTGTGTCTTTCTCTTGACATCAGTTATAATCACCAGTTCCAACAATCTTCTCAGCCATCAGCTCACTTACCACAGTATGGAGAATGTGATTTGGTTTGTCCATCTCACTGTGGGTGGACACTCACCTTCTCTAAGTAGGTGTAGAGGACAGTCTTGGGAGACAGAGATCCTTCCCGGAGTCTTTCAGTGAGTCCCAGCAGAGGCAGGGAAAGGATGGCATCTGTCTGGACACTGGGGACCTGCGAGAGGAAGATGAAGGGGATCCAGGGCAGCAGTTCCTGTTACACTTTGGCTCAGAGGGGATAAGTCTCTTGAATTTTGCCAACATTATCAACAGAGCTTGCTGGAAAGGCAGTCCCTGCATGTGAGAGTTCAGATCTTGAGCTGCAGGGTGTTTCATCCTGAGTTTGGAATGTCACAAACAGGATGCAAACACAGGAGCCCAGCTGTCCCTCAAGGTGGAGAAGAGCTTTGTCCATTCTCTGCAGCAGAGGACATGGAAATGCCTTCCCCCTGGCACCGTGGGATTTACCCACTGTCCAAGAGGTAGCCTCAGCTGAGCAAACATTGCTAGGGCAGAAGGTACCAAAGTCCTTGCACACAAGCCTCAGGCTGTCCCTTCATCCCTCAGAATGGGTACAGGTAGTGCAGAACAGCCTGGGCTGAGGACAAATATCTAATAGCTCAAGCCCAGCAAACTGCAAAGAAGTCACCAGGGACTCACAGGTGGGTAAGGTCTAAGCTCTAAGAAGACTGGCAGTTCTCAGTGCCACCACCTTTTAAAAAGGTTTTTTCAAATCACACACACACATATATATACATATATTAAGAAAAGAGATTGTGGAGATATGTATCACTTGTAGCTGGTATGCTTTATCTCCAGGTATGTTACCTGTGAAAATATGAGCTGGTTTATCCAGTACATATTCAAAACAAATGGAGCAGAAAGAAAAGGTGTTTAGAAATGAGTGTTGCAGTAGGAATTCAGGGCCACTTCCATGCTGGTTGGATGCCTACCTACCTCATTCATCCCTGTGTCATGTCCTGGTTGCTCCCAGGGGACACTGAATGCCCTATCTTCATTATTGTTAAGTTAAACCAGGCATCTTCTGGGCAGCCTGATGGGTTGGGAGGTCCCACTTGCTGGGAATGCTAGTGAAAGCTCTTTTGAAGACTCTTCAAAAAACATCTAGAAGCCAGGTTTTAGTGACAGAGATATAGGGGTATGGTCAGATGTGTAAATTTACAGTTAAGAAGAGGCAACAGCTTTCTTACTTCTAACTATAGAGTCAAGAGACATTTCCAGATTTTGAACTGATTTTTGCATCAGTGAAGGTCCAGTGCTTCATCATCTCTGTTCTCCAAAACCTCTTCCTAGTGAGTAATTCACATCCCCCTGGCTGTAGACTCCCACCTCATCTCATCCAGCCTGAGGAGAGCAGTGATCTCCCTTTCTCCCAAGGCAGACTTTCCTCTTGTTGGGGGCTGCTGGCACATCTTCTTGTTATAAAAGCTATGGGGGCATGAGCTGGAAGGAGGAGCTGAAGGACAATGTCAGCAGACACCCCGGTGGGACTCAGACCCTGTGGAAGGACGGGTTACCTGCTCCCTGAACTGCTGGACAGCCTTTGCCATTTTCTTCAGACCCTCATCCCGGGTTTTCCGAGCTTCTTCCATTTTCTTCTGGATCATCTTTTTGCCCAGCCATTTCCAGACCACCACAGCTGCCACTGACCCGCCAAGCAGCGTGAGGGCAGCAGAAGTATCCACCTTCCTCTCTGGCAGGAGCTGTCTCAGCTGCTGCTGGATCATGATGTGGCCTTTGAGTCTCCAGGGATGGAGTGAGAAAGACAACCAAGTCAGGAGCAGCAGACCTTTCCTGCCTCCCCAGACTGGTCCCTCCTCCCAGCACCACTGTCTTGGGTCAGCAAACAGTTCAAATAGTTCAGTCTGAAGCTGACCTCTGCAAAGCTGTCATCTGTGGAGCGTGCAAGGGAGAATGATTAACCAGGAAATGGAAAAGGTGACGTTTGGTCAGTGAACTTTGAGGTGTCGAGTTTATAGGGGCTTTCTGGACTGTGGGAAGCCCTCCACTGGGAGGGAGGAGCTATGGGATCAACTGAACAAAATAAACAGGAAATAGCTGTTCTCCTATTTCCTGTGTAGCCTAAGAGGACAATAGGAAAAGGGGAAAAAACCAGTTTGAAATAGCAGGATTTCCTTGCACAGGGATGGGGAATGTATGCTGAGGGGATGCACAGCTGTGGGGTACCCTCAGCTCACCAAGTCCCTTGTGCTGCTCCCACGGTGGCCAGAGGCTGTTGCAGGAGGTAACATTGTGCTCAGCATTGCCATGATATCTGCATGCACCAGGAGAGGCCATTCCACCCCGTGACAAAGCACGCTGGTATTGCTTCAGGAATGGAAAATCCCGCAGGCTTGCAGGCCAGAAGCAAACTATTTCCACCAGACATTGGAATAGCTGGTGCCTGACCAGCTATTTCTTTCCAGCAGAGATGCCTCTCATTACAAGCGCCAAGAACCACACACTGAGCTGAAGGCAACAGCCCAGCCAACATCAGCCATGGTCTGTCTGCAATCTTCTCTGTTGGTTTTGGATGGTGGGTCTTCCCTATGCGTTCCCCCTTGGAAAAAGTACTTGGGCAGCTATGGATCGTGCATTACGAAACTTTGCAAGGTTCCAGCAGAGTGTGGAACTGGATATGGAAAGGCAGCTGAAGAGCCCTCTCCCTTCAGGGCCGGATAGTCCTCTAGTGCTCAATTTTTCACTGTCATGTCCGTTCTTAGCAGTTATAAGAGTTCACAGTTGTTTTCTGTCACAATTTGTGTCAGTAGGGAATGTTCTCAGCTTAGCTCTTAACTAGGGAAATTTATGGACTCTGAACAAAATTGGCTTTGGTGTCCTTGCGGAAACAGTCTGGAGCTGACGGGAGTTATCTGTGTGGTAACAAATTAAGCCGGCCTTTTACTGTGTCCCTGCCAGTGGCACCTTCCTTGGAGGGTGCCTCCTCAGCTATGGCACTGCATGGGGACATGCCTGCAGCCCCTCCAGCTCCTGCTCCGTGGTCAGCATGTGACAGTACTGAGCCCCCTCCAGCCTCCAGGAACCCACGCAAGAGCTTCCTGAGACATAGGTGGGATCTCTGCCTGTGTGACAGCACCAGAACCTCTGGGATGGGCTGAGCAGATGCAGGAGGGTTTTTTCCCTGTGCTGGGAGGTGCATTGGCCTCCCACATCCACTGGCTCATTGGTACCCGTGCTCTGATCCTGCCCTTTAGACACTTAGCAAATGTTTAACAGAGACCGGGACGGCTGTGTCCAGACTGACTTGGCATTTCAAAGGGCAGATTTTCAGCAGGCACAGCTGCATTTCCAGATGGTTGGATGCTGCTGAGGAAAACCCTTTTCCTATCAATGTGTGAGCATCTCCACATCCTTTGTGAACCAGAGGGATGGCTCCTCCTGCCACCACAGGGCCACGCACCCAAGGGAACCCAAAGCAAGGAAGCCAAGGGATGTCCCAAGTTAAATCTCAAGTCCATAGCAGAGGAGACAGACCTATCTGACTCGCAGGTCAACATTCACTTGTCCACAATGCTTTTGTCATTTGAATTGATCCAGGTCCAAGGTCAAACCTGTTAATGGAGTTCAGATGAAAGCCATGCATGACCCTTTTAACATGAAGTGTCAACTCATAGCAGCTGAGTCTGGGATTTCATTGTAGCACCCATGACATCTCCTTCAGTGTGGACTACCCCAGAAAACAGGCAGTCAGACAAAGTCAGACCATTCCTGTGCCCAGCAAACACTGCAGCATCTTTACTTGCAAGAGCAAAAACTGCACTGACTTACTGTCATCATGCTCCATCAACACCTTCAGGTCTTAAGCAGACTGGGTTTTGAGAGAAATTGTTTATAACTAAGCTATCTTCCCTCTAAATTGTTAATAAATATTTTTAAGTCAGCTTTGACTCCATTTTGATTAAAATGATGATGAATAAATCCTGACAGCTGCATCTTGTGTTCATGTATTTTAGCCAAACACTCTGGTGCTGTTTTTCAAAATGATTTACAAAATGAGATATGTTAACTATGCTGCTCTGAAAGAATTTTAAAGACATTTCACAAAATACTGAAATCATAGTGATTTGGGCTGGGTCCTCTCTGGAGAACTTGTTGCAGTTGGCTTAGAGGGCTGAATAAATGTTTTCTGGGAACTCTCCATTTTCTGACTCATTTCAGCCTGGAATATGCTTCTATTTGGAGCATAAGACTTTCCTCAATTCCATCCTGACTCCACCAGCACTCACAGAACATAACAGCTGGTAAGAAACTTGCCACTACCAAACCTGCCCCTTTCCAACAGTCAAGAACATCAGTTGAGAGGTGAGGGCTTGTCTCTATCAACTCTTTTCCATGATGCTCAGACAGGACCCTGTTGGCTTTCCCTGAATGAACTGCAACAGGATGGAAGGAGAGACCTCCCATACCAACCATCACACCTCTGACAGCAGGGGCTGCTCTCCCTCCTAACCATCCCTACATCTTTCTTTGAGCCTTTCCATAGCCAAATGGGTTGTATGGATCCTACTTACAACTCGTCCAGCAGGGCAGAGACATGATCAGCAAAGATGCTGTAGAGAGCTCTTAGTTCTTCACCAGAAGTCCAGGAGCATTCTTCCATCATGCAGGCTTCTTCCATCATGTCTGGTGTCTTGCACAGGTCCGTCCCCCCTGAGTGACAGCAGAGACTTCAGCACCCTGGTGGTGAGGGACTGGGATGTTCCCAGCTGCTCCATGACTGGGCACAAAGCTTACAACAGGAAGCTGGGCTTTTCACTGGTCTCCTATGGGCAAGCAGGGCAGCAGGGAATCTGGGTGATTTGAGTGAAAAGGAGGAGAACAAGAAAGGCAGGAAAAAACAAACAAACAAAATGAGACTGAGACTGTGCTTGGAAAGTTTAGGATTTGTGCAGCAAACAGCTGTTTCAGACTGAAAGACGTACCAATCCTAATTTTGTGTGTGTGTGTGGGGGGGTTGTGTGTTTCAAGGGTGAGATTTACTATGTTCAGGTGTTTCACTTGGCCTTCTTTTTAAACATTAGCTTTTAGCTACTTCAACTACCACCTTGAAACTTGTTTGAAGTGAATCTTTGGGATCCTGGAAATGTTTGTGTCCCTAATGTGCTCTGTCACTGCCTGCTACATCAAAGAGCTCTGTGTGCTTCAGGTACTGTAAGGGGACAACTGACTTGTTCTAACAGCTCATGTTCTGCTGGTATCAGTTTTCTAGAGAGTCTTATTTGCTCCTGATGCTATCACTATATAACAATGTGACATGCTAAATAAAGAAAAAATCCTGCAAAGTAAATTAAAACCAAATAAAAAACTGGATCGCCCGATGGTTCAATCTCTCAACCTTGCTTGATTATTTATCTGGTGATAGAATGAAATAGGGGTTGAGGAGGGCAGATATAAATTTTTACCAAAATCAAGAGGGAGGAGGAAAAATGATCAAAGCAAAGACCACAGCCAGGCTGTTGTGCTGGAGATGAAAGAAACTAGTAAAAACAAAGCTCTTTTGGCCCAGGCAGCATTTGTACATAATTCTCTGAGACAGACCAAAGCCTGGACTTTGGTCAGTGCCAGGCAGCTGAACAAGCACTCTGCAAACACACAGTGCAGGTCTGCAAGGGCTGCACAACCTGAGCCAACAGCTCACGGTGAGGAGCTGCAGAAGGGCTGGAAACACAGCAATGCTTTGCTGGTGGGTGTGGGAAGGGGCTGACATTCCTTCTCCAGTGTGGAGGTGGTCTAGAGGAAGGACTGTCCTGAAAACCTAAAGTTATGCCCTACTACAGACCTTGTGTTTCAACACCTGAGCTCACCAGACTGCTCTCAGCATCACCCTCCCCACGTTCCCCCATTTATACAGCAGTGACAACGGACATCATGGATCATCTGACATGAGAAGGGCTCTCGTTTTACTTGGGAATGTGCTTTGCTCTCTGTCCAGCTGAGGCACTTACCTGCTCTTTAAATTCCTGAACAGACCCCTAAATCAGGTCCAAACCTGTATCTTGTTTCCCCCACACCTTGTCCGTCTTCTTCTGGAGATGTCTTCTCCACCTCATTCACTTCAGTGCCAGGAGAGCTTTAGCTGAGCTGAGACCAGGGCTGAGAGCATCCACGCACTCATCTGCTGGATCAGTGAGAACTTCCCTTTGGGTGCTGGGTCCTCAGAGCTAGTGCTCCAGGATCCAGAGATCTACTGCCTGGCTGGAGGCAGGAGAGAGAGGAGAGTGGGAGGAACAGTAAATCCCTTCTAGAGCCATCCACAAGGAGCAGCTGGAATGCAGAGTGCAAGTATGCATGGGGAAACTCCTTTTAGAAATAGGACTCTTTCGGCCTTGCAAAGATATAAAGGGATATAAAAGCAAAGGACACTATCCTTTCCTTGAAAAACGAGGTCTGTGCATGCTCAGATCTATCCAGCAATACTACCTGGACAGATTACCTGTTTAATGGTGAGCTCCCATCCTCCCTGTGAGAGGACTGCCAAAAACTCTTTGCTCCTGGCCTGAGATAGTGATGGTCATCTGGCAGGATGGTGGCCCCAGCAGCAGTCCTGCGGAGTCAGGGCATCTCCTTGGAGCAGGGCTGTGCCATGGATCTTCTCCTGGCTGTGTGTGGATCAGATGGTGAGTCAGGCTGTGTGACTGTGTCACGCTCACTGTGTGACTCAGACCCCCTTGAGGCCATGGGAGGTGGCTGGGTGACTGCAGCATCCCTGTGCTGCCCCAGGGAGGCAGATGAATAACAAGGGCACTGTCACCCCTTGGCTCTCTCCTCCTGTTGGGAAAATACTGCCTCCAGCCCTGGTGCCTGGAGAAATATGCAGGCTTGGAGAAGGAATCATTGCTAATGATCATTTTGAATGATCATTGCTAATGATCGTGGCTTGTTTCAACACACACATTTCAACATTCCAAGCAGTTCTCTCATTACTCACACTTTCCCCTCCAGTGTCTTCATTCACCTTGAGAGCAAAGGATGGGTCAAGAAACAGCACACAATTGTCACGGTGTTATTGGAAACACCAAACAGTGTGAATGGCCTAAGCATAGACACAGAAATGCTTTCCCAGTTTTCCCTGAAGTGTTTATAGGCAATAAAACCACATCTTTTCCCGTTGCCTAACTGGAAGAAATGATGAGGAACAGGAGTGAAGACAGACCAGTTACCATTTCTCACAGAACATTAAGCTTTCCACTACTCCCTGAACAATTGAACTGAAGGACAATGTGGAAATCAAGGGAGCAAATGAGTTCAGGAAGGGGTTCAACAGGTTTGTGGAAGAGAGCTCTGCTGGCAGATATTTAAACTGATGGGCTGACTGCAAGTCTTTGCCAAAAAGTCTCTTAGCCAGCCAATGGCACAGCCAGAGAGGGAATCCTGCACTTACCAGGTTATACTCTCCCACAAACATCTGCTCCTTCCCACTGCTGAAAGTAAAATATTGCAATAAACAACTCTTTGGTCTCACATCATACAACAGATATTGTTTTGCAATTGTCATGGGATTCCTTTGTTCAGCATTAACTCTCATTCCTTTCTTTTGCCTTTCTGACTCAGTTTTGCAATGAAGGACAACTTAGACAGGGCTGAAATTTTCACTATTTTTAAACAGCATTTTATGCCAGTTTATTGCAACCTTAGTTCAGAGCCTTAGGTTTGCTATCTACTTTGTATCAGGTAGCAGCTGGCTGGAGTGAAGGGCAGGGAATGAAAAGCCATCACAGTGAAAGATGGTTCCCAGAAATCACACATTCCTCTTTGTGCTGCGGGCAAGCGTCTCCACCTCCTTCATGAAGCGAAGGCACAGCTCCTCCTGCCATGGCAGAGCCACACACTGGACAGCTACTGGCAGCCCCACAGCTCCTTCCACAGCCTGCAAAAGTTAAGGACAGCGCGGAGTCAGAGCACCAGAGCACCTGGGGAGGCACAAGACATTATAGGAAGAGAAGGCAGAGGAAGACAAGCAAGGGGACAGCTGTCAGGCTGATGTACACCAGCCTTCTGCTGCACCACACACAGGGCAGCAGCACGGAGGATGCAAACTGCATGACTAAACCAGCCCACATTCTCATCAGGAGATGTAGACGAGCCTTGGGACAATGTCCCAGAGGTGTCACTGTGCCAGTCATAACCTTCTTCTATGATTTAAGCTTTTTCCCCCCTGACCTCTTTCAGCCTCTTATCCCAAGGGTCTCTGTAGTGCCCTTGGTAATGCTTCAGTTCCTCTTCGTCGGCTCTCGTGACGGTGCTGACGGGCACCACCCCAGCAGGGAAGTTCAGCACATTGTACAAATTGGTGTAGGAGGTCGCAGCTGGAAAAGATCACACAGAGAATGCACAATGGCAAAATTTAGTGTGTGGGGCCAGCAACGACTTTCAGATGTAATCTGGAGTGGCTGGACCTGAAGAGACCCTGAAAACTTGCTGCCTCAAAGGGACTTTTGATGGAGAGGTTTGAGGGCCACATGACTGCTGAGACTAGAGAGAGACCTGCACCTTCACCTGTCAGTCATGTGGAAATAAGATCTGCTCTGGGAGGGACAGCCATGGGTCTTTGATCCGATTCAGAGTCTGCATCTATATCTCCCGCTCCCTGGAGAAAAGCCCCAGCTATCTTTTCAAGGTATTTCTGATGTCCAGCTATGTTAACATCACCTTGGGGATTTTGGATCCCAAAAGGTCATTGCTAGAGAGATGGAGGACCCTGACTTTGCTGGAAGCTATAAAAAAATGCCTTTTTCTGCCAGTCACACACAACGAGCCTCTCTGCTATTCGCAAAGTCTTGGGAAATGTGAGACAGCTGCATTCAGAAGAGCTTGGCCCTCTACCAAAGTCTACCACCCCTCTGACAGCTACTCCTCACTGCCAGTCTCTGCTGCAAGAGAAGCTCTTGGGCTTCCTATAGGACAGACAATGGAGGGGAAACTCACTGATGAACAACTGGGACAGATGTGCCACAACTAATGGCTGCCCCACAATAATCCAACACCTGCAGCTCAGATGAGGTGGGGGAATGAGAAGACCCACTGAGGTGACCTCTCCTGTGCTTTCTTCCACAGAGGGAAACTGAGCAATGTTCATGGTTTGGGGAATGTCCAAGAGACCAAAGGACCTTGCTCCAGCTCTGCCCACAAACACCACCAGGGATGCACCTGGAGAGACCTCAGGGGAGATTTACCAAAGAGCTTCCCAGCATAGCCGTGGTTAAAGGCTGGCCCCAGGGCAGGACAAAGGATCACATCCAGCCTCAGTTTCCTCCATTTGGCAATGAATTCCGTGCGGTAAACCTGGGAGGAGACATAGAGGAGATGACAAAAATGTCTGTTGGACAGCAGTGGCAGGTCAGTGCTGACACATAGGAAAAGGAGGGGAAAAAACCTTCCCGGATACAACTAAAAAAATAAGATAAAATCTGAGCTGTGCTTTGAAAGGACCAAGGAACTTTGTTCTTCCTCCTTTAGGTTTCCTGTCAGAATACCATGTGCTGCCCAGACCTAGACATTAATGCTAGGTGTGCATTTCAGACTTGATTTCGTTGAGCATTAACCCAATCCTTCCCATAAACAGTTTTGCATTTGAATTGTATTGAATGGAGATAACAGCAGTTTGAAGAATTAGGTCTGCCTGACTGAAAAGTCACATTTCCTGAAAGCTTTGGTTATTTTGATAGAAAAATCTAAAAGACAAGAATCCAAAATATTTTCACAAACACTTCTTTCATTCTCAGTGGGGATACAGGTAAGGAAAACAGGCAACAAGAGAGAGCAGGGCAAGCCTCAGGACAGCCCTCCCCAATGCAGGAGGCACAGCTTCAGGATTGTACTGCAGATCCAAGAGAGGTCTAGTTTTTGTTTACTACAGCTCTGCTGAACATCAGGCAACAAATTAATCCATCCTCAAAGAGCAGTTCCACTTTGTCTTAGCAAACAGACACGGATGGACCACAGTACAGTTGTTTCTGCAGCCATAATCTGGTTACATTCAGACACATGCTCCATGGTCCAGGCCCTGTTGTGCACAACTGTCTCACCCCAGGTTTTCTGTACAAGGGTCTTCCACACCTCTCACGAAAGCCCTGGCCTTGGGGCTATTTTTCTGTCTGACCTCATTTGCCACCTGCAGTCTGAGATCCTTCCTGCTGAAAGTTCAACAAATGAGATGGGTTTCCAGGAAATACTGTCAGCGTAGTTTCCCTATTTTTATTTTCTTTTTTTTTTTTTTTCTGAGAGAAAAGCTGGTCAGTAGCCAAAAGTTTTGAATCGGCTCTTGTTTGCAGTAGAGGAAAACATGTGAATATTGTTTCACTGAACTAAAGCAATTGAAAATATCTTTGGAGCCATCAAATCTTCTAAAGAGGTTTTTTTTTTTTTGGTTGTTTTTGGTGTCCTTTGTTTTTTTTGTTTCTTTGGTGGGGTTTTTTGTTGGTTTGTTTGGCTTTTTTATGTATATTTTTATGTGTATTTTTATGTATATTTTGTGGGGTTTTTTTGGGGGTGGGAAAGGAATCTGTTTTCACCTTAGAAAACCCCCAAATCCATTTCCTTCCAAACACTCCCAGCAGCCCAGTGACCAGGCAGATTTCTGGGAGTTTTTCCTCTGCCCTCTAATTTGTCAGACCAGCCTGCTGATCCATGGAGTGACTGGCACTGATAGAGGCTGGGTGGTGCAGGCTGGGGGCACGTTTCTCCTCAGGGAGGATTTTGAGGGAGTCCCAGGAAACAGATTCTGCCCTGAGAGTGCACACCAAAACAGCTCAGCCTCTTCAGCCTTGCAAAACACCAGCTGAAAGAGGATACAATTGCTCTCTATAAATAGACTTAGGAGTGAGGCAGCGGAAAATACCAGAGAGGAGAGGTGCTATTTACACTCAAGGACAGAAATAAAATAAGGATAAACTGGAAGGGAATAAAGAGCATGGGAAATATGAAAGTTTCCAACCATCAGAGCAGGCAGGAGAGGAACCAGTCAACAAAATCAAGTGCAAGCAGAAAACTCAAACGGTTTAAAAGAGGAATCTGATCAGTTCGTGGGCAGCACTGGACACAGCTGTCCAAGAGAAAGCTTCCTGTCCTAGGACTGTAAGAAAGCCACCCAAGCCACAGAGTTCACAACCACAGTTTTTGACTCCTGCTTTGCCTCTGCTTGATCATTCAAGCACGGCCTTAGCTCGTGACAATATCACCTAATGTCTGAATTAAAGAATTTGCACTGAGAGACAGAAAGAACAAAAAAAATGAAGTCTCATCTTTAATGACCGTTCTTACACTAGTTTTGCTTAGACAGTGCAGGGCAAAGGTTGGTGATTCATTTCCAACCCCAAATGCATTGCTGAGTGCGAAGCAATTGCTTAGAAACTGTAGAGATCTCTCACAACATTAAGGAAAAAGGGAAATAAAAGTCACATTACCGCCACTGCTCCATGCTGATCCCAGAGGTTTTTGGCAGAGCTGGAAAAGCGGCAGAATTAATCAGCTTTGTGACTGTGGCAACCAAAAAGAATTACAAAAATGCACAGACAGCCCATTTTTATGAAAACTGCATGACCATTCTGGGAAAAAGCTATGGCATCATCCAGCTGATTCAGCTGGGTTCTCATGTGCTTACAGGTGCCCCAAAAGATCTTATGTTAAAGCATGCCAGAACATCTAGACAAAGAATCATGGCAGTCTCCTAAATTCACTTGTTCCCAGTTTGGTGTGTGTCTCCTTCTTTTGGAGGTGCAGGTACCTCACACCATACTGCACATGCATGCAGAGACCCCTGCATTAACTTGGCACATGATGCTCTGGGCACCAGAGTCCATCTGATGGTGGATTCCCGTATCTCCCTATGCTGATCTCTGTCACTAAAAGGATCCTTAGGCTCTTAAAATAACCTCTGGCTGAACAGCCCTGGGTAACACAGTGCTGAGACCAGGTGGAGCAGAAGAAGCACATATTCATCTGGTTCAGTGTGCCACACAGCCCTGGCATCTACCTGCACGTGTGTGTGGACACATCCAGGCA
Organism: Pachyramphus minor; assembly: GCA_013397135.1. Lineage (NCBI taxonomy): Eukaryota > Metazoa > Chordata > Aves > Passeriformes > Tyrannidae > Pachyramphus > Pachyramphus minor. The sequence continues at coordinate 22,954 of VYXB01000732.1, read as the reverse complement.
CATCACCTTTCTCTAGACCTACTTCAGTGTGTCTTACCCCACTCCACAGAGAGCGCTGAGATCTCGAGCAATTCGTGGGTACTTTTGGAGAGAAGAGAAGAGAAAAGTTTGGGGTTAGTCAACAACAATGCAGCTGAAATAGCTGGCTACCATGTGATTACATTTTGAGAACACCAGCAGAATTTGCTCTGAAGAACTGGTAGGGTTTCCAGTGAAGTGGTTTTATTCCTCTACCTCCCTCCACATGGAACCCTTCCCACCTTGCTGATTTCCTATAACAGAAATGAGACGTGTCCACACACTTACTATGGGTTTCAAAATCACAGCCAAGATCCTTTTCACCAGAGCAGGAAGCCTGTAAGTTTTGAACTGGGACTTCAGGTTGGGATCCACGATGTCTCCTTTGCTGGAAGAGCAGAGAGTGAAAAAGGACAAGTTACTGTGCCAGAGCTACAGCAATAGCAGTGCTGCTTCCAAGGCAGAGTTTATCTTGGAAGAGAGTCTCTAAAAGACAAACTCTGTCTTTTTCTAAGAAAAACACTGAACAATAGATGCTGAAGTATAAATGCTCACTGCAAATGTTACAGATAAATCAGTACTTCACTGCCTATGTCATCAGTGCCATAAAAGTCCTGGAGAGCTCTGCAGTGGGGCCTGTTTCACCCTGAAATAAGCAAGTGGCTGGGTGGGTATCTACCACGTTGTCTGTGCATGTGAACTGGCTGCTGCCCATGGTAAATTCATCCTTCCAGAGGTTGCTCCTCTGCTGCTCATGAATCAGTTTGCAGCCACAGGAATGTAAACGCTCTGGATACAGCCACTGGCTATGGTATATAATGCCAAGTCTCACAGTCCGCACCAAAATAGGGGGTTTACTCACAAGCAGTCCACCAGGTGAGCAGCACCATCCGAGAAAATCCCTCTGGTGAACAGCTCATCTACCATGTAGTCAATCTTGGGCGGCGCAAAGGGAACAAGCTGCAAGACAAACATCCCTGTTCTAAAGGCAGCAAAGATGAATGATTCACAGAGCCCTCTGTGAGCCTCCCTGCCTCACCAGTGAGATGCCTGGGAAGTGGTGGGAAGTTCAGACCCTCCTTGCTGCTGTAGGACACCAAGACCCCATTTTCAAAGGGAGCTGGGTTAGCAGCATCTGCCTGCTGTCCTTTCCAAGGCATAAACACTTACTGTGACCTGGCACAGGCTCCACTCCTCCACATGTTAGAGAAGAATTATTAGAGTCTTCAAAACACCAGTTTTTAAAAATTAATTTGTATCATTGGAACAGCTCCCATATAGAAATCCCCATTAGTGGAACTACAGAATAATTTAGGCTAAAAGAAGTCCCTGGGGGGTTAGCTGCTCCACCTCACTTCCCACTTACCCACCAAGAAATCTGTAAGCTGTCTTTAGTAGATGAGGGATCATGGAAACTGCTGTGAGTTTGATATTTATGGGAACAGCAAACATGATGGAAAAAAGCCCCAGTGCTTGGGGTGACTTGGAGATAACTTAAAATAATTACCATGTCTGCTAGGCCAGAAATATAAGCAAGATCACTTCAGTTTGGGAAACAAACTGTTGCATTTGCCTTCCTCTTTTACGGGCAGGAAAAGTGGAGGCGGAAAGTGATTTGTCCAAACTTTGTAAGGAGCAGAGTTACAGCTCCAAGCAACCACAGGCATGGAAACCCACCGTGTGCCCTGCATCCTGGAGGAGCTTTCTTGTCTGCTGGATGGCCCGTTTCATGCTGGGTGAGGGCTGGAAGTAACCATCTCCTTCATAATACCCAATGCGAAGAGGCTTTGAACTGGTGTAAACCTGTGAGAGGAGGAGCCATCACTTACACACATGACACCTGTAGGACTGGGTGGTTCCCAGGGACCAGGGAGGCACCAACTGAGCTCTCCTGGGTTGGAGGAATGATGGCAGAAACAGGGCTGGTGAAAAGCAGTGTTGTCCAGGACACAGGTCTGCACCAGTGGTCCTTAGCGTGGTCTTTCTGACAGCACCTCCTGCCTGCCAACTCTGCCATGTGGCTGCTTCTTTCGGTCGCTCATGCTGGGTGTCCTCTATCCACAAGGACACGTGCTTCCCTGGACCCTCTGCTATCTTGGGATATTAAATACGAATCTCCTGAGATCTCACTTTGTTGCTGGGAAAACAGAGACATGGGATTACCTCCTCATCGAAGGGGATGGGGGGCACGGTGGGGTCCAGCCGGAACATCTCCTCACAGAGCAGCGCCCTCATGCACAGGGCCAGGCTGTCCACGTCCCTCGCCATCGGCCCCAGCATCGCTGTCACTGGAGGGACAAAGGTCCTGTCACTGCAGGCAGGTGGCCTGCTGCTGTCCCATGGTACTGGTAGGGTTCCAGCAGGGAAGAGTTTCAGTCAGGCCAGGGAAGAGGAATGAGTCTTAGAGCAGGGGCAGCCGACCAAGGCTGACCTTCTGGGCCGGGCATTTCAGTAGTAGGAGATGTAAGAAGCAAAGGTTTGACCATAGTGACATGTCATCAGGATGGACTTACCTGATTGCATTCCTATGAGAGGAGAAACGACCCCCTGTTTGCTGGGAACATAATGGGAGAAGCAGATTAGCAGCAGCTCTGGCTGTAGGGCAGGCGACCACACTGAGCTGCAAACTGCCCATCTGCCCTCAGTCAACATCTAGTGGGGCAAAAGGTCCTGCACTGTCTGGGCTAGGAGAACTTCCATGATCTGTAAGCTGCTAGGGGCTAATTATGTCCTTCCTGTGGTGCATCTAATTCCTCATCTATGGACAAACCAACTCTGATAAACAGAAAATTCTTACAAGCAAAGCAAGGGCTGGAAAACATCTGAAAAGGAGGTGACCCTGTAGTATTTGCTTTCAACTTCTTGGCCAGGGCTATTAAAAATTGAATAAGTCTTTGTTGTGTTAACAGGTAGAAGTCATCCTGTGTCATTAATAGAGCCTCTATCCCAAGCTGGCACGAGGGTAGGTTAGGTGGTAACTTAAGCCTGGGGGAAAACCATGGACACTATTGCAAAGTTTGATGCACTGTGGGGGACACCTTGCAGTCTCCACACTGGGTGGAAGATGAGAAGAGAAGCTGGGATGTACCTGATCCTGTTGCCTGTGGGTTTGAGCCCACAGAGCCCACAGAAGCTGGAGGGCAGGCGGATGCTGCCAGCTACATCCGAGCCGATGCCCAGGATGGAGCCTCCCCCTGCGATCAGAGCTCCCTCCCCTCCCGAGGAGCCCCCGGGGCTCTTCTGGTGGTTTAGAGGGTTCAGTGTCTGGCCAAAGATGAGGTTGCTGCAGTCGTAGCTGGGGAGAAGAAGATGAGCAGGTGAGTGTTGTTCTTCTGTCTCTGCAAACCATAAATACAGGGCACAGAGCATCCGTACAGGGATGAGAGTGGAATTAATCCCAGCAGGTAGAATCAGCATGAAGTAGATTTGTTGGGACAGCTGAATTTAAGGAGAAAGAGGCATCAAATACGAGAGAAATCATTTCAGATTCAAATAAGAAGGCAATTAACTCAATGTGCATGATTAGCTTGGACAAGGGGGGGAGCTTGCCCACACTCTCTGTGATAGCAAGAGTCATGTATCATAGCGTTTTCATGAAGGCAAACATGCAATTACTTTATCATTGTCTGTGGGATGTTGGTTTTCACAAAGGGGATTGCTCCCTGGTGCTTTAGAACCTGGACAATGACACTGTCTTCTTCCTTCACTTGGCCCAGAAACTTCACCATCCCTCCAGAGGAGATGTGGCCCTTGGGGATGGGAAACAAAGCTTTTTATGTACAGGAGAAATCTTGTTTGGAACTGTAACAGTAACAGACATAAGTTATGATGCTTCCTGTGGCAAAGTTGCCACCTAAGTTTTCTCAGAGGCAGAACAGGACCTGACTATCCCAGGCAAAAGCAGATCAGAGTAAGTTAGAAATTTCTGAAGAAAATGAGATTTCGCCAGAAGAAAGGCAGGTTTGCTGGTCCCACAATATTTGATCCAGATTCTTGTCTGAGAGAACTCTTAGCCAGTCCTGATGAGGATGGGACATCCTGGCCTGTTTCCAGCTCCAAGCCAAGAGGCAGGGGAATCAGGGGTGTACCTTGCAGTTAATGTGGTCCTTGATGCTGATGGGAATGCCATAGAGCAGCCCCTTGTCCTTCTGCTTCTTCAGTTTCTGGAGCTGATCCTCACAGCCATGAATGAAGTCTGTCACGCAGTTCACCTCCCGATTCACCTCCAAAGCCTCTCCAGAACAGAGAAGAGCAGCAAGACAGGTGAATGGATGGAAGGAGACATTACTTACATCGAGTTTTCAATCTGAAAATTCAATCTCCTCAAACCTCCAGCATTTGTTATTCAGATCTTATCTAGAAACTTTAGGTGTTTCTTTCTGGAATAATTTTCTGCCCTGGATCTCTGTCCTGCTTACTTGCCTGTAAGCCACGCTTCAGACATCACAGTACTCACAAATTGCAATCCCCAGCATTGCTGGTTCTCTCAGAAAATGAGCTGGTTTTTGATTTGCAAGTCCCACTGTCCTCCATGCTGAAGGTATCACTCACTTTGTCCATGTAGGAGTAGAGGACACTTTCTGGGGACAGGGACTCCTCCTTCAGCTTCTCCGCCAGCTCCACCATTGTCAGCGAGAGGATATGTGTGGTCTGGGTTCCTGGGTTCTAAAAAGGGTAGGAAATTGGGTGCAGAGGGAAGAAAACAACAGAAAAGGCTGGTGTTGAGGCTGCAAATACCCAGTTCTACCATCTGCCCAGCAATCACCTTGAACAGAAAATTTTAGAAGACATGCCCTGTAGAAATGCAGCCCTCCCACAGAGCACTGCGTGTGCTGGAGCAGGGAATTTGCTGACGGGGAATTTGCTGAGTCTTACTTTGTAAAACCAGGACCAAAGCAGAGAGAAAACTGCTCCTTGACTGGAGAGTTGCATGAACCTGTAAGAGTGGTTTGACCTCTCTCTGTTTACTCTCCTACAGGCCTCCACCCCTCTTCTAACTCTAACTCACTAAATAGCAGTTCAACCAGCTAAAGTTTTACAAAATTTATCATTAACATGGGAAAAAGAAGTGTGTGGGCTGTTTGCAACCTCCCCTCCAAGACAAGAATAGCAGTAGGTGTTTATTATGAGTTGAAGACAAAGTGCAGTTCCACGGACCTGACCTCCTAAAATCCAGGTGCTTCTTTACCTGGGCATGGGAAGAAGGAAATGGTTTTTGGTCACTGATGTGCAGATGTTGGAAGGATGTGAAGCCCCCTTGGTATTTTGAGGGTGATGTGGCAGTCAGGTCCCTATGGAGGGGCAGAGGTAAGGAGGATGGGAGAGGAAAGGCTTGGCATTAGGGATGGATGAGGAGAAAGGGCATAGGGAGGTGTGGGGTGGCAATCTGATTGAAAAGGTCCCAAGCTCCAATCTGTCTTTCACACTCAGAATTTCCTCAACAGGTCTGTATTAAGAAATATTTCCTTTACACTGTCAGTTATGGGAGAGGTTTTCACGACAAGGGAGGTTGATGACCCTTAAAAAACATCGGATTGGCGATGCTAGAAAACGTGTGTGTGCCCTAACTACCATTTAGAGAGGGATTGATCAGAGCTCCCCCATTCCTTTGGTTATCCAAAATATAACTCCTTCCTCCCACACACACTTTCCCCCAAATTTACCTCTTGCTTAAACCTGCAAGCTGCCTTCTCCATTCTCTCCAGGGCCAGATCCCGAGACCTCCTCGCCTCCTGCATCTTCTGCTGGACCTGCCTGCGTCCCAGCCATTTCAGGAGCACAACAGCTGCAGCTGAACTGCAGAGCAGACCTGAGAGGGCACGAGGGTCCCCCCACGATGAATCCAGGACCTGCCACAGTCGCTCTTGGGTCATGATTTCTCTCCCTGTCCTTTCGGTTTGGGTCCAGCTACAGACACCTGAGCCTCCCACCTTCTCCTCGGGAGGGCAGATAAATGCAGACTCTGTGACTGCCCTGCTGTGCAGGACCAGCTCTGAAGCAGAGTTGCTTTAACAAAGTCCAGGAATGGACTTTCTAGACCATGGACTTTGAAAGGGTCTGCCTGCTGGGTCAGGCTGCAAAGCCACGTGCTCAGCTTATTCGGTTTGGGGGGCTTCCCCAAGGTGGGGTGTCCCCCAGCTCTGTCTCCTCAAGCCACTGTCTGCTGCTGTCCCTGGCTGCACACAAAGCTGAGTGCCTGCAAAACCCAGGTCTGGCCTATCCCTATCATACACACATCTATAATTAATTAACATTTACACCCATTAACTCGAGCTTTAGCCATCACCTCTCTCCCTCAGGCAGCCTCACCTGCAGCCCTCTGAGCCTGGGAGTAGCTCTACTTGTTCTGGGGAATCTCATGCAGGGAGTGAGACTGCACCTGTGGAGAGGTGGGAGCTCAGGAGAACAAAGAGAATGCAGGTGACTCTGGAAATGCAGCGTGGAAGGAGCCATCTGAAGATGCCTTCAAGGAGTATGACTCCTCTGTATAATTTTCAAGCCAAGCCCCTTTGAAAAGCCTTTTGGCAACCTGGATAAGAAGGTGATTTCCCACTTTTGGGAAATCCCCTCTGGTGGGTGCAGAGTCCTATCTGCTCTCCAGTTTCCAAGCCATCCTCCAGCCAGCAGGATGCAAAGGAGCTGGACCACACAGTCTTACCAGCCCCGGGAGCTGACCCTTGCCATGGGTGCTCCCCCTGCCCAGGACTGTCCCGTGGCTTAGTGTGGAATGGAGGGGCTGAAAAAATTAAGCTTCCCTTGATCCTCAGGTATCTGCAAGCCCCAAGGAACAGGGGCTGCCTCCAAGAGCTCACTGCCAAGATGCAAGGCAACACAGCTGTACCTGGATAGATGCTGGCTCTGCTCCAGGCAGCAGGGTAGCAGAGCTTGTAAGGGGGCTGCATCCAGGGTGACCATTGCTCTCTCTGGAGAGGTCTTGTTTGGAGACCGAAACGAGTGATTGTTCTGCTGCCCTGTTCCCTTCTTGCCTGTTACAGACATGTCCAGTGGGATTATTCCTGTGGCAGCAGGGAGGGAGCTTGGGTGATAAGTGAGACCTTGTAGATAATTTGTTTGCTGACTGGAAAGGTGAGGAGGATCATCGCTGTTCAGACAGGGAAGGCAGAAGAATGAGGCAAACAGCTCAGTGTGTATGTCACCAACCTCTCCCCACTGACTGCCAGCAGCAGCCTGCAGCTGGCCCTTTTGGCAGCCTCAAGTCCCCAGAGCCACCCAGCAGCTTTGGCCCTGCCTGGTGCACTGTCCCACGGTTGTGGCTTGCTGGAGGTCTTCACTCAGGGCTTCCAGTGAGGAATAATTATAGGTTCAGGTTCACTGGTGGCTCCGTGGTTTGGACTCCTGCACCCTGCCCACCTCCATGCCAGGGAGAGAGCAGATAAACCAAGAGTGCTTGGCTCTCTGGGAGCACGGGTGCTGGTGGCACTGCCTTTCCTGACACAAGCTCCTCCAGGCTTGACTTTTAAAATACAAACAGATAACCCCATCCAGCATCTCCTGTGTGGGCAGAGAGCACCTGTGACTGGTGAAAAACCCCACCCAGACTCTTCTGGGGCTTTGCTTTACAAAGCATTCAGTCACAGAATGCCTGAAGCTCCCTCCCTCCTGTTTTCAAAGCCCGCTGATAAAGAATGGGGGTTCTGGAGGCTGCTTTCTCCTTGGCTGTGATAAACACTCTCTCAGCCCTTGAAAAAACTCCATGCTTTTGCACAGCTCTGGTTTGAACAACACAAATACACTAAAATCCCATACAATAATCCTGGAAGAGCTTTGTTACCATCTGCTTTTGACAGTCCTGCATTGGGAAAACACTTTTGCATTTTGGTATCCCTTTCTGGAACACTCTTGGAAACCTGCCAGGAGCAGCCAGTCCTGCCAATCCCAGTGCCAGTGGCTGCCACTGGCTGTAAGACCCTGCTGGAAAAGGTGGTGTGGGCCAAAGGGGAGGAGAAGGTGTGCAGGGCAGGCTGTCTGCCATCCACCCGACCCTGGCAGGCTTCAAACTGAAAGGGGGTGGATTTAGGTAAGATGTAAGGAAGAAATTCTTCACTGTGAGGGTGGTGAGACACTGGAATTGGGTGCCCAGATCTGTGGATGCCTCATCCCTTGAAGTGTTCAAGGCCAGGTTGGGTGGGGCTCTGAGCAACCTGGTCTAGTGGAAGGTGTCCCTGCCTGTGGCAGGGGAGGTGGAACTAGATGATCTCTAAGGTCCCTTCCAACCCAAATCATTCTGTGATTCTATTGATTTCTCCTTCATGGTGTGCAGGGTGCCAGCAGCACTGTGCTGTGGGAAGTGGCCCAGCTCCCTCTTTGCTTGCCAGAGTCTTCTTTCACTTCAGATTGCTGGTCTGTGCTAGGGAAACACCAGATTTCATCCTCAGGGAGCTGAGAACAATGGGGAAAATCCCTGTTCCTACAGCAATCCAACTAGGAGCCCAAGCATCTCAGACAAAACCATTCCCTGTGCCTCAGTTTCCCCATTTGTAAGAGAAATATTCTCTTCTTGTGTTTCCCTGGGGGGGTGTTGAGAGGGCTACTAAAATCCACCCCAACTCCCCACACAAACACAGACCTGAAATAACAGACTCAGGTAACAAAAAGTACTGTATTAGGACAATGACTGGAGAACTCCACCACTGCAGAGCTCACCTTTGCCTTCCCCTTGCACCCCAAAGCCAGCAGCAATCCCAGTCATCACCACATCCTCACTGGGAAGGGGAACATGAGTCCTGTGGGTCAGAGCAAAGGATGACCCACGCTGATGTTAGCTGGGATCCTGCTCCTGGAGAGCACGTGGGTCTCAGAAGAAACTGTTCTTCTTCAGAGCAAGTGTCTCCACCTCCTTCATGAACCGCAGGCACAGCTCCTCCTGCCATGGCAAGGCCACGCACTGCACGGCCACGGGCATCCCCACGCTGCCACCAAAAGCCTGTGGCACAGACAGAGGGGGAGAGGGCATGAGGATGTCCAGGGGAAGGGATGGGGGTGCCCGTGCCCCTGGGGAACCTGGCACCACTCACCTTTGCCAGGGTCCGGTCCCACCAATCCCGATAGTATCCCTTGTAGTCCTTCAGCTCCTCCTCATCCTCATCCGTCACCGTCGTGACAGGGACCACGCCAGCGGGGAAGTCCAAGGCATTGTAGAGCATGGTGTAGCTGACTGCCACTGGGGGAGAGGGGGAGCTTGCAGTGCCAGCTTCACACAGGGAAAGCCTTTCCCACCCTCAGTGTACGTGAGCTTCCACCAAACAGGGCACTTGCACTGGGAACTCAAGGGTTGAGGGACAGAAACCCCTTGGCTCCCACATATACCAGGGGCGTTGTCCCAGGAGTACTCCACGGGCTGGGACTGCAGCTGTCCCAAGAAACGAGCTCTTCCCAGTGCTCTTCAGCACCTTGGGGATGTGAGGGGAGGAGGAGCACTTCTTATGGATACTATGGAGTGCCACAGCAGGGGCATGCTGGGGGCAGTCCTACCTGAGAGCTTCCCAGGGTAGCCGATGCGGAGGGCCGGGCCCAGCATGGGACAGAGCATGACGTCCAGATTCAGCTTTTTCCACTGGGCAATGAACTGGTGGCAAAAGTCCTGAGGAGGAAATGTGCTGGTGGTCAGTGGGGTGGATGTGCCATCCCATGGCTGCTGGTTGAGGCTCTCTTTGGGCATCCAGCCAGACTCTTGGCCCTTCCCTGGGATCAGCCAACAGGCTACATCAGGCCTGGTTCTGCTAAAATCCAGCAACCTTCTGCTGCCCGGCCAGCAGACAAAGCAGCCTCTCCCTGGTAAACTGGAGGTGGGAAAAGACTGAAGCAGAGGCAGATGGTGACCTGGGACATGGCCATGGGTCTTGAGGAAACAAGAATGGAAACAAAGGCAAGTTTGCTGCAGGGGATGACCTACATTTTTGAAGTGTAGGTGTAAAATATACAGGCCTAATTCAGAATCATGAACTTGTCTACATGTTGTCCTAACCTTTAAATGTGCTGAGGACCTGCACATCCAAGTGAGATCTGTTGAGGAGTGACATGTTCCTACCTTACATCACTGATCATCTCCTAACCTTGGTGGGCACTGAATCTCCCTCTTCCCAAAGAGAAATCCAACAAAAACTGTCTAACCCTAAATTTCAATACTTTACCTCAATTTCATGGTGAAGACTCCAGACTTCAGACACTGTGCTGAAAAAGGAAACAAAACCAATGAAAGGCATCAAAAGGTGTTGCAAAGAGCATCTTTAGAGGTAGGGGAGAACGGCAAAAAGCAGATGGGCACATGTTAGCTCTGCCCCTGGAGCTGCAGCCAAGGGAGGAGAGGACTTTGGCACACCCTCTCTGCTAATTTGAGCCCTTTTTTAACACTAACTGCCCATCACTGACATTGCAGAGCAAGCCTCCTTCCCTGTGCATACACCTTTTTTCTGCCTTATAGCGTCACTTCCCCATAGCATGATGGATGTATTAACCAGTGCTGAAGCAAACACTGTATTTCATTCCCACAGGCTTCATCCACTTCCTAAGTAAGAGGCTGTGAGCCCCTGCTCTCATTCCCACCTCAATACTAGAACAGTTTCCCAAACCCAGTAGGGTTATGGCATTGACACAAACTGCTCTCAGTTTGCTCCCACCCTTGTGTTTTCTGCCTTGCATTCTCTCAGGCACGTGCAGCTGGGGCAGGGTCCCTAATGTAGCAAACACTGCTCCCCAAAAGAGAAACCCAAATCTTCACACCCTTGCTCAGGTTCAGATTTACTCACTTTGGTTTCATACTTTGTATGATACTTGAAAATCGAGGTACCTGAGAAGCAGAAAGTAAAAAAAAAAGGCAAATAACTGATGTGTCCTGAGACAGCTCAGTCACAAATATAAGCTGTTTACTCAGTGGTCAGGAAGGAATTGCAGATTTTCCCTGAAGCAAGGAGAGAAGGAACAGAAGTAACATCACTCCAGTGTGGAGATGTGTTTGAGCACAGCCAGGAAGCAATGCTTAGAGACTTCTCTATGATAAAGCCTTATTGCAATGGGAGACAACTTATTCACCACATACTGCTTAACTCTATCTATGCTAGAAAGAAATGGACCTTACGAAAGGTTTGGCAATCCAGGAGATGAGAGTTTTCAGCCAGTGTGGTGACTTTGCCAACCAGAAGAACAGCCCCATGGTGCCTTTCTCAAGTTCCCCATTGCTGAAAGGGAAAGGAGTGTTTAGCTGAGCAGTGGTAGGAGGCAATCACAGTAGATCAGCTTTCCCAAGCCAACCCCTCTGAACAAGTGACAAAGAGGTTTGCTCCATTCCACTGGGTAATTCTGATTCTCACAGTATTTATAGGATGTCAGCTCCCAGTCTTTTTTCACCTGTCAAGGCCAGTAACAATCCCAAAGAGAACCAAGGTTCAGCTGAATCACTTGATGTTAATCTCCCCAGTAAATCCCAGTGCTTATAAGCCACTACCTATATCCAGTAGATCTGCTACCTGTACCCATGTGATAGCCAGACCCTAGGGAGGATGTTTATAGACAGGCACCAATCCTACCAAACCACTCCAGGCATTACTTACAATTTCTTGACAAAGGAGTTGCCTCCATCTGCAAACATTCCCCTGACACAGAAGTTAAAGATCACATAGTCCACATTTGTGAGTTCAAAGGGCACCAGCTGGAAGGACAAGAGAGGAAGGAATCAGTGGCAGAGGCACAAGGAAATTGTGTGGGAGAAGCCATTGACGGTTTAAAATGAGCCGAGCTGGGTTGAGGACTTTCTGACAAGCCCTCAGGAAAGCCTCTAGCATCTGAGGTCACCACATCCTCCTCACCTCATCCAGCCTTCCCTGAAAATTTTTTCCCTTTGAGCAACAACAGATGAATCTAAAGATACAGGACGGGCTTGGCCCCTTGATGTCCATGGCTCCTACCGTGTGGCCGGCCTCCTCCAAGAGCTGCTTCGTCTCCCGGACGGCGCGTCTCATGGCAGGGCTCGGCATGGTGAAGAAATCAGTCTCATAGTACCCTATACGGAGGGGTTGTGTGCTGGAATACACCTGCAGAGCAAGGGAGAGCGCCAGCTGGAAGGACACCAGTGCAGCCAGCAGTACATCTGTGACACGGGGCAGGTGTGGACAGCAGCACTTCTCTCGCCCACGTGCCCACCCACAGGCCACGTGTTTTCACCCTGAGTGATGGCAGCTCTTCTCAGAGACCTCCGGCCCCTCTGAGGTCCCGTACCTCTTCATTGAAGGGAAGGGGTGGCACTGTGCTGTCCAGGCTGAACATGTCCTCGCACAGGAGCGCCCGCATGCACAGCGCCAGGCTCTCCACATCTTTTGCCAGTGGCCCCACAGCTGCAGCCACTGGAAGAGACCAGAAGAGAGCATTCATGGCTGGGCATCTTTCAAGGGCATGTTCTGCAGAAGCAGGACCTCTTGGAATCACTTTGTCTTAGTCTAATGTTGGTAACAGTTCCCCTTTAAGAACTGGGCTGGGGATGCCTGCAAGTGTCTTCCCACCAGCAGGTCCATCATTATGGACCCAGAGCTGATATCCATCAATTTGTGCCCTGGTGTCTCCATTACACAATTTACAAAACAAATAAACAAAAAGCTTTGTCAATCATTGACATATTAAACACCCCTTTGACTACTAATCCCACCTCCCACGAAGCAGGGGCACACAAGGCAGCAAGTGGGTTACGGGGTGTGTTGTGGTTTATGTGTTACCCAAAACTGCTCCCCTGGGCTCATGCATATTTCAGTTTCTCAGAAATCATGGTATGGGGGTGGCTCTCTGAAAGACTCCCTGAAAGGGAACCTGCTTGTATCTACAGGTCTTGGATAAAGTCCCCCATAACCATCTGAGGGTCCTTCTCTTCCCTGCCCTGCTGCCCTCCCTGGCGACAGCCATCAATTCCTACCTGCCTTCTGCCCAACGACTCCAGACAGTATTCCTCTTTTACTGCAAAGAGAAGAGACACACACAATACAGCAGCTGAGTATTTTTTGTTGAAGGGAAAGGCTTTGCGTAGTAGCAAGTATTAATTAAAATTGCAGATGCAAAGGTCAGCAGAAGGAAGAGCCAAGGGGAAATCCAAGAGAGACCCCAGCCTAGGCCCAAATGTCTTGTCAGTCAGGAACAACCACCCCCTTAGATCTGGATGGAGCCCCAGAAAATGCCCAGGCAGAAGTGATAAACAAGCCCTTCTCAGTTCCTCCCAAGTTTCCCCTTGCCCCACAGGAGTAGGATCATCCCAGCACAGTGGTTGGTAGGGTAAGTCCCACCTACAGAATGCATTTCTCACAGTACCTGAGTCTGTTCCCGGTGGGTTTGAGTGCACACACCCCACAGAAGGCAGCAGGAAAACGCAGGCTCCCTCCTACATCTGTCCCAATGCCCAAGATGGACCCACCACCTCCTAAAAGTGCCCCTTCTCCACCAGAGGAGCCTCCAGGGGTTCTGGTGTAGAGCAGAGGATTGCACGTCTGACCAAAGATTAAGTTCTTGCAGTCATAGCTAAACAGAGAGAGAGATTGTAAATGAGAAATGCAGGTGTCTGCTCCTGTGGAGCCCAGTCACTACAAAAAGACCCTGAGAAGGTAATCAGGTAATTCACTAGTTGTTACATTGACATCACTTAGTCTGAGGGAGCTTCTTAAAGCTCCCACGAAGACCACCAACCTTTTCCTGGTGGTCCCAGGACCTGGATTCACTGACAGCTAATTTCAATGTCACTAAGCCTTCCCCAGAGAGAACCTCTGGCAGCACAAATACATTAAGCCTCCTGGAAAGTCTCCTTTTCAGGCAGTCCCAAGTGCCACAGGACACCCTAAGCTGAGCCCCTGCTTGAGAACAGGCCAAAGGCCAACTGCAGCGATATTTGACATTGGACTTCCCCAGGAACTGGTGCAAAATCTGATAATCCCTGAGGCAACCTGTCTGTGTGGCTTTTTTGAAACATGGTCAGTGGTTGCCACATCACCTTAAGGAAGGTATTTCATAGGACTTGGGAAACAGTGACCCACAGAGGAGCTCTGCCAGAGCTCACTTGGCAGGATTCAGGGACACTGTCCAGCAGAGCACATCTGAGCTCACCCCATATCAATGACACCAAGAGTGGTCCTGCGAGATACAGCAGGATGTTTGGGGGCAGGATAACTTGAGGTTGTTAGCTAAACTAGCTTCCCCTTCTGTGAATATGTGTTTGCACTGTAGGATCATCTCTGAGAGAATAATTTAAAAAAAGAAAAAAAGTGTATTAAAAACACCCAGCACAGGAAAGAGGAGCGACATTTCTCTCCTCCTCCTCTTTTGCTTCTTTATTTCATTTGGAACTAGAGTCAGTTTTCATCCTCAATGTAAATGTGTTTACTTTTCTAAGTGAAACTTAAAAGACATAAGGGATGGGGGCCAGGTGTTGTTATATAAAAAGAAGAGGGAAATGAGAATAAGAGTGGGTAGAAACCCTCCCTTGAGATGAGGAAGGGAGTATCAACACGATGCTGAGGGAATGGAACACCCACCTACCTGATGAGGGACTGGGGAACATTGGTTTTGACAAATGGAATTGCCCCCTGTCTCCTGAGCACCTGCACCACCACACTGTCCTCTGCTGCTGGTTTATTGAGGTTTTTTATAAAACCCATCGTGGAATCATGACCCTGGGAACACAGGACAATGAGGTTTCCAAATGGAGGAGCGCAATTCCCCCTGCCCCCGTATTTTTATCTATATATTTAAGCATATACACACACCTCCAGCAACCCACACATTGCTTAGTGCATTGCCAGTAAATCTGAGCAGCCTTCTCTGTTGGCTCAAACCACCTCACCTGACAGGGCAGGCCATCCCACATCAGCTGTGACAAAGTCAAGCCAGGTGCTGAGGTCGAACCGCCCCCTGCCACCAAACTCCAAACCACACAGATCTCAGGACACACACAAAATCACTCTGGCAGTACCTGGCAGTCGATGGAGTCTTTGATGCTGACTGGCACCCCGTAGAGCAAACCTTGCTTCCCTGTCAGCTTCAATTTCCGGAGCTGGTTCTCACTTTCCTGCAGATACTCCGTGATGCAGTTGGTTTCTATGGCGATTTGGAGGGCCTTGGGGAAAGCAGGCAAAGCCCACAGGTGAGACACAGCCTGCAGTGCTGCACAGTGGCCTTCTGTTCTGCAAAGGATACCTGCCTCTTCCCCCTTTTCCATCTCCCCATCTGAGCAGTCAGTATCAGGGCAGCCCTTTCTGCTCCTTTTCAAGACATTTTCATGCCAAACTTCAAAATTATTTCTGGACATGGGGCAGGGGAGGGGTGGGGGCATAGTACGAGCTGGTGCATGAGGAAGGGAGGCACTCAACCCAGATGAATATGATGGACTTGATGGAGCTTCTGGAGTGGCAAAAATAATCCCAAAGAGGGGACTCAGGAGGCAATCAGGACATTATGACAAAAGTAGAGAAGGAACATGAACACTGACTCTTTGAGGTTTGCCAACGCATTTGGATACGGAGGGGAGACAAGAGCAGCACTCTGCAACTTCCCTACAGCTATACCTGCCCAGGGAAGGAAGGTGTGGACTCACCTAGGAAGGTATGGGCTCTCCAGATGCTGAGTTTGCTGCTGTGTTTTGATTCAAACCAAGCTGAGAGCTACGGCAGTCAGATGCCCAGCTCTCTCCTCCCTCACAGAAAAGCACAGAAGGGCTCACTAACCAATGAGAAGTGGCAGCTCAGCATCATTTAAATCAGGTTTGAACCTTGTGCTGGGCTTCTCCAAAAAAAAAAAGCCAGCCCCACTGTGGGTGAGATGCTGCCCCACCACCCCTGCTCCTCACCTTGCCCACGTAGGAGTAGAAGACATGGTCCAGAGGGAGGGAGCCATCACGGAGTTTCTTGGACAGCTCCGGCAAAGGCAGAGAGAGAATGGAGACTGCATTCACGGAAGGATTCTACAGGAAAGGTTGAACAGCCAATGTTACACCTCTACTTCAGCTGGTGGGTTGCTTTCTTCTTGGTCCCCTTTGTAATCCACACAAAAAATTACCTTCAATTTAGTAGCTAAATGTAGAATCTGCCTCAAGACCACATCCTGCTCTATCTGATACCAGAGAGCATGGTGTGAAACCTGCAGGGCCAGTACTAGCCCAGGCTTTCTCAGGCTTGCTTCCTAGCCAGAGCAGTCTCATCAAGCACGTGCTGTTTCACACAGCCTTGTTCAGACAAATCATGGCCAGGCCTGGGGGAACATCTTAGTGCAATGCTCTCTGCTGAACTACAGAGTGAGAGCTGGTTACAGACATGGTTATAGACATTGTTACACCAAGGAACAAACCCGGACCTGGAGCCACGTCTTCTCCTGGCACCACCAAGATATCCTACAGGGAAGTGCAAAAACCAGGGAGGTTGGCAGCACTCAGGTAATTTTTGGGTCATCAGAAATTTCTTCACCACTTACTAAATACCATGAAAAACGTGTCAAAACTCTTCCCTCAAGGTGGACTCTGAACCCGAATGACTCTGCTCCAGCCTGAGGCCAGGCTGCCTGACGGGATCGCGGGGCACCAACGCATCCCTCCCTGCAGCGGCGGCTGCACTTTGGCCCCTGCTGATAACACATCGCCTCTCGCCTCTTCCAACTGCCTCCTCAACCAGCCTGAGCCTCCCACCACGGCGAAGGTGTCGGGAAGCTTTCAGACAGGGATTTTCCTTTCCTCGCTGCCGGTGACTGTTTATCCCGTTATCCCCCGGTGCCCCAGGTAGCGCTTCCTCCCCATCCCCACGACAGCGGCGATCACCGCGATGCTGACGAGTACATGCACACATTGACTCCGAAAGGGAAAATAATAACACTGAATCCCCGTGGGTCCCACATGAGGAGCCGGGATGCCGNCCGCACCGCCCGCGCCCGGCGCCGCCCGCACGGCCCGGCCAAGGGCACCCGCCCGCCGGTGCGGAAG
The DNA here is from genome assembly GCA_013397135.1 of Pachyramphus minor. Lineage (NCBI taxonomy): Eukaryota > Metazoa > Chordata > Aves > Passeriformes > Tyrannidae > Pachyramphus > Pachyramphus minor. The sequence continues at coordinate 5,985 of VYXB01000732.1, read as the reverse complement.
AGCGAGGCAAAACCTGGGGAGGATTCCGAGCCGGAGAGGGATTTCACCAGTTTGNACCGCGATGCTGACGAGTACATGCACACATTGACTCCGAAAGGGAAAATAATAACACTGAATCCCCGTGGGTCCCACATGAGGAGCCGGGATGCCGCTTGGCAGCCGGGCCAGCCCTGCGGGAGCAGCCGCGCCTGTCAGGGAGGGCGGCAACGGGGTGTATGCGATGGGAACAGCGCTCAGGTGAGAAGCCCCCGCCGGGTACAGGCGGCTCGCCCCGCCCACCCTGCCTCACACTGTGGGAGTGAGGATTACGGCCACCGGCGCTCACCTGCTCCCGAAAGCGCTGCACTGNCAGGGAGGGGGAGGTTCGGCGGCAGGAGGAGTTGCTGCGTGACAGCTCGCCCCTCCCTGTGCTGGGTGGTCTCTATCTGATAAGGTTTGTTCGTTTTTCCGTTCCCGAAGCGAGGCTTTGATCTCCCCGTAATTTTTCCGCCCCCCTGGGAGCAGTCTTGGCTTGGAGCATCAAAGCAGCAGCGAGGGGAGTCCCAGAGATACCTGACTCCTTTTCATTTCTTAGAGCGAAGCGACTGTGTGGGAAAAAGAAACAATAAATGTTCCGGGCGGTGCCCAACGGAGTTCACTTGTCACTGGCAGAGCATGGGTGTGCCTGCGCTATGCTGAGTGCCGCGGCTTCCAACAAAAGGAATCTGGCATCCCTGCTCTCCGAGGCCTTGCACTGCGTTTTGAGGGAAAGTTAAGAATGATTTCTTTGGTCACCAGCCCCACACGAGTTCTTGTCCTTAAAAAAAAACTTCGCCACTCCCAAAAGTTAGTCAGCAAATATTTCAAGCTGTCCAGTTTAATACGGCACATAGGGTTGTGAAAAACATGTTGGGAAGGATCTGGGATGTTTTCTCACTTTCTCTGCCTCCCAGCAGGACAAGCTGTGCCCAACCCACCTGCTGGCAGATGCTGAGCTAGAAAATATAATGGAGTTACATGCACCCAGACTTGATTTTACTGGTGTTATTGCTCAGGCCACTGGGCTTTTTTTACTTCAGTCTTCAGGATCTCAGGACTACTCTGGCAGCACTTGAGCTACTTGTGCCAGCGCCTGGCTCCCTCGGAAGGAACTGCTGCACTGTATGCACACCATGTCCTGGGGCTCTTTGCTGAACAGTGTGAAAGCCCTTCCTGAACTTGTGGCCTACAGCTTCTTGCTCTGAGGATAAGCAGCTGCCTGTTATCTGGGTCAAGGAAATTACATGCAAGAACAGCAGCTTTCCCTGCTGGGTTGATTTTTTTCTTCTTTTTTTTTTTCCTTCCCCTTCCTCTCCCTTTTCAGACTGTGGGACTCAGAGGGTTACACAGTAATGCAAACTCCCAAGAAGGCTGCAGTCCCATGCTTGCAGACTACTGACAAGGAACTGTGAGGGGATTGGGTTGGTGGGGGTGCCTTTGGACTGAGTCAGGAGCATGTAATCAGCTCAAGGTTGTAGAGAGCAGATGCTGTCTGTCATCCCTATCTCATCTTTCCTTCTTCCTCACCCTGGAGGCTTCGGGCTCCTGCACTGATCTCACCCTCAGCTGCACTGATCTCACCTCGTGGCAGCACAGTGCCAAAATGGGGCCAAACCCTTACAGGCTGCAAAACCATGTGCACATGGGGTGTTTTAACAGGAGAACAAGAAAGGTGGGGAACTTGGGAGAAACAGAAGTTAAAACTAGTTCTTGTGGAAGACAAAATTACTTCTCCAACCTTCTTCCCCCTAGTTTAAACCCTGTTTGAAATCTTTCATGCAGGAGTGATTTTCAAGTTCTGCAGTTCAGCTTGTGAAAGAGAAGAAAACAAAGCAGGAGTGTTATGCCAGGAACAGCTCTTTTCCCCCTTTCCTGGTGAAGTGTATGGGGGTGAATAAGTGGGGTTGGGGCATCAGGCAGGACAGTGGTAAAGTTTGGGTCTCTGCTGGGGCTGGCCAGCTCCAGGAAGTTAAATCAGAGCATGGGAAATCCAAAACCCCACAGTGAGTCTGTGCTATGACGCAGCTGCCAGCAGAGAAGGGCCAGTGGATGACACAGAGCAGAGGATGGGGGGCCTCCCACATATGCAGGTGGTACCTGGGAATGTCCTGTCCAGGAGGATGTGTCTGGGACTGTCCAAGAGAGGTAAAATGGGTCCAATCTTGCTCCTTGTGGGCTGGGGTGGGGGCCAGCTGCTGGCTTGTGGGGAAAGTGATACCCTGATGTCCCTCTGGGACACTGGTGTGTCCTTGCCAGATAAGCAAGTGAACTTTTCTACTGTTATGTCCACAGGGCTGCCCATACGCTGCTGCAAATCGAGGCTTGAATCTTGGGGTGCTGGAATAGAAGATTGATCCTACCCCTGCTCCTCCTCCACTGCCTGGCAGGGCTGGAACCTATGGCTAAGAGAAGATGAAAGGATCAGCTGGATCCATGAAGGCATCTTTCCCCATTGCCCACACACCTCCCTGTGCCCACAGAGCTGTGGCTGGGTGGGTGCCACCACACCCCAGAGATGCTGCAACCCTGCAGTTACCAAAGGAGGGGCAGAAAGGCGTCATCTTCTGTCTGTGACAAATCACACACCATCAGCCAGACCGGCTCAGGCTGAAGGAGCAGCTAGTTCCTGTTCACCTGACACCAGAGCAGTGCCAAGAGCACAGCAAACACACAGCGGTGTTTTCCTTAGCACTGTCTCCTGGTGTCCGGAATGCTGTGGCCTCTCGAGCCAGAGGTTAGGTTAGACTAATATCTGCCTGCTCGCACAGATATTTCTTGTGTGATGCAATGCAATTCTGGCACTCACTGCCTCCTGCAGCAGGGATATCCAGTTTATCCATGTCCTATAGGGAAGCAACATCTCCTGTTGGCCTCCCACAGCTAATTTCACTTACTCCTCTTATTTCCAAAGGCCAAATCAGAAATTTTTCACTGTTCACCCAGGAATTTTACACTTCTGTTCTTCCATTTCACCCACCCTACTGCTTTTGGACTGTTTCCCAGAGGTTAACAACCTGCTGCTGTCACCAGCTGCCAGTCACCAGGATCTAGCCCTCTGGAAGAAGATCCAAGCTATAATTAACAACAGCCAACAGTCTCTCTTGCTTAATTTCTCCTCTCCTTGTAGGTTCCTGACTCTGAAGTGGGATTAGTCAACATGATCTGCAAAAAGGTGAAGCAACTCCTCTCAGATCTGGAGTTTCACCCATGAGAGAAGGTTGTCCGGCAGCTTAGGCAAGAGGTAGTGTCATGTGGGAGTGATTCCTTTTGCCCCTGCTAGAAAATGGCATGTTTCAAGCTAGTTATTCACTCCTTGACACTTCTGTTGCTCGCTTTGTAGTCACTCCTGCCTGTGGAATATGCTTGTCCTCCTCACTGCCTCTGCTACAGAGGTCTGTCAGTGGGAGGGCTGGTAGCTCCCAAATCTGCCTCAAGCTGGAATGTCTGACTTACCAGTCAGTTTGAACACATGGTTTGTGCCAGCTTTGTGGACTCTGATCTGAAGCAGATTAGGAAGTGCTCACATGTTTTCCAGCAGAGTGGAGGAGGAGCTGACCCAGAAGAGGACCATGACTTGCACGTGCAGCTTGCACTTGCACAAACTCTCTTGCCCCTTGTGCCCCTGGCAGCTGTTGCATGGGGTAGCTTGATGGAGAGTATGGAAAAGCTGAAGAGATCATAGCACTGGGGTCCCTAGAATGGAAGTCATCCTTTGGGAGATCCCTAAGATTGCTCAAGACATGCTAAGCAACTAGTTCCAGCTTCTGAAAACCTCCTTTCTGTATAAATGAGGGAGTGGGGACATTTCTAGTAGTGCCTGTGTTAAAACAGTCTGAAACTAAACAGTTTTGCATTAGAAAATAAATAAATTTTTAAAAAAAGAAAGAAATTTTAAGCGAGTAAAATTACTCATGTAGTTGTTTTACACAGCTGAATGAAGATAATTTTATTGGCAATTGTGAGTGATTACAGCATTATCTGCCATCAAAAAAAGTTATTTTTTTGAACGCTAAAGGAATTAATGATACATAAAACTGTGCTTAGATTGAGTGCATTCATCAGCAGAAATGCCTTGTGCTGGCACTGCTGCACTGTAATTACTCTGTCTGCTCAGAGGAAGAGAGCAGGAGATGGGGGCTGTTGTGGGTACAGCCACAGATTTACATACACACCAAGCAGCTCTGGTGCTCGAGCAGCAGGGGAGCAGAGCCAGGACAGCAAAGCTGGTGAATGGGGGGACAAGTTTCACCCCTTCTTTTCCTTTGTTGCGCATCACAGAGAGAAGAACGAGGGTAATTTCTGTGTTTAAAACTTTACAGGGTGAAGCCAGAATGGAGAAGATGGTTAAACACTCCTCAGAATATCAAGGGGTGAGTCCAGTCTTCGTAGGATGCTGCCTCGTGCTGTGGTGAACCAATAAAACCAACCTTGGGGTTGCAGGCAGTCATTGCCCAGAGCTGGGAGACTGATGATGGCAGTGGGAATGGTAGAGACGGTGTTCCCAAGGCACATCTGCTCGTTCCATGTGCTTGGGGAGAGCCTGTTGTGCTGCCTCATCAGTGGGGCTGGGAGCATGGGTGCATGTCAGCAGGGACAGGGTGAGGGAATGTAGAAGAAATGCTCCCCAGCTTGCTCCCCATCTTGTGGCCCTTCAAGGGACACAACACTGAGGGGGGATGTTTACAGATGGGACATTGCAGGAAAGGCTGTTGCAGGGATTGTGAGCACTCTGAGCAGAGTAGCAGGATGCTTGCCATGATACCAAGGATTTGGAGGGGCTTTTAAAGGAAGGATGGTGGGTTGCAGCCCGTTTGTGGAACCCATGGCCTCCCTCCAGCAATGGACCCATGCTCTGCTCTAGCAAGGAATCTAAAACCTGTGATCTCCATCTGCTTGTGCACAGCTGCCTTCTGAGCTGAACCTTGAGCTAAATCAATGAATAAAGAGCAAAGAGCCTTTTCAGCCCAAGGAGAGCACCAGGTGAGCATTCCTTGCTGCACCGAGGAGAGAGGCTGCTGGGTGCGTTCAGCCTTTCGGCTGTAGCCACCAGAGAGCAGGGTTGAGCTGCTGTTCTTACAAGAATCTCCTGCTCGAAGCTTTTGCATCCTAAACATCTGCTCTGTGTGCTCTGAACTTACAAGGAATGTTGTAGGATTCAAAAAACCCTTTTCGGGCCCTTGCGTGATGGAACAGCCCGAACTTTTGTGGAGAGAAGTGCTTTGATTTCAGGTGGGTTTTTTTGCTGTCTTAAGATGCTGGGAGTTCTGCTGTTGGTCCATCTGGGCCAGATTGGTTTTGCTAATGAGGACACCTCAGCAGGGCTTGATCCTGTGAACTGTCAGTGCTCAAGAGACCTGCAGCTCTGCTGATGCCAGGGTTTGTTGCCATGACCAGGACTGTGCCTCAAGCCTGGCAGGCTGCCTGTGCCTTCGAGTAGAATCATAGAATCATTTGGGTTGGAAAGGACCTCTGATGCCACTGACTCCAAGCCTTAACCCAGCACTGCCAAATGCACCACTAAACCATGTCCTGAAGTGCCCCATCTACACATCTTTTAAATACCTCCAGGTTTTGTGACTCAGCCACTTCCCTGGGCAGCCTGTTCCAGTGCTTGACATTGGAATAAACTGAATGAGCAAGGGCATCTCCACCCTCTCTGGATACACATTGCAAAGAAAGGAAACAGTTAATATTATTTGTGTTTAGAGCCCCACAGTCCAAGTTTTGAGGCTAACAGGGGCAGCCCAAGTTTAATCCCAACAGTCTTCCCCCAAAGTGATCTTATTCCGTAGGGTGAGGTGAAGATTTAAGTGTGGTCCTGAGTCATAGCAGGGTCCTGAGGCCCTTGAACATCTCTGAGTGTCACTGGGCTGAATCCAAACCTCCTTGGCCACTGGCATTGTGGTTTTCCTTGCCTGGAAAAAAAGTACACAAACACTGAGTTCTTTCCTTGCCTCTCCTTTTCTT
>VYXB01000731.1:25206-92343 GCA_013397135.1 Pachyramphus minor | reverse complement strand
ACAAGACCTATGGGGAGAGGCTGAGGGAGCTGGGGTTGTTTAGTCTGGAGAAGAGGAGGCTTAGAGGTGACCTCATCACTGTCTATAACTACCTGAAGGGACGTTATAGCCAGGTGGGGATTGGTCTCTTCTCCCAGGCAATAGGACAAGGGACCAAGGGCTTAAGCTCTGCCAGGGGAAATTTAGGCTGGATATTAGAAGGAAATTCTTTACAGAGAGAGTGGTCAGGCATTGGAGTGGCCTGCCCAGGGAGGTGGTGGATTCACCGTCCTTGGAGGTTTTCAAACTGAGATTGGACATGGCACTTAGTGCCATGTAAATGGACTAGAGTTGGACCAAGAGTTGGACTTGATGATCTCTGAGGTCTTTTCCAACCCAATCGAATCTATGATTCTATGATTCTATGATTCCAATGTCACAGCCATGGTCAAAGAAGAATCAGGTTGTTAAGGACAAATATGTGATTCAAGAGACATTGAATGATCCTTGATTCAAGTACTAACTTACACTCCAAACTTGGCCAGTTCATTTGCTCTGTTTTCTTTTTGAAAACCAAAGAAAATCTTTGAATGATTCATTCACCTTGCTTATATGGAAAGAAACACTCAAACACAAATAAAATATTATTTGTAAATGCCAAGTACTTTACTATAGAAATTTTCACTTCACTCCCTTTGTCTGTAACTTATCACAACTGAAAGCATTGAATTAAAGTCACTTTAAAGCTATCATGTTAGAAGGTAAACGTATCAATTACAATATTTTCCAAATAGTTTCAATAAACAGCATTCCACAGGGATGCTAATATCCAAACTCACTATGTTGTTTTCCAAAGAAAATTCCAAAGAAAAAATGCCTAATTTTTAATAGTCACAAAAGGCTCAACAGCCAAAGTTAACTAAAATATATATATTTATATTTTTATATATATATATTTTATATATATAAAACTTTCTTATCCCTCTTTCATTACATAATTCTCAACTGAAGGGAGATAACTTTACATTGAGCAATGTCAGGAGTTCAATATCACTAAATAATAAGGTCCTGTACCAAATAAGACAGATTTTCAGAAAAAAAATACTTTTAATTTGTATTACTCCTCCTTTGACATGCACAGAAAATATCTTCATGGGTTTTGAAATCAGCAGGTTTACTGGTGTAGCAAGCTATACAGAGCCAGACAGCACTCATGCATCATCTTACCAAATGCGTGGACAAACCTATACCTCAGGAACTTAGGACTGTTTTACTACCCAGAAGTATTGCAGTAGAGAAGAAGTCCTATGCAGAAAATGCATGCAGTCATTCCACATGGTCTTATATGAAGGTTTTTAAAAGAAGTAGCACTGGTATTTTAAAGTCATGAAAGAGTCAATCCTGTCAATGTAAATATTAAAAAAAATCCAAATACTGCATAAGAAGCCTAAAATAATGCTTGAGGATTTTACATTTCATTTGCTAGAATACTAGAAACTTTAAGGAAAATGAGGTAGAATAATAAAACCCTTCAGCTTACAGATGGGGTTTCTTCCCGTATGAAAAATGCATAACTCCATTGAAGTGGAATGAGAGGGTGTTAAGATGGAAAAGCTACAAAAAAGTGTTGATATCAAGAAACAAGATTACCTGTGCTGATGGATCAGGAGCACTATTTTCCATCAAGTAACAGAAGCAGCCTGCATGAAGAATAACAGAATCACTGTGTTAAACTGGAAGGGACCCATAAGGATCATCGAGTCCAGCTCCTGGCCCTGAACAGGACCATCCCCGAGTCACACAGTTGTGACCAATTCCCTAGGGAGACTGTTTTAGTGCTCAACAACCTTCTCGGTGAAAAACTTTTTCCCTATATCCAACCTAAACCTCCCTCTATGCAGCTTCATGCCATTTTCTCCGGTCCTGTCACTGGTCATCACAGAGAAGAGATCAGAGCCTGCCCCTCTTCTTCCCCTCATGAGGAAGTTGTAGACTGCAATGAGGTCTCCCCACAGTCTCCTCCAGGCTGAACAAACCAAGTGACCTCAGCTGTTCCTCATACAGCTTCCCCTCTCGATCTCCTTGTGGCCCTTCTTCGAACACTCTCTAAATTCAAAAATTATTAGGTGTTAAATAGAGGATTAGATGTTGCAAAGTGGGACTTGTCCTTCTTCCATTTCTATTTGTTTAAAAAGTTCATAGTAACATCCCTTGGTTATTAATACTTTACAAACTTTTTTGTAATGAGGCATTAATACAACATGCACTTGTTCCTCCCGAACTTTTGACAAGTATATACATAAAAAACATAGAGCATGGGAAAATAAAAATAAAATAAATTAAAAGAATAAAATAATTTTTTTAAAAAACAACAATTTTTGTACCTAACTGGGATCACCTGTGTCAAAAACTGAACATGTTTCTTAACGGCAGGTCACTTTTGATTCATATAGACTATGAGACTCAGGTAGAGTATCGTAGAAAGCTGTTATGGAGAAAACAGAATGAATAAAGATGACAAAGGAGAGACAAGGAAGTAGGTTCTGCAAGGGGAATTCCCTACAGAATTACTGAGTCTACAGAGGAAAGATTTAAGGTATGTAAAGAATCAAACTAGATTGTCATCAGTTCTGCTTAACCGAAGAAGGTTGTTAGTGACAAGTGTGTCAGACTTTGCCTTTTTCTATGAAGGTGTTTAGCCACTTAGATATCAGGTTTTATTTCTGTTATCGTCAGCCCTCTTCATAGCCAATATGTGGGCCTACCACTTTTCCTCCAAGTTTCCCTTAGTGACTTGCAAACCTTCAAGTGTTGCTTGGACTTTGGCTAATCCTCTTTGCATTTACAGTACCTAGATGGCTCCCTGACTGTATAAACAGTCTAAATCTCCAACTCTTCACCTATCTTCCTGACTTTGACTTATCTGCAAACTGCCATTCTTGTAGCCAATGTAGTCCCTTGTAAATCAAAGAAAATTTGGAAGCAGAGAGTATGGGGAATTATTTTTCCTGGTTAGCCAGGCCAGTGTGAAAGGTGGAAAACACTGTCTCCTGTTGGCTCCTCTTTCACTTGAGCAATTAACACAACTTTTTAGCCTATTTATATTTCTTCCAAGTTTTCTAATTTGGTCAGTGAACTAAAAAAATTAATAAATAAAAAAAATAATCCATCTTCTATTGCAGCTTCAAGTTCTCTTTCAGTTCAAATGGCAAAGGTCTTCATTTTGGGAACAAACAGAACCTGACTTCTATCCTCTTTGCTGTATATATGTTGTCTGGCTAAACATAGATGTGTGCACCCAGGGATGTAATGCAGGGAATGAGATACACCTTGGTGCCAGATTTCTGGGGTGAGACACAGGTAAGCCCAGATAGTCACAGCAGCACTGCTCATAGCATAGCATGTTCTTTCCTGGAAAACTGCATAGGTCTTTGTGAATATACTCAGGCATTAACAGTGCTAACCTGTTATAGGGATAAATCCCTATAACACAAATGTGCACTTTAGTCAACAAAAACTGGTAATGTTAGAAAATTACGGCTATGTGTGGATGTGAAAACACATCTGACTCTTGGATGCAGTTGAGCAAAGGCCGGACAGCTTTGATGTTTGACTGTCTGCAAAGTGAACTGAATTTATTTGACAATGGTGAGATGCTTGAGTTTGTCTGGATGCCCTAAAGTATGAGTGATTTACCAAGAGGGCTCTGCCAGGCTGCTATCTATCATTGTGGGCATTCCTTCCTGAAACAACAATACTTCCATGAGGCTTCAACTTTTTTATTCCAATTAGCCACAGTTAACCAGTTTATCATTCTCAGGTGGAAACATTTCTAGGAACTTTCTGTGCCTCGGGTACTAGATGTTTTGCTCAGGGCCTATCTATATTCTCAGCTGACACCAACTATTTGGTCCAAAGCAATTGCTACATTTCTTTCTTCACATAGCATGCTTCCAGATGATAGGAAGCTAGCGTGCAGGCAAGGGAGTGTTATCTATTTTAAAAGCCTTTTGCATGTTTAAAAACAATGACATGGAGGATTTCATAGTATGACTTCACTGCCCAAATTGTACGTGCTGAAACTTTGAAATGTTCATACTGTTTATATAGTTTTTATTGGCAGCACCCAAAGGAATCACCAAAAGCCACTGACATGCAAAAAAATCTGACTCAACAGTGATTAAAAGAAAAGAATGAAAAAGGATAAACATTAATAAAAATCACCATACAGTTTTGCAAACTGGAGAGATTTCTCCAGCAGCTCTAGTGAAATTTCATTAATAATCGCAGAGACCACATAACCAACTGTTATCTCTTGTCCAAAGATATCAGGCATTTTTTTGAAAGCCTGGATGTGGAAAGAGAAACTGGGGGAGGAAATCAACTCAACAATTTAAGTTCCCCAGATGAGTTTCTGTGTTGCTTAATTTGTACACTATGGACAATGCGCATAGCATATATATAGAATACTATGCTGACTGTAATTTTGTTACTACATCTAGCATAGTAAAATTTGGTTTCAGATGAGATTTCAGCATATATAGAAATAATTCTGCACAGTGCAGCATTACAGGAAAGGTATTGTAGTCTCATTATCCAGTACAAAGTCTAGAAGCTAGCGAATTTCTGACAATTTTTGGGAACATTGCAGATATTGGTCATGGACAACAGAGGTGGATCTGCTTATGTCTAGATTTTCACAGCATCCAGCTGTATGGTGAGAGCTTCTGATCCCAGACAGATATATAAATGTCTCGGACTTTACACAGGAATGTCCAATGAGTGCTAATTTGAGCAAAAATTGTAAGCTGCAATAGGTATGTTAATTTAAAGCTTGCTGTTAAAGTAGATGCATGATTTTCTAGCCTTTTCCCTTCTCTGAATTATATTTCAGTTAAAAATTGAGGTGGGAAGAAAGTAGGTAAGAAATTTTAAGCATTCTTATTTTCACTGGTAGAATTTTGATTGCAACATATGTTTTATTCTAATACTTCTACAAGAGATTGAGTTGTACCAACTGATGATTAAACCAGTTGGACTTAAATTGTCTTATCAGGTGCAATAGTACAATAGATTTGAGAGGCGTTGAAAAAGTGAAATGATTCATCCAAGCAAACTAAAAATCCAGTGACACAGTTTAATGTAGGATTCTGCAAACCTGATCTGTATGTATGTATTTGCCTTACTCTGTCCAACTATAGTAAGTATTGCTATCAACTATATTTCAAGTATTTTTCAGACAATTTTTGAAAGCAATGTGTGTCTTTCAAGATTGGAAACTGCAATCTGACTATTCAGGGGGAACAGATTAAGTGGCATGGACTGATGTATATAGTTTACAACAGAACAAGGTAGTATATGACTTACAATTCAACTTTGTAAGACAATTGACAGAAGAACAGAATTCTGCCCTGCATTTGAAAAAAACAAGAAAACAACAACATAAATATATATCTAGCATTAAAATAGAATTTGTAAGAATCACTGGTGGTTTAATTGCATCTCTGCCTATTTGCAAAATAACGTCAATTATCCTGTGAATCATCTGACTTCATTTAATGTTGTTATATTCCATGTATTATTGCAACTGTGGCCTCAGGTGTTATGACATCAGAGACCATTGGTCAGGCAGTCAGAAGACCTATGTGCTTTTACATGAGGTATTTCAGCATAAATTTATTCTAGGTATTAAAGCTTTTCAAACAAAGAAAGACATACTAGAATTTCACAATCATCTCTATTTAAAGGTTAGAAAGCCATTTAGTTTCTTTTAGTTCAGAATTACTATATGTGACTTGTTATATTGTCAGTCACTGCAGTGCTATTATAAAAATCATCAGGAAGGCATATTTGGCCATAATATACATTTCACTACACCTGTGAAAGAAAAAATATATTATTTAAGCTTGAAGAACAAAGAAGGCTCACACATTAAGAAGTTCTAGAAATAAGGTTGATCTGCTCTGTCGGCAGAGATTTAGTTCAGATATTAGGAAAATATTCTTCATCCAGAGAGTGGAACAAGCTCTCCATGGAAGTGGTCATTGCACCAAGTCTGACATTGGTCAGAAGTCAAGAAGTGCTTGGACAATGCTCTGAGGTACATGGTGTGATTCCTGGGGTTGTCCCATGCAGAGCTAGGAGTTGGACTTCGATGATCCTCATGGGTCACTTCTAGCTCAGGATATTCTATGATTCTATGATTCTGTGGTTCACAGCACTTCCAAACAAATGTCAAGAAAAAATACAAGACAACCACAAATTTAAATTCTAAAATAAGCACAATCAATACATTCACAAGAGATCTTTTAACACTACATATGGGAGGGCATGTCTCTTTTGTTCTCTTTCATTCAGAAGGAACATTGCTCACCCCTACAAATAGTAAATATCAATCATTTGTTAGTATCCACAGATGAATTGTGTCATTTGGAGTTTTTCATCTTAGACAACAGAACTTCCACTTGGAATAGATGACACAGAAAAGTGTTGTTCTCAAAGAAAATGCCATGTTAGTTAAAGTACTGTTGCAGAATTCTACAAGGGAGGTGGCTCTTTAGAAAGCCTATTGATACATTTCCAAGGGCTAAAATGTGTTGTTTCAATCACTAGAAAACACAAAATAAAATTAATTGAGCATTCACTTGGTCTTTCCAAAGTCCACGTTTCAACCTCTGATATCTGTAAAGTCCCATCTTTCTGCTTTCCAAACAAAAATGAGAATTGCATTCAACTATGTTCACAAAGCACTATAGTGGCTTCACAAAAAAGTTTTCACCAATTTTGACTGGCAATTTCATTATTTGACGATTAATGAGCATCTTGTGGCTACATTAGGCTGAATTTGATTTTCATCTGTCTGAAAACTGTGCTAAAAAAGTGGTTGTGATCCTATGTTTCTGAGTGGTTTTATCCAATAAGGAATGAATCAAGGCTGTACTGTAACTCATTTAAAAGCTACTATTTTAGTGATTGAGAAGCAGCCTAAATACAGCACAGAAAATGTTCTGGCTTCCTTAAATAATTAGTAGTTCCCTGAATACAGAGTCCAACTCATCTGTATTGCCAAATAATTAATTTAACTTTCAAAGATTGCAAAAAGCCTGTACTCATCTAGCTTTCAAAGATACAAAGCATTTGACACTGTCTCACATGACATTCTTACCTCTAAATTGGAAAGACATGGATTTGATGGGTGGATCATTCCATGGATAAGGAAATGGCTGGATGGTCACACTCAAAGATTTTCAGTTAATGGCTTGATGTCCAAGTGATAAATGGCTTTCCTCAGGGATTGGTAGTGGGACCAGTGCTGTTTAACATTTTTATTGGCAATATGGATCAAGTGGGATCATGTGTACCCTCAGCAAGTTGGCCCATGACACCAAGCTATGTGGTGCGGTTGACATGCTGGATGGAAGGGATGCCATCTAATGGGACCTCAACAGGCTTGAGAGGTGTGGGCCTGTGTGCACCTCATGAAGTACAAGGCCAAGTGCAGTCCCAAGCACAAATACACGCTGGTCAGAGATTGGTTTGAAAGCACTGGGGAGAAGGAATTGGGGGTGTTGGTTGACAAGAAACTCAACATGACCCAGCAATGTGCACTCACAGCCCAGAAAACCAATCGTGTCCTGGGCTGCATCAAAAGAATTGTGGCCAGCAGGTCAAGGGAGGTGATTCTCCCCTTATACTCCACTTTCATGAGACCTCTCCTGTAGTACTGCATCCAGCTCTGGGGACTCCAACATAAGAAGGACATGAACCTGCTGGAGCGGGTCCAGAGGAGGGCCATAAGGATGGTCAGGGGACTGCAGCACCTATGTCCTATGATGACAGGATGAGAAAGTTTGGATTGTTCGACCTGGACGAGACAATGCTTCAGGGAGAGCTAAGACCTTAGTCTTTCAGTCCTACAGGAAAGCCGGAGAGGGCAAAGTTGAATAGCTTCCAGCCAAAGGAGGGTAGATTTTAAAAAGAAGAAATTTAACAGAAAAAAAAGCCATACAAACAGACATATTCTAAAGTTCTTTACTTGTAGCACATTATCTGTAATGAATTAAATACAATTATCTGGAAAAACAGTAGGTATATGCTGAAATTATGAAATCTTTTGTCAATTCAAATTGAATTGCCATTAATAAAGAGCCATTAATAAAAAAAGCAGGTTTTCTAATATCAAAATATATGAAATTTGTCAGTTAATTTTTTTACAGATAGCTGTGAGAAAAATCCTTCATACCAAGCTCTGTTGGTATGTGTGGAGGCCATCAGCTTCAGCCTGTTTCCTTGTGCACATGAATTATTCCAGTAATTATCCACATGAATTATTTCCAGACTGGGAAGGATTAGAAGATGAGGAGAAGCTCTTTAGCAGTTTGCTTCTCCTACACCGATGAAGTAGCAATCTCAGTTTAACTGTTAATGTGGCAGCTTTTCAGGTCTACATGCTTTCATATCAGCTTTTAAGCCTTTGAATAGGTTTAGAGTCTTAATTCAGCTAAATTTTGAAAGACCTCACATGCATGACTATCATTTATCCATGTCTTGCAAATCCTTTTTTCTGTGCTGTCCTCAAGCTATTAATCTCTTTCTTTTTCCATTTTTAAAATTTTCCCAAAGGCTCCAGAATCCTCCCCTTCATTCTTTTACCACGGCTGTGCCTTTATCTTGGATGCAGTAATCAAAAATATTGATGAGGACAAGAGCCTGTTTATGATAGGTAGCATATAAACATAAAATTTATAGTTGCCCTACTCAAGTCATCTTTCATTGCATGTTTCTCCTGGCTTTCTATCCCTGCAGGATGTTGAAGTATCTAAAGGCAATAAAAGTCTCCTCTTGTTTTTAGCAAGGACTAGATCCTTTATCAATGCTGGAGGTAACACAGCAGGTGGGAATATCAGTTCAGTTACAAATTCTGGCCTCCTTTTCCCAATAGATGAGCATCTATATAGCTGTTAACACTTAATCACCTTGTCTATATTACTAAGTACAAATATATGCATATTTTCCTGTGTTTCAAAGAGTGTACACAGCTAACCCTCATTTTTAAAAATAATTATTTCAAGAAAAGAAAGACTGTTGAGTCCTAATGATAGGATTGCAACAAGCAATTAAAAAAAAGATAAAACATTGCTTCCTAACTAATTTACGTATTGTTGGTCTTCAGGTTTTTCAGTGGATTCACCACAACTCACAGCACCATGACATATATATTACAAAATTCCTTATGGTATATCCTCTGTTACAGAACTGCCATATATATGGATCACACAGAAATAGAAATGTTTCAACTCTGAAGCAAAAGCAGAGCTTATGCTACCTTCTGCAATAGTCTCTTGTGACTTATCAGAATGTATTGAAACATAATTCTTTCTCCAAAAGTAGGATACTTCTGACTACTCCTCATTTACAGAAAGTGAAATACAACAGGGAAGAGCATTTCTGTACTATTTAAGTAAAAATCACCAGACACTGTTTTTTCTTGGTATTTTAGCTGTAGACAACAGTAGTTACTATGGTATACTTGCACAGCATAAGTCAGTTGTCCTTTTAAAAAAGAAATACAAGATTATGTGTCAGATGTCAGATAAAATAAACAATGATAAACCAGTCAATTTTACAGAAGAGACCCAAATTTTCCACCTACCTCTCTCCACCCCCTCTACTTTTTTAAGTACTTTTATAATTACAGGCTTCAAAACTCCATGAGGTGGACACTGTGTTTTCCTGCTAATGTGATGCACACTCACCATTTTAGGATTTCATTAACATATTTTTCTTTCTAGGATTCCATCAATTTTCTTGATATTTTGTAACAAAAATTTCCCGTAATTTTTAGGAACAGCTGAGTAAATTAAGTTTTAATCAGAAATGCTCATGCTTATTGTTACTATAGAGGGGTAACTACTCAGGTGCCAGGAGATGCTTCCTTCTAGCATGCCAAATGCTAGGTCTGTTCTTAATGCATGAATTCAAATTAACACTAAAACTGCAGATGTTGCATGGAGCTTCACATTGAGTTTTGTTCCATTCTTCATGTGTTGTGAAGGTCCATATAACTAATCGGTCCAAGTTTTGGGGGTGAAAACCAGAATCCTTTATTGAACACACACTTCACAGTATATTGATCCTGCAGATGGGGGACACTAATGAGGAGGACAAGTTATGTTAATTAGGGGATGGATTATGTTAACTAAAGAGTTACACAATATTCTACTGCAATTACACAAGGTGGTTAACGCTTTCCCGAAGCAAGTATCACATGGGGAGAAGAGAACAAAAGGGTTTCTACATGTTTGACAAAATCACCAAAAAGTCTTCTCATATCTTGCTGAAGGAGACAGTAGGATCAAACATAGATAAATATTACCAGGTGATGAGGTTTTTTGGCTCTCAAAGTAAGGAGTCTTTTAGCTCCTGCTGTCCATGGCTTGCTGGTTCAATCCTGTCAATTATCCTTTTGCTGATAGCTGAGTTTCAGATTCCAACAATGTATAATACCTTTTAAATTCTACCCATGGAACTGTTAATTTTGCCTTTGAAATCCCCTTATAGATTGTTGTCAAGTCCTTTTACAATATGAGTGGGAACTTTAGTTACCTACATGTCCAAATTGTTATTTTGAGTAGGACATGTTGATCATCTTGAGTGCCATCATGCAGCATGTACAGGACAACCAGGGGGTCAGGTCCAGAATTTATAAGAGGCAGTTGTGGTTTGAGTAAGCTGACCTCCTGCTTATGACACCATGATCTGCTTAGTGGATGAGGGAAAAGTTGTGGATATTAACTAGTCAGACTTTTGTAAAACTTTAGACACTGTTTCCCACAACACTCTCCTGAAGAAACTGGCTGCTCATGGCTTAGATGGGTGTACTGTTTGCTGGATAAACCACTGGCTGGATGACCAAGCCCAGAGAGTGGTGGTTAATGGAGTTGCATCCAGCTGGCAGTCGATCACAAGTGGTGGCTAAGGTGGCTCACACAGGGAGACAGTCCTTTTTAATATTTTTATTGATGATCTGAATGAGGGGATCATTGACTTCATCCTCAGTAAGCTTGCAGATGACACCAAGTTGGGTGGGAGTGTTGGTGCACTTAAGGGTAGGAAGGCTCTGCAAAGCAATTTGGACAGGCCGGATTGATGGGCCAAGTCCAGTTTTATGGGGTCGTCAACAAGGCCAAGTGCTGGGTCCTGCACTTGGGTCACAACAACATCATATAATGCTACAGACTTGGAAAAGAATGGCAAAAAAGGACCTGGGAGTACTGGTTGACAGCAGCTGAACATGAGCCACCAGTGTGCCCAGGAGGCCAAGAAGGCCAATGGCGTCGGTCTGTATCAGAAATAGTGTGGCAAGTAGGACCAGGGCAATGATTTTTCCCCATGTACTCATCCCTGGTGAGGCCACACCTTGAATCCTATGTTCAGTTTTGGGCCTTTCACTACAAGAAACACAATGAGGTGTTGGGGTGCGTCCAAAGAATGGCAACGAAGTTGGTGAAGGGTCTGGAGCATAAGTCTGATGAGGAGCATTTGAGGGTGTTTAGTCTGGAGAAAAGGAGGATCATGAGGGACCTTATTGCTCTCTACAACTACCTGAAAAGTGGTTGTAGAGAAATGGGTGTTGGTCTCTTCTGCAAAATAACAAGTGATAGGACAAGAAGAAATGGTCTCAAGTTGTACCAGGGAATGGATAGTAGGAAAAATTTCTTCATGGAAAGGATGGCCAAGCACTGGAAAATGTTGGCCAGTCCTGTCACTTTAATGATCGATGGTAAGCTCTGTCAGTTGTGAAGGGTGCAAGTCATCTGTGGACGTTGTGCAGAAATTAGTTGTGACCATAAAATTTGTGGTCCACCAGTAAAGCTGAATCCTCCATCCTGTCGCTCACGAGGCTCTGTTTAGGGAACAAAAGGTACAAGTTGAGCTATTTGTGTTCCTTTAGGTATTGTCACTGGGGGATAAGCTGTAGGGACCATAGCATAAATTTGTCCTGTATAGTCTGCATCAATCACCCCCACATGAATCATAAGTCCAGCAATTATACTACTAGAACATCCAACTAACAAAGCACTCACTCCCCGTCCAATAGGCCCTCATGCATCTAAGGGAACCTTAGTCACATCTTTTGATATAATAACTAATGTGTCAGTGGTGGATACATCCATGCCTGCTGATCCTGTGGTCTTCCTGGTCAGGCATTCACACAGGGGAACGACATCGGTGTTCCCATCATTCCCTGACTGGATCCCTGAGTTATTGCTGGCGGCACTTGTGTCCTCGTGTGCCCTGTCATGCTGTACCTCCCCTTTCCGATAATGGGTTTCCTGTAACATGGTATCGAGAGTGACACTGTTTTGCAAAGTGTCCCTGTTTACCACAGCGATTGCATTTCCCTGTAAAAGCAACAGTGTTTCTCTTAAAAGGCTTTCCCTTTTGCTGAGGGCACTGTGCCTTTAAATGCCCCTCCTGCCCACAAGAATAACATTTTTGTGGTGGACACAAGATAGCTGCCAAAGCAGACATCCTATGATCCACTAACCCAACCTTAGAGCAGGCTTCTACCATATCAGTTGAAGTAGACTCGCCTGGCAGGGAGTTGATAATTTTCCTACGTGTTAGCCTCGTCTCGGGCCAGCTGCAAACAAAGTTTCTGCCACAAAGTATCATCATCTACTTGTTTTGCTAACGATTGAGCCAGCCGCTCAACAAACTGCAAGAACGGCTCTTCATTAGCCTGTTTTACAGCAGTATATCACTGCTGTGGGGCTGATATTTCCATAGTTTGTAACAAAGCTGCCATTCCTAACTTTTGAGTCTCCTGAAGCATTGTGGGGTCCCATGTAACCTGTAAATCTGGGTTACAGAATGGTCCAGACCCCTCCAGAGCCTGCACTCCCACAGCCCTCAGAGGATCCCCTTCAGCCCTCCTCATGTTATCTGTCTCTGCAAGAGCTGTTATCTGAGCCCATTTTTGTTCAAATAATTGAAGTTGTATTGGTTCAAATATGACCTGTGCCAAATGAGTAATATCGTACAGGGCTAACAAATCAGCATTGAGAGCCTGAATCAACCTCATAACTTGTGGTGAATTGATACCACATTTACCAACATTAAACTGTAAATCTTGTACAATTTTCCATGCAAACGCGTGATGTTCATCAGCTTTCCCTGAGTTAGGTGCAGTTTTTAAAACAGGAAAAGCTAAGAGATTGCCCTGAAATTTTTTCAACCTTTCCTCAAGAACAAGGATATCCTATTTGTTCACAAAGTTCCCAGTTACCAGTACAAGAAGCTTCCTCCCGCAAGCTCTCTCAGAAAGACCCAGGATCTCTAGGCAAAACAGTGACTTTTGCGGGATATTGGATATTTATGACATAAAGCATATTAAAATTCTCTTCATTGGTGACTTTGTCTAACAAAGCTTTGCTTTTCATGAGGGTTCAACAGTTAGTAACATAAGAATTATTACAATCTACATCCTGAACTCCTGAGCTAGGAAAAACACAGTTAGCATTGTAAAGGCACATATCTTTATAATAACTTGTTACATGGCTGCTCTGCTCTCATGGTCAAATCATCACAAATGCTGCACTCCCTTGCTATATGGCTTCTCTGTTCTCACGGGTATGGCTTTAGGTCTTCAAGATCAATTTTCTCTGCTTAGGCCTTGCAGACCTGCTGCTCAAGCCCATAGAAGATGTATGTTTTCTCAGAGTCAAAACACTTTGAAAAAAAGCTTCTCTCGAAGGTTACATTTCAAACTCTAAGATTATTCATGTATTAGTAATAGGTGTTTTGACAGTTGGCATGTTGTTTGCAAAATAAACTGTAACATCTTTAAGGTAGAGTTTAAGATTTCTTCTAATTGCTAAATCGACACTTTTTTCTAATTTTTACATAGAAAAAAGGAATAGGACAGACCGCTGCTTTATTGTAATCTCTTCAATTAGTTATTTTCCACCAATATCAGCATGAGAAGAGGACCAATTTGATACAATATTTAAATTATTTCATAAATATTTTCATAATTATTTCATAATTTAATAAAAATACAAGCTGTAGCATGCATTAATATGCATTTAATATGCACGTAAAATGGTAGCTAGTGCAATTTTAACTACCTAAGGGACTACAATTGATCTTATTTTATTCCCAGTTCTTCCTTGGAGGGTAAATGTTCAGATTCTGAACAGCTGACTTTTTTGGGGGATCCAATCACAAGATTTCTGAATATGGTCACATCAGCATCTTTGCTATTTAAATTTCCTTGGGATTCACATTATGCAATATTCTTTCTCAAATGCTAGACTTCTCACGTTGTTTTATTTCCAAACCTTAGCAGCCAAAATATTTAGAGTCAAAACTACAATAAAGAAGTTACAAAAGAGAAAAAATTATAACTCTTAAGCCAAAAAATGCTATAGATAACTTTTTTAATATGACAAAAACATCAAAGTAGGAAACACTGAAGCATTTAAATATCCTATTCCAGCAAATACTTTTAAGTCCCTTGTAAGACAATGACAGTAAGTTCAAAGATGATACTTAATCAAGAAGGATAGACTTCTGGATAGGATATTGAATCAGGACACAGATGACGTAGCTGAATTCAACAAAAAATTTAGGCATCTGACTTTCAGAGTTGCTACTGCTCAGTTGTTGCCTCTTCCCAATGGTATATACATTACCCATGTACTACATTGTTGGACTGAAATCTTCTTAAGTTTTCTGCTTCTGGCATCCTAACTGTTGCAGAATGAATAATCCAGCATAAATATCTTCTGTTTGCAAGCAGTCCACTGAGAGACTTTGCTGATCTGTTGGATCCTCCAGGAACATAACAAGTGCTTTCTTATAGAAGAATTATCTTATATTACAACAAAATAATCATTGGAACACTCATTCAGAAATAGTGCCTTCCCCTGCTTGCAAAAAAACAAGAACATCAAAACCACTTCTCAAGTTAGCACCAGGGTAAGGAAGAATGCTGCTGATGGTACACAAGCTTGCAAGAAAGAGGAATCTTGGTGAAGGATAGCACTGGAACTGGCTTCCCATGTCCTGGCATAAGTGTTCTAATCAAGTAGTGTTTAATGATCAGGTGGACAGCAACCCCTCATTTGTCTGAAGATAAAAAGATCTGATATTGAATTTGCTTAGCTCCACTTAAAAAATTGAATACTGAATTTAAAAGAAGTAAGAGTGTGTGCCAGTATGGCTAGTAGTGATGAATTTAGTGATGAGTAAAGCCATACATGAAGGATAACTGTGCAGTCTAATAATTTATAGGCCCTGCAATTGTCTTGTTTGTAGGTCTAGCATTTATGGTACAGGGGACTCTAGATGCTGTTGTAGTTCAGTTAATAATTTTGTCTCCTGCTGACTTATTCTGTGCTTTTTACAGTATAGGAACTATCTGTTGCATTTTACTATAGTCGTTAGATCAGTTTGTACAACATATGACAGACATTTTGGGGAAGGCCAGCAAGTCGAGTTCTGTCCTTGGTGATAGCTGAGACAGAATAAGCTTGCTCTTATCCATCTTAAAGATAAAAGCTTCCAACTACCTCTGCACTTCCTGGAAGCCACAGAATTGCTAATTTAGAGGAATTTTTTTGATGGATCACCAAAAACAAATAAGGACACATTTCAGCTCAAGCAGCATAGAAATTAATAGTCACCACCAAAAAAAAAAAATTACAAAAAAGAACCAATCTGTTTCAGAGGAAGGTTTTGCAGAAATTGTTAAAGAAACATATATATTGAGTTAGTGAATAAGTTTTATAAGTTAATTAATACAAAATGTTTTTAATCATTTATCATCTCTTTCCTCTTTTTTTGAAAGCAAATTCAAGAGATTCCCCAGGCACACTCCCAAGAAATAAGTACAAAGTCCCATTATGAACATTATGACATTAAGCACTCAAAGATGTGGAAATTCTGAAGCAAGAAAGTGGTGTATAA
Source organism: Pachyramphus minor (assembly GCA_013397135.1). Lineage (NCBI taxonomy): Eukaryota > Metazoa > Chordata > Aves > Passeriformes > Tyrannidae > Pachyramphus > Pachyramphus minor. The sequence goes on along the minus strand of VYXB01000731.1, from coordinate 76,389 downwards.
TAACTACTCAAAAGTAAGGTGTAGGAATGCCTTCTGAAGAAAAAAAAAAAATTTAAAACCAGACAACGCATTCTTCAGAGTACGTATGAATTAGAAATTTGTTTGTTTTGTATAGCAGGCTCACAGCCTTTTCTTTTACCTTTCAATTTTCTTAAATATAAAATTTCACATATTGTTTCCCATAAACAATATGTGATATGACAGGCAAAAATAAATGAAATTTCAGAGTTTGCTTGATTCTGGATTGCTTGATGTAGCTTCTATTAATATAATAGATAAGACACGACCCAGCAGTTGGGGTTCAAGTAGCAAAAAGTTTTATTGACAAAACAGCACTTCCATTAAATACCCTCGGTAACACGTGACCCTTCTGGTCAATCACAGCAAGGCCAGCTCTGAGCATGTGCATCAGTGTACAGTTAGAAACTACAACTCCCTTAATGCTTCACTCAGCATTCCTCAGGGAAAAGTCTCCTACAGCTTGGTATCAGAAACTAGAAAAAATGTAATGTTTTATGTAGGTCTTATTATATTTATATATGACCATTTACAAATTAGTCATATATTGTATACTACTCTATTCTCAGGCTAAAATCTGAAGTTGCAGATAATTTAGGCAAAGCTGAGGGAAGCTACTCAGTCACACACGTGATGATGGATTTTGTAAAAAAAGAAAGCAAATTGTAATTGATTACAAACCCCACTAGTGACCCTAAATACCTGGTAAATCATATCAAAATCATGGGACTCACCTACATGCTTTAAGTTTCTAAACCAGAATGTACTACAAAATAACTAAATTAATCATATTAGGTAACGGTTTAAGGAATTTTTTCTTTGATTTTATAACTATTTCATCCCTGAACACTACACGTAAAATCATTGTAATAGTTAAGGCTGATCTTTTCTGCAGTATAGGTTAATTCCATATGTTAGTTTTGACAAAAATAATGATTGTATACATAGCATAGCACTGAAATATTCTCTTCCAACTTTCCATTTTGCTTGATCATGCAAGACTCACTAATGAAAATAAATACAAATTGAATCACAATAGGGTTGCAGTGGAATGATTTGCAGTGGAATTCATAATATTGAAGCCTACATTGTGAAACAGGAGGGAAAGGTAAAAAGCAAAACAATTACCAATGTATCGAAAGACACATTGGATAAAAAAGTAGTGATGTTTTCCAGAACATTTCCATAGAGAAAAGAAAAACAGCAGATTTCCTAGAAAATTTACATTTGGCAGCTGGATTTATTATGTGCACATTTTACCCAGCGAGAGGACTTCTCTGAACTAAGTATGTAGTATGTACCAAAGAAAGGATATCCTGTAGAGCAATTCATACTGTGATGAAATTTAGGGGAAGAAATTAATCTGGATTATCAACAGAGTGTATGTTGTTTTGGTACATCTGCTTCATCTACTAGATTGTCATACATTTAAAACATAAGACAGATTGCTGTTAAGGGTCAGATTTTGCTCCCATTTGAATAAGAATAGAGACTAGAGACAGATACAAGTAGGCATGAGGGTTCTGTTAAAAGATTTCTGTTTCTTTTTGTATGAGAGGAAAACTGCTAGCTTTCAAAAGTAGTCCATGTTGAAGATTGCATATGGTTCTCCACTTGTTTGTAGTAGAGAAGATGCTCATATATCCTTTCTAAGGAAAAGAATGAACCTCTATAAGCACTGTAAAGCCTCCAGAAAACATAAGCAAGCATCAACTGAAACCTACCTTCATGGTCTGGGCTAGAGCACAGGAACAAAAAAGAGATACGGGAGGCTTTTCATAATGAAGCAAGGTTTAGCTGAAGATAATTGTTCCAAGTGCTTGCTTCCTTTTCTTCCTAACTTCTATCTTTTGATGCAGGACCTCCCTTTTGATTTTACTCCACAGCATTTCATATCCTTAGCCCATACCATCACAATTTGTGCAAATAGAGCCTGTTTATTAAGCAGAGAGAGAGAACCACACCCAAAGTAACTTCCTTCATTTTCTAAAATAAGCCATGAAAAATAAGATAAAGCAGTGACTCTGCTACTCTTTAGTTCATTTGGGCAAAATCATTTTATAGCATGATTGTCTTACAAATAACTAAGATGCTTCTGGGCTGTATATGGGGATTGATTATTGCCACATGTGAACACCAGTTAAGAGCTGTTAAGAGCCAACTCAGTAGCAGTAAATCAGACCTTGAAAGAGCACTGCCTTTGTTCCTTAACAGCCTATAAAAATCTTTCTCATCATGACTACCAGACACAAGCACAAAAGCCCAAAGGGATATGTTATTCCACTGATATAATAATAAAAATACAATGTGCATTAATCATAACTGTTTCACTGCCTCTGTCAGCAAAATCATCCATATTGAAGAAGACCGTGTACATTTTACAGGAATTCTGAAGGCTCCATCATGGCAGGGAACCCCCAGAAGTGGCAATTTCTGGGTCTTTACAACACAGCTAAATTTTCCTCTGTCAAAAGACAGAATGAACGAGAGAATGAGAATGAGAGGAAAAAAATCACCTCTGGAAAATTATAAAAATGGCCCTGAGATAAATAGGACAAGTTCAAAACACATTGTTTTACAATTCTAGGAGAAAAACTACCACATATTCAGGTGTATCTGTCCAACTGTATCATCTGTCAACTTCAGGTCTTTGAATGTACTGTAACCACACTGAAGAACAGACTTTCCATTTCTAGCCAAAGAGGTCCCCAGTCTTAGGAGCTCTAAGATAGCTCTAAACAGCCAGGCAATAATCTTTATGATGTTACACTTATGGCATGTACATCCTACTATATGGAGTGTCTGTCCAGATACTTATGAACTGCAAATTGTAAACTTATGGCTCTGAACACTGGAATATTATCAACTACTTTTTTTTCTGATCTTGCAGTCTCCTCACTGAAAGGAAGGACAGCAAGGACGCATAAAATAAACAGCATAACAATGCTTGCTATATTGCTAATCAATCCTTATTGACTCAAGTTCAGCAATAGTTATTTTTAGGCACCAAACAATTCCTATATTCATACTCTGCTGGGACTAAGAATTACTAAGAATTACTCAATACTTTACTGAATTACAGCTCAGTTTTCATTCCAGGGCCTGATAAAAACTTATGGTACTAATAAAGAGAGACATTTCTTTGCGAAATTCAACAGTGGTATCTCTGGTCAGGATAAATCAACAATTACTACAAATTCTCATGTCAATCTTTTTGATCAGACAGTGCAGCACAGAAGACAAATCTCCTGGCTTCAGAAACAAGCATTTGAGATGGCTGAGAAGAAAATACTATTTTCTGCAAACCCCTAAACTCATTTAAAACCTTACTGACTTAAATGTCAAAAGTCTAACTGAAAACTTCTATTAAAAAATTCTGTAGTGTTTAAGTAATAAAAATGTAATTTTGTTTTGAAAGTGATTTGCTAATCTATAGCTAAAAACATGCAGATGTGTGCTAAATTACTTTATTGATCCTTATAAAGAACTCAATTTAGTGGGGGCAGGAATTAGAGTTTGCATTTTTAAGTGTTCATAATTGTGAATTGCAGGATTGCTTACCTCTCTGTATATAACAGTGTTGTGTCTTAGTTGCTAAAAGTCTATTTATCTGCCCTGAGGTAGTAGTTCTGGATGAGCAATTATGGCTTTATATAGGTTAGAAATCTGCTTCTAAACCTTGTCCAGAGAAATCCTTTGTTTTCAGCTGGAAGCCAAGAAGCTTCATTATTGATCTTCAAATAAAGTTTTGAAAACGTAGGAGGAGGAACCACAACACCAGCAGAGTGTCAGGGTAAGCGGCGGGTCCGCTGTGCCCCCTTTGAGAGGATTTTGATCTAGACATCCTAAGACCTTTCCCCTGAAGAAAAGCGGGGGCCATAGAGATCTTGGAAAAAGGTGCTAGTCCTGACCATGGGAGAAGGAACGTAAACAGTAAGGAAACAACTAATTGTATGTGAGAGGTGCTAACATCTCAGAGATAAGAGGCTAAAGATAGATATGGTATGCAAGGCTCTGTGCTCACTGTGTCTGTGTGTGGGTATGGGAGTGTGTGTGAGAAACAGTAGTTTTTGAGCTGTACAGAAGAGCAATAAATGCTGAATATTGAATCATCATCATAAGGTGCCCAGTTTTGGTCGTCCTCGTATACAACAGCAGAGCTGTGGCACATGAAGCCAGCTGAAAAGGTGACCCCCAGATTTAGGAATTGCCCCATGTAGAGAAGGTCTCAGGTATCCAGTGTCCTATCTACAGAAAATTCTCTAAGCTGTTGTCCATCCAGTGAATTTTTACAGGTGAGCACTTTCAAATATGTGGTATTGAAAGGACACAAATCCCAATTGTTTATTGAAAAAGTTCTCAATATCACAAAGCACAGTTGCTGTAATAAGATTACTCTGCAAGAAAGTTATCTCAACAGAATGGGTATCCAGTAATACACTATATTAGTGATTAAAACCTGAATGTGCTGGATTGGAATTAATGAACTTTTTTTATTATTTTATTTTTATTATTATTGCCACATCAGCCATAATTGATGAAAACTGGTTACCTCACCAGTCAGTCAATATGGAAGGGAAATAAAACAAGTTGCTTGCAATGTACACCATGCAGACCGTAATGAAATCAGTACGACTCCAATTTTTAAAAATAATTTTTACAAAGCATCTTTTCCCAGACCACTGCTTTATGAAATCTGAGATGACATCACTTTTCAGTGGTGGCAGTGTTTATCACACTTTTGCATGCTTTTTTTAAAAATTATTTTTATTTTTAGATTGATATGATGTATGATATTAGCTCCAGAATACGTTGATATCTTGGTGATATTTTTGTTAAGGAATCAAATAATAGTGAAAAATAAGAAGCAAAGTTGGGGAGCATTTCAGGCACTGCATGTAAAATACTGGCAATTACAACTGACCTACAGCAGTCAGCCTCTTAAAACAGTCCAGCAAAGTACAGCACAGCACACACTCTGAAGTCATTACCTTATGGATGTCTTACATCCATAAAGCATATATATTGATGTCTTACATCCAAAGCAGCATACACTTGAACACCATCTCTTGCTGGAGGAGGTTTTAATTAAAGTGTTATTTAAGAATTATGCATTGTAAAATGAATTGTTCTTAAAGTAATGTGTAAAAGTCAATGATTATATATAACATCCTAATTTTATGTGTTATGACACAGATTTAAACGTACTTTCCTTTGTTTGGAATAACAATCTGTGTTGTCAGGAGACTTGTCTTTGCTTATTTTGTACTGGGAGAATGTATAATAGAGGGTGCCAAAGATGAACTAATTGAAGAACAATGTAATGAAAAATTAAATTTACTTATTTGAGGAAAGGAAAACCCACTCCTTTGTCAAAATTATGTTTATTAATGTGACATAAATACTGCACATACTTTGTATGTTAGGTACTGTAAGCAAAAACATCTTTTTGCTCAATTTCCTAATCTGTGAAATGGCAATACAAGTGCTTATGGAAGAGATAAAAAAACCCCAAAAGTATTAAACACCAATAAAGAATTTAAATTCTTTGGCTGCATACATGGTGTAGATGTGCTCTCAGTTTTACCTGTGAAGCCTGTAGTATCTGGGCAGAGGACTGAAGAATAAAAAATGCAAAAGTCGACAGTGCAACCCAGGTGGGAGCAAGATCAGATAATCATTTTTTATGAGTTGATGCACTATAAGGCAAAGGAGCAAATCCACTAGGAAGCCTGAAACACTCAGGCTTCAGAACTGTCATCTTTCAGGGAAAACAATATGCAAAAAAATTATAATTGTTGAGTCTTGACAACACTCAGCCATACTTTAAAGCAAAGTTCTCAGCCTCACTACAGCTATTTTTTCAACCAAAGTCTCAAGCCCTTTAAAACTGCAATAAAGATGCTGCTTTAGTTACTGATGTAATTTTTCTCTTTTGTTATTTATTCCAGATAAAAGAATAAACATTCTACTCTGTTTCTTCAGGGATTCAGATCAGATAAAATAACAATCAACCTGAAATTTGTCAGTCTCTCAAATTAAATCTAACTGTTCATTGTCCTGTTTTGAGTTCACATGAGGTTAATGTTATGTTGAGTCTTGTTGGATAGAAGCTTTGCTGGGTATCGCGTTCTTTTTTGTTTTGTCATGAAAATTACTGCAACACTGTATTAAAACTCAGCAATTTTGCTAAGACTCAGGCTTGCATAAGCCAAAATATCTAATTCAATGAGTACAGTGACAGTCTCTTCAATGACTTCTCAACCATATACAAGCAAAGATGTAGTGCTGAAAACTGCAGTGATAAGGCAGACCCCCATTCTTTCCAACTTCCATGGAGGATACTCACATTTTTAGTTTCCAACAGGTCTATTTGAAGTACCAAGATAAACGTGCTAAATGAGGGGATATGTTTATCAATGCGTTATGATGACCAAAGCAGTACAGAATGAGGGAAGGTAAATGAAATAAAATGTGCATCGCCACACTGTCTTTTGTAATGTTGCCATGGAGTCAATGGATTGCTGAAATACTACATATAAGCACACGTAGTTGTTTTCCTCACAAAGACCAAATATTTGACTGGAAGCTATTTCAGGCTTTTCCTTCTGTTGACCAGATTTTAGCTGCTGCAAAAGGGTCAGTAACCAGGATAGAGAGTTTGTCTTTGCTGAGGTACAAAAAAAGAATTTTGTCTGCCAAATAGTAGTCTGAGATGTCAAAAAGACAGACTTGGCAAAAGTGAGCCTAATTTTAGTCTCCTAAAAAATCTGACAATTTTTAACACCTTGGTAAATTCTTATCCAAGACACATGTAGTCAACTTGTGTTGCCCTTGAACTTTTCTGTAGAGAATTATGATCTTTGTGATGATTATTATTAAACCAGGAAGGCAGAATTTAAATGACTGGGACTTGGCAATAAAGCACAGAAGACATCACTAAAGATAAACCTGGGCTTCAGACCCCCATATAAGTGAGCACTTAATATAAAACAGTTAGCCAGAGACTTAAACTCCCAGCATCACTTGTATGTTATTCTAAAGAGAAAACAAAGCACCTCTGCTCCCAGTCTCCATGTGTGAAAAGGCTTGCTTTTGGGGTTTCCAGATAACTGTCTTCAAAATATTTCTTAGTGATGAGTCCCTTCTCAATCTTTTACAGCATTTTTCCCTGTGTTTATGTTGTCATCAGCGTAGTTGGTATCAGACTTCAAAACCACAGACTGACATTTCCAACAGTTTGCCTACTGATTTTGATTTCAAGGACAAAAAATACCCATGGTTATTTTACTAGAGCAGAAAGGAATGGAAACTCAATCCCTTGTCTTTTCCATTTGTAAGGACATGCACATCTGGTAAGAGAAAAACATTGTGAAGGAGTTCCCTCTTCAACCACTGACAACATAGCACACTAGAAAGAAGGCAAAATGCTGGATAGATAGACTTAATGAGGATATATTTGTTCATTTTTCTGCTTTGTATGATAACAAAAAGGGTAAGAAAGCTGCATAAAACAATTGGTGAATGGTTCTGTTGTACATTTAAATTGAAATAATTCAATTGAATTCATAGTCTTTTTATAAATTACCTTCAAAGGAATATGGCATTGACATAGAGAATTAAACACATCTCTTAAAAAAATGTAAAATACTACTAGATTTGCAAAACTTGGCTTTAAACTTTTATAAATTACTGAGTCTCATCTGAGTCTATTCTGGTGCAAAAAGTGAAAAAGGGGGACCTTATTTGATTACTTTCTCTCTGAACATATATGCAGAATAACCCCCATCCTCCAATTCTCTTTTGTCTTGCTAAAACTTTACTTTTTGTCATTTCCTGAAAGTGGCAGTGTCACACATACAAATTGTGTATTTTCTCAGCATTCCTCTCAATGATGTTCTTCTTCTGAGGCTTATTGGAAGATTTCATCATCTTATCAACCATCTCAAATTTACAGGGAGACCGGAAGAAGACAGAAAGAGAAGTTCTATACTGGTGGTCTCCTTCCAACAAAATCAGTGGGTTACTCTCCTACTGCCAAGGATTCGCTCTCCTGCTCCCCTCTCTACCAACAGCTGACTGCTAATAGAAAAAAATTCATGCAGATTTTTGCACAGGTACAAATATGTCCTTCATTTCAATAAACTACAAAGTCAAAAAAAGCCTTCTTGTATGAAGTCACTTAAGCATATAAAAAGAAATGAGGAGGAAAGCTACTAACACTGTATTAGTCTGGCTTTCACTTCTTAGATGAGATGTTTTGCTTAGGAAAATTTGTGAAAAATGTTTTTTTAGGAAGCATATTTTCTGCTTGCTATCACAACATATTCATATATTATTTGCTATTGTTGTTCTATCTTAACCAGTTTATACTATTTTTTTCTTGTGCTATGCATATCTCTCCAGAGCACTGTAATTAAATTTTAACTTCTTGAGATACAGAGTTGCCAGTCTGATGGCTGGTTTGCTCACTAGGAGGGGTCCTCAAATGGAACAACCTATTCATACTTCTCCAAGCCTCACTGTAAAAAGGGTGGGAATCAATAACCAACAGAAAGACGGGATGCAGAAGAAAAAAATATTAACGTGGTTTATCGAAGTAGAATCAGCAATTCATATATTTAAAGTTAATCTGTTTTTCTCAGTAGCTGAAGGTCCATATATATACAAATAGAAAATAACCTTAAAGTTTCTGAATTAAAGTGGTCATACCCTGTCTCCAGTGCGAAGTCTTTGACACATCCTAGTTCTTAAACACATTCTCACAGAAAGCCCTGCTGATTTTCACTGACTGAAGTATTGTTTAAGCAGACTGCCAGTTCAGCTTCTGTCAACCCAATGACCACAAAACTATGTATTTAAGCACTATGTATTTATATCTCTAATTGCTTTCCACAGAAGCAATTTAATCCAGTTGCTATGTTATTACAAGAACTTGGGCTTTAAGGATCAGAGATATAATCAATTAATCAATCGATCAATAAATAAATAAAAACTTTTCTTCTTGATGAAAGTTTGCAAACAGGATGGAGGTCATCTTACATAAATATGGTTGGAAATAAAATAAAATACAGAGATAAATTTCATTTTTAGTTTCTTCACTGCAGAAACCTGAAAACCAGATGGGCTTTCCTTTTGCCAAATGCCATCAGTTTTAGTAAACCTAATTTCAACACCTCCACCTGGATACATTAGTGTTAAAACATTAATAAATACTAGGAAAACATCCCATGAAGAACTATAGCAGCTAAATTGTCACTGTTACAGGTACTGTCCTTTTAAAACAAATGAATGGCATTTATAAATTGGATTAACTGTTTCTATTGGCAAATAGAATTGAAATTACATTGACTTATGTAACAGCGAATTCCAGCTGCTGAAAGAGTTTCATGATATCCTGGGCAGTAAATTACGTGTTTGATTAAAACCTAAATACATGCTCAATAGATATTTGTATCCTTTTTGTTTATTAAAAAAATCTATATTCTGTGCTCAACAATCAATGTCTTTGATAAACTAAGTTACAATTTCCTTTGTAAATTAGGTATTTATAGGATACAGAGATACTTTTAAAATAGTTTATGAATACCTCATTTTTCCTTCTTTATTTTGTCACCCATCGCTCCTGCTCGTTTCATCTTGCATAACATATGCATTAAAACTTGTTCCTGCAAATGACTAGACATGTAACTATTGTTTTGCATCACAAGAGGTTAACATAAATCAAAACACATTGTTGAAGGTGGGGAAAGTATAGACAGAGGTACTGAAGAGATTAATAGCAATAGGGACTGTCTGAATTCTAGAAACACATGCAAAGCACTGCACAGTAAACTTTATGGAAAATCTTCCATTGACTTATTTGGGCAGACACATGTGCCCAGTCTCATGGGTTAGAGTCAATACAAATTATTCAAAGAATGAACAGACCCATACTGTGCTCTGAAAGTCATTGAAGAGATACGAAGTTCAATTAAGTAGAGACAACTATCAATCATGAAGAACCTATTTTTGTCAGTGGAAATAATTTGCTTCAGAACAGAACTATGGAGAAAAATGGAGACAGTTGATAAAGGTCCACACGCAACAAAATCTTCACTGAAACCGTTTTAAGGAAAGAGTAACTGCTGTCCTACAAAGCCAGAGAATGACCCTACACAGACATTATTTGACCAAGCCTCTGCTCCACTGAGTGTTTAGTTATTTATTCAGTGCAGTAGTTCCAACAGCAGAGTTTGAGAGATCAGTTCTGTCATAAACTGGTGATCAGAGCATTTTCCTGGGAGGATGAAAGCAGGAACTACATCTTACTACACTTCATTTGAGTTTTCTTGACACTTCCTGTGTTCATATAGATAGCTCCCTACAGCTTCCCAGGTCTCCAGGTGTGTCAATCCACAAGCCAAAACACCATGTAAAATCTTCTTTACAGAAATTTCTCAAATTCTCTGTAGCACATGGATGAAGAAGCTGAATCTTCTGTCCTACTTTATATCAATAATTAAAATGCTTATTCTGTTTATTAGACTTGGCACTTTCCCCTCCTCCTCTCCTCCTTACTCACACAAAATGCTCAAGGCAAAGTATTTGTAGCTTGCTCTCAAATTGCACCATTTGATGTGAAGGGATTAAAGTATAGCATGTTATGCAAATATTTAGACAGAAGAAATTCTTACTTTCATGGAACTGTGGGAAATGGTGCGAGCAATCAGGAACCCTTTGACAGATGGAAGAGAGATTTCACAGAACCAAGAAATGGACGGCAGACTTTCATCTGAAGAAATTAAGGAGAACTCTGACAGACAGGACTTGACAATGCATAGTTACTTACTATAATGTTAATGCATGTCTTTAAAAGTATTTTTACCCCAGTTTATGAAAATTTTAACCTCAGTTCTTCCTCAAAGTTTATTCCTATTTTCCTATTGGTCCAAGTTGGCTGCATTGCAGTCCTTCCCTTGTAAGGTTACATCTGTCCCATGCTCTCCCTAAAAAGGTTATTTACCCTCCTCCTCAGTTCTGTGTTTGTTACAGTTCCACCTACCCTTTCCTTATTTGTTATGTACCACCCACCTCTCCAGAACCTTCCCTGCTCCCTCTATATAGGGAGGGAGCCATGTTAAATAAAGTTGGATCTTCTACCCGGCCAAAGAACCCCAAAGGTCTGCGTGTGTTCCTTGCTGAACCACGGCATGGAACCCTGATATGTGAATGATTTATGATATTTGCATAGCCCATTGACTGTTGCATTATGCTAAATGAAACTAATGATACCACAACAACAACAACAACAAAAACTTTTCAAGTTCTCTGCTTGAGCGTATTCTGACCACAATTTTTCTCTTTTTTTCTTTTTTTTTTGCTATGCAGCACCCAGAAGGTTTTTTTAAAAAAGAAAATTTATGATAATTCTGCTGGGTTTGTAACATCCTGATTTCAACACTTATTTTCCCTCAGCTCTCTCTAAAACTTCCAGTAAGCCTGGAACTACAAAATTAAAATCTTAAATAAAACATTTTACATGGATTTGACATTTTCTGCTTCTGTCCTCATGAGCAAGTTTCGTGTCAAGTTTGAAAGTGGCCTAACTAGCAACTACAAAAGATATGTTTTGCTGCTGCATCCTGTTAGAATGTGTGCAGTGACTATTCACGAACTGAAGCAAAGTACATCCTTTAAGCACTGAACTAATAAGACTATTTATCTGGAGGAAGTTAAGAATGTATGTAAAAGCATCGCCAGCTGGTCGAGGGAGGTGATTGTCCCACTCTGCTCTGCACTGGGAGAATACAATATTCTCACCTTGAATATTGTGTGCAGTTTTGGGCACCACAATATAAGAAAGATAATAAGTGTTTAAAGAGTGTCCAAAGGAGGGCGATGAAGATGGTGAAGAGCCTTGAGGGGAAGCCGGATGAGGAGCAGCTGAGGGTACTTGGTCTGATCAGCCTGGAGAAGACAAGACTGAGGGGAGAACTGCAGTCTACAACTTCCTTGTGAGGAGAAGAGGAGGGGCAGGCACTGATCTCTTCTCTGTGATGACCAGTGACAGGACCCAAGGAAATGGCCTGAAGTTGTTTCAGGGGAGGTTAGGTTGGATATTAGAAAAAGGTTCTTCACCCAGAGGGTGGTTGAACACTGGATCAGGCTCCCCAGGGAAGTGGTCATGGCACCAATCCTGATGGAGTTCAAGAAGCATTTGGATGATATTCCCAGGCACATGGTGTGACTCTTGGGGATGGTCCTGTGCAGGGCTGAAGGCTGGACTTGATGATCCTTATGAGTCTCTTTCTACTCAGAATATTCTGTGATTCTGTTTTTTGCCGCAAGAATTTTGCTCTATGTACCTTAGGTGTCTAATATGTGAGTAGACTATTTACAAATGTTTGTTTGTTTGTTTGTTTTAAACTTGGCTTTAGACCTAATGTAAGATTAGATTGAACCATGAGAGGGATGCCCTCTGTTTTCTCCTTTGGGTTATGTGAAGGCTAATCATAACGAAGAGACAGAATGGGAACACTAATCTCTTGGACCTCAATTTTGATTTTCAGAACATTATTTTATAGTAGCATAAAAACACTAACTCCTCTTTTTATTGCTTGATTTTGTTCTTGACACAGCTGTACTATACCGAGCCTATCACCCTCACCAAGACACACAAAAAGGGCAGGTTGGGGTTAATCAGCAACCGGTGTACCAGTGCTCTGAAATGTCACAGTGCCACTCTAAAACAAACAAAAAAGTTGGGGTTTTTTGGTTCATACTACAAAAGTACACACAGAGTGCTCAGTGGGATCAGGGAGGGAAATAACATCAGGCCAGCTATCCGTCTGAAAAACCAGTTCTTCCCTCTCCCCTGGATGTTAGATGTTTTTTAATCTCAGCTAAGTTATTGGGTGGAATGACATAACCTTGAAATCTGAGACCAAGTCAGGTTAGTAGTGAATGCATCAAGATGAAAGTGGGAACATTGTTTATTCAGTTGACCTCTGAAACATTTGAAAGGAGTACTGCAAAGCATATCTGACAGATGAACTCTACTGAGGAGGACAGAGGGAGTGTATCTGCTGTTTGGTGTTAGCTTCTTGCAGCTTAATGCCATCAGTTTCATTTCAAAACCTCTCCCCAGCTGTATCCCCCACAGCCATGTGTGCTCATGCTAGACACAGTCCTAAAAGTGGAAAAAAAAAAATCTGTAGAAGGTTGCATAGTTTCTCTTAGATGACACAGGCTTTTCACTGACAGTTGCATCTTCCATGTCTCATAAAAAAAGAACACAATCCTCCCACGAAGATTTTGTCTTTCTCTCTCTCTAAAGATTCCCAGTAAACAAGACACTCAACACTTCCAGATTTTGTATTCTCAAAAGAGGAAACAGCTCTACAAGAAAACTGATAATCATATTTCAGCTTTATACTAATTAAAACAGTTCTAGCAACCTCAAGCCTTTAGACAACTTGTGATTTACTGATATATTTGAAAAGGTGTCATACTTAATTTTTATGTTTGAATCTGTGAATGCTTTGAAAAAATTCCCTTGCACCTGTTTCTTGTGACAAACATAGGGTTAATAGAAAAGACCTTTGATCTTTTTTATAGACTATGTATGTTGTCTACTTTTAAGAGTCTTGATCTTGCATGGGCCTCCTAAGAGAATTTCTGGAATTTAAAAATGGCAGGAGTATGACCTAAGATATCAGCTAAATTCACAAGCTCAGGACTGACACTGTTTAGGAAGAGAGTTTTCCAACAACAGGATTCCTAATTGCTCTTGTTGCTGCAGCAGAATTACAGTGCTACTGTAGAACACTTTGCAAATATATTTGCAAAACATATGGCAGTTTTACAGGGAAGATTACACAAAATACCACCTATTTGGATGGGATACATCTAAGATTTATTAGTCATTTAGCAGATTATAATGCAACATAAACCAGAAAACAAAAAAGTCTCATCCATATAAACCTCTAAGGGGATCTGAAACAGGTAAAAAGATTAGGCTAGAACTCAGATCTGCTTTCATGTACATCCTAAGGTTTCATTTGCATCTGGCATTTATTCTACCATCTAAAAATATCCACTAATATCTCACAATACTCTAGACAAACATTCTAGTTATAAACTACCTCACTAGCCTCTAAATTATGACCAAAAACCTTAGGAATGTTTAATGTTTTAATGAAATAAAGCAGATAATATTTTATCTGCTGATGTTTCCAATCCTGCCAGATAAACTTCTTTACAAAATATGAGACTGAGAACAGAAGTTGAGGAAAGCTATAAGCAGAGATTATGAGGTTTAAGATAACACATATTTACCTTCCTACTTGTCAAGGGTTTACTCAGGACCAATTTTTTTTCAAACTCCCACTCACACACACACTCGCTACAAGTTGACAGAGGTTACAGATAAAAGAGAGGACAGAGGATACAGAGGATACAGACTAAAGAGAGGCTAGACATGGGGGAATAATATTAAGATTTATTACTAGCAAGATAAAGACTAAAGAATAATATATATACAACAATTCTAACTAGTCTTTCTTATCTTATGAAGAAAATGTTATGTATTTACAAAAGTATCTTTCCCCGCTGTATCAGGCCAGGAGGAGAAAATTTCTTCTTTTTGAAGCAATTTTCTAGCACTTGACAGTTTTTATTCTATTATTTCTGGGACAGCAACTGTGGTCTGTCGTAGCTGGAAATCTCTTTCTTTCTCTCTCTTTGCTGCGCGTCAGCCTCAGGACTGGACCTGCCCCTCCTCCATTCAGGCCAGGACTGGAGGCCAGGGTGGGTACCTGGGCTCCATGAGGTCTTCCATGGATTGTGAGGGGACACTTGCTGCACCATGGTCTGCACCACAGTTACAGGGGATAATGGCTTTTGAGTCCTTCCCCTGCTGCGTGGAGGTCCCTCCTATGGACTGCAGTGGGACAGCCTGCGTTACCATAGTCTTCACCATGGTTATGGGAAATGGTTTTAAGTCCTTTCCTGCTGTGTGGAGGTCCCTTCCCACAGGAGACAGTCTTAATGGACTTCTCCCTGTGGGTTTTCCCCAGGGCAGCAGCTCTTCCATACTCTGCTGTCCTTTAGGACGTGATCTGCACTAGTATGGATCCCTCATTGGGAATACAAAGTCCTACCCAAGACAACTTGCTCCAGCGTAGGTTTCTCTTTCTATGAGCTACAGGTCTCCAGCAGCATTCTGCTTTATCTTAGGCCTTCCATGAGGGTCACAGCCTCCTCATGCACTCATCTGCTCAGGCATAGGATCTTTCATGAGCTGCAGGGGGTCTTTACACCCCAGTAATCTTCTACAGGCAGCCGGGGTTTTTCAACTTTCAGTCTTTCCCCTGCTGTAAAGGGGAGAGGGAGAGGCCTCCGGGCCCTTCCTCCCCCCTCCTGCTACAATGACCTTGGAGCTGCTTGCTATCTCATGTTCTCCTCTGCTCTCCACCGGGCTGAAATTCCTTCTGCAGTACATCTCAGCCAGGCAGTTTCTCTCTGGAGTTTCTTCTCCACTCTGCTACATGTCTTGGCTGGGGGGCTTCAGTGCCATGCTTGTCCCCAGCCCAGGGGTCGGGGAGAGGGGGAGGGCCTGGCCCCCTACCCGGGGGGGCCTGCCGCCTCCCTCGTACTTCATGGCTCCTAATTTCTTCTGCGCAATCACCCTTCTCTTCTGTTTTCTTAAATATGTTATTAGCAGAGGTGTTATAAAACTTTTGATTGGCTTTACTCCAGAAATCCACCTGGACCTGACTATTTTTGGTCCAGGGGCCACGACAATACTGAGCACAGTTAAAGATAATCACAAGCCAGCTGAAGCATGGCCACTTGTTCAGTCTCACTGGGTCAAATATTAAAACTGATTTGTACCACTGGGATGGAGTAAAAATGAATTCAAAAACACACATAAACAACCAATTCAGTTATACTAGATAATTTCTAAAAACATACAGAGTTCAAGGGCTAAACTTCTGACATATGAACAAAGGGTAAAATGAAAATGGAGAGCTGGAAAACCGGCTTAAAATTAACATACTTCTGTGGATTCCACTCTTGGGCATCCGTTCAAACCCAATTAAATTCAATGCTAACACTAACAATTACTTCAGTGGGCTTTGGACAGGAGCCTTATTGACTCCAGTTTGTTACACACATACAGCAACTTGATTCCGGCTAATGGAACCCTTCAAGGATTTTTGAAAGGCAAAGAGCTAAGCACCCTTAACTTTCATGAGAGTGGGTGTTTATGATTCCACACATAAATGCTTCTCATTTATGTGAATAAGAACAAAACTTGGGGGGATTTGTGTTGTAAGTGCCAGCTTCTGCTGAACTGAATTTCACATCTTGCAAGCCTTTTTTGTATTTTAGTCTGACTTTCAAAAATGAACGCTTAGCTATTTATTTTGAACTCTAAGACAAAAGAAAGAAGGAAATCAAAAAAGGTAGAAGTGGTGGTGGGACATTATTGATATATTGGCTAGTAGGAGGCAACAGGTGTTTGTATTTAATCACCATTCCCTACTGTAAAAGAACCACCCTAAAGTGGAATTAATGGGCAAAAAAACCTGATTCTGAACCATTAGCATGCATGACTTATTTGGGGCATCAGCAAATGTTGTGAGGACATCAGTCCAGAGCAAATGTTCATGTGCAGATTGAATAAATCGCAGCATATTAGATGACAAAATAGTAGCGGATCTATCTTTGTTTTTCTGTGGATACAGCATCACAACAGTCTAAAAAAGCACTTAGAATGATACTAAAACTGAATATGTTTTAGTCTTAGAAGTCCTGCTTTGGAAGAAATGCATGGCAATTGTCATACTTGAGAAGGGATTTTTGATGTATTTCAAAGGGTATTCCACTTGGTTGTTCACATTTTTACTGAACGAAGGTTTAAGACATTCTCTAGTTATTCAACATGGATCATTTTATACAGATAGTATGAAAACCAACCATATATTTCATATAGATTTTCACTTGCTGCTTTGTAAGGGTAGTAACAAATTTATAGAGAGTTCTTCCAGTTCTTTCATCATTCCAGGAAGTCTTTTCTGCCATTCTAGGGAAAAAACCCTACATTTTATTCAGTTGATAGTTACTTGGTAAGTTCATCCTGTATAAATTGTGAAACATATTTGAACTTAAATGGGTAATTCCCCTCTAAAACCAGTGAAGGGCCAGGGTAAAATTTACATTTGCAATCTTAACTGCAAGCAGCCTTAGTTACAAGCCCCTCATGCTTACTCTCCACCATGCTTGTTCTTTTGAATGTTCTGTGAGGCAAGTTTCTCGGCAATGAGCAAGTCATTAAATAAGCCCTTATCACTGATTACAATTCTGCGAGCTGATGTATATCAAAGGTGTGCCACCTAGAGCAAGCGTCAACAGAGGACTATTTTCCCCAAGAACAAAACAGCTCCCTACACCAGGATGCATATAAACTGTACAATCCATACTGCAAGGGACTATAAATAAATATTATAACGCATATCTTTCTCTAGACTACCAAGACACACCAAGGAGACTATACAGCTTTACATAGTTTTATAAAGAGCAAAACTAACAGATTCACAAATAATCAAACCTTGATCAACAGACTCAGATTTCTTCTTGGCTTCGGATGAGTCTCATCTTCACTAGGAAGTATTTTTATCTTGTGATGTATTAAATTTTCTGAATCTATTAAAATTATATTCCAAAATTAAACATTTTTACTTTGACAGCTATTTATTAATAAAACTGCTTTAATAGAAAAAAATATATATTTTTCTTTCAATAGTATCTGTATAGCCTTGAGCATTTTACTCCTGGTAGCAGGAACAAGGGATAAAACTCTTTCAGCATCCAAAAATATTAAGCCTACTGTGAACATCCTAGTAGGGAGAAGGAATATAACAACACTGCAAAGTGTACATTTCATAGTTCTCTTGCTTGAATTTATAGTATAATTTATTTTTAAAGAGGGCAACTTTATATGTGAAAGTTTCAATCATGCTATTTATGTACCAATATTTTATTACACAGAATCCCCTTGCTTTAGCTTCACTTGGACTGCATTTGGCCTGAACGTAAAGAATATTTGATTTTCAGTTATCTACTTTTTGTTCACCAGACTGAAGAAAAGAAAATTATTTGATTTCTTCACTGCAGAGCAATTGCAAACTTTTTCCTAATTGTATTGCCCTTCATTGTTCTTCTTTTAGAGAGGACAAGGGGTCAAAGAAAACAAATTATTGTTTATACAAAAATTGTTTATCTTTCTGAATATCCATCAGGAATTCTTAAGAACTCTCGTGTGCTAAAAACTAATTTATGTGCTGCAAAGAGCAAACAAGCAACATTCAAAACATCTTTCTGAGCCTTTCAGAAAACACCGAAGCATTATTTTCATCAAATGCTGATCCTACTGGGAGGATGAAAGGTGCACAACTGACATACAGACATTTCCATTTGAGATGACACGTGAATGACGCAACCATTTGAGATTAATGTAGTATGCTGGAGTGTCTCAGTATGGGTCATGATAATATACCACTGACTAATTAAGTAAATAAATCAGTGCCAGTTTTTGATCTAGTGGAGATAACGTGCCAGTTTTTGATCTAGTGGAGATAACATGCCAGTTTTGTCATAATAGTATGCTGCTGTGAGTATAAATGTCTCAAGCCCTTGCTTTCAAGAAAAATAATAGCTTACTGCTATTTAGTCCATTTAGAGTTTACCTAGTAGACCTCACCATGGGACTGGAGTTCACAGGAGCATGGTAGTTAGAGATGTGAAAAACCTATTAGATCACTGGGTTCATTTCTTGCAATTGCCTAATAAAAGGGGTATAAAAGTACTTTCAATGTACTTTGGATTACATCCATAACTCCCAAGAGACAAAGAAAAAAGAAACAGTGCATCATTTCCTGGAAACTGGTAAAAGCTCAGTACATCTGCTAGAAAATGAATCTGCATCTGAGGTCTTGTATTGACCCTTTACAGAAGCCTTCTGTGCTCACTCAAAAAAAAAGTCAGTGCAGAAAATGAAAATACAGTGATGAAAGAGTTGTAAGGATTTTTTTGTATGTCAGTATTTTCTTGTGTTTTCTAAAGAAGGAAAAATGAAAATTTCTGATTGTACCACAGCACTGAACGATATGTATTATTAAATAACATATTAACTCAAATATAGACCAAAGCTGAGAAATAGCTACAGGCTACAAACTAATTAATAGTAAGAAATAGTTTCAATTTGGAACAGATGTGAATGGTGGCTGCAGAACACTTAGTAAAACAGAATCTGCAAGGTGCAAATGTTGGGGGAAGAAAAGGAAGTTCACTTTAAAGAGACTTGAAAATTATTTTTTCACAACAGAAATTAAGAAATGTCAGTGCCTTCATTATAAGGACAAGAATAATCTAGAAGGACGAAAGTTTCACTTGAATTTTAATTTTAAAAAAGAAATGTCTCTTATAAAATATGTCTAAAACCATTATCTTAACAAGCTGTCTCAGAAAAGTCCATTAAACTAAGTTTCTGAAAATCATGATACAGATATGTTTTATTAAAACACACAAACAAATAAAAAAAAAACATAAACAACCAAAAAACCACACACACAAAAAATGCTGAAGCAAATTATTTCTGTATAAATATGAGTATGTGATACACCAACAGAGTGACTGAGGAGCATAGAGCAACTTAATCCTATTCTAAAATATCTTTAGGAATCAGCATCATCACAAATAAAAATAATCACAAATTTTATAGGAAAGGTAATTCTAGAACAATTACATGTAAAGATAATTTTAAAATCAGAACCACATATACATGGAAATGCTAAGAAGAAAGCCTAAACTGCTTGCCAACATGTCCAGTACCATATCCTCTCTAATTTTAATCTTCATAATCAAATCAAGAACAGAGATTAGAATTATGATCTGTAGTGATTGGTACTGGTAAATTAGTGAGGAAGTAAAAATTTGGTATTACATGGTCTTATTTCTATAGCTGCACAGTTTTGGTTATTGGCAAAAGTAGGTCCTTAACTGGAAAAGTATGTATTAACATATGTAGGGCTACATCTGATATACTAATAGAGATGTACTGTAAAATGTATATTTTTGTTTATGATTGATTCAAGAAATATGTTTCACAAGTTTTCTGGATGCCAAAAGCACGCACAAGAATTCATTCACATGAATGAGATTCATTCACATGAATGAGATTAGCTTGATGGTTTTTTCTTTCACTAGTGATGAAAAAAGGTAAATGAAAGCTATATTTTACCTTAAATACATGCACACTTGCATATATTCCAGTTTTAGGACAATGTTAACATCAACAGTGAATATTCTAACATTAGAACTAAATAAAATAGGCAATAAAGAGCCATAGAAAGGATAAATGTATCAGCCTTGAATATCCATAAAGACGGCTCAGTTACAAAATAATGGTCCTTTTGAGTCATTAAAGTTTTGTTACTAAGAGAAGATAACTTTACCATTTGGTCTCTTACATTTTTAGTTTCAGAAAAAAAACCAGAAAACATGCATTTATAGAAAAAGATTTTGGCATTTTCAATGTGTGCCTAACTGCTTTTGAAAAGAGATTGTTTCTTTAATTTGAATTACGGTGTGCCAATACAAAACTCTTACTATTGTTATCAGCACTTAGGTTAGTGACACTGCTCATGGCAGAAAGTAGTACTCAGGGTTGCTTTAGTAAAGTATAAAGCGAGAGATAGGAGTGAAGGGAACTAGATTATGTATGGAATTCAGCAAATTTTTTATAGACTGATGATGATGGCTACCAGAAACAGTAGAAGAATTGTTCCTCTTCACAGATAAGAAAAAAATTACACCATTTACACCAAACATACTTTATGGACTACACAATTTTACAAAATAAATACTTGTGATCTGTAATATCGTTATCAATGACATAGACAGCAAGATCAGACGTACCCCCAACAAGATTGAAGATCACAGGAACATGAGTGGTACAGCTGACACAAAAGAAGAATGGGAGGGACCACTCAGAGGGACCTGAACAAACTTGAGAAGTGGGTCCATGAGAACCTAAGGTTCAACAGGTCCAAGCTCCAGGTACTGCACCTGGGTTGGAGACATCCCAGACATGAGTACAGACTGTGAGATAAACTCATTGAGAGCAACCCTGCCAAGAAGGAGTTGTGGGTTCTGGTGTATGAAAAGCTGGTTTTGTGACACCAACGTGTGCTCACAACCCAGAAGGCCAAGTACATCAAAAAGAAACATGGCCAGCAGGTCAAGGGAGGTGATTCTCCTCATCTACTTTGCCCTCAGAAGGCACCCCCCTCCGTGAGTGCTATGTCCAGCTGTAGGGACTTCAAAACAGGAAAGACATCAGCTTGTTGGAGCAGGTCCAGAGGAAAACCACAAACATCATGAGAGGGCTGGAGCATCTTTCCCGTGAACACAGGCTGAGTGAGCTGGAGTTGTTCATCCTAGACAAGAGAATGTTCTAGGGATACCGCTCTGCGGCCTTCCAGTATCTGAAAGAGGCTTACAAAAAAGAAGGAGAGCAACTTTTTGAATGGGCAGATAGTGATAGGACAAAGGGGAATGGCTTTAAATTAAAAAAAGAGAGGTTTATATTAGATGCTAGGAAGAAGTTCTTTACTCAGAGTAAGACACTGGAACATGTTGCAAAGAGAAGCTGTGTTCAAGGCCAGGTTGGATGGGGACTTGAGCAATCTGGTCTACTGGGTTGCATCACTGCCCTTGGCAGGGGGATTGGAACTAGATGAGGTCTTTAAGGTCCCCACCAACTCAAGCTTTTCTTTAATTCTATGATACACTAATTATTTGGAACTTTCTCGTGAACTGCTTGGTCTAAGAATGAAGAATAGTTCAGCTGACCCAGAGTACTGAAGAAGCAACAGTGTGTTACTCACTGCTGTGCATCTGTAATATTAAGCAGCTTATTGCTGTAAGAGGACTGACGAACAATTCTTAGGAGAGCAATGAAACTTACATGACCTTGCATAGCCTTCATACCAATAATCCAGGTGAAAGAAATAATAAAAACCAAAAGAAGCAGCCATAATGAAGGCAATGAGGTAGGTGGCAAGGAAAAATATTTTAGATAGTAGGGTTTAGACACTTACAGAAATGGACTCTTGCTCATGTAACTTAGAAAGTAGAAAGATATCTGTGTACTGTATGTAGAACAGGGATGCACATGTTCCGGCAAAGGTACCAGAAATATTTGTGGCATATGAAAACAGGTATAGAAATTATAATAGATTTTATTACTTGTATCTGCCATGATAATAGAGGAACTGATCTCTTAAAGGGAGAATATTTAGACCTAAAGTCAATACTAGGACTATTCCGATGAAAAATATGTTGGATAAGAGGATTTAAAGGAAAGTAATACACAATGGGGTAGGAAGGCTCTACTGAGGGATCTGGACAGGCTGGACTCATGGGCCAAAGCCAACTGTATGAGGGTCAACAACACCAACTGCTGGGTCCTGCCCCTGTGTTGCAGCACTAGAGTTGGGACAGAGTGGCTGAAAAGCTGTCTGGTGGAAAAGGACTGGGGTGTTTGGTAAATAGACATCTGAACGTGAGCCAGCAGTGTGTCCAGGTGGCCCAGAAGACCAATGGCATCCTGGCCTGTATCAGAAATCATGTGGCCAGCAGAACAAGGGAAGTGACTGTCCCTCTGTACTCAGCACTGGTGAGGCCACACCTCGAATCCTATGTTCAGTTTTGGGCCCTTCACACATGTGTGCCCCTCCAGCACACATGAGGTGCTGGAGAGAGTTCAGAGAAGGGCAACGAAGCTGGTGAAGGTTCTAGAGCACAAGTTTGATGAGGAGTGGCTGAGGGAGCTTGGGATGTTTAGCCTGGAGAAATGAACTTTCATGGGAGATCTTATTGCTCTCTAGAACTACCTGAAAGGAAGAGGTGGTGAGGTGGGGATGGGTCTCTTCTCCATAATAAGAAAGGACAAGAGGAAATGGTCTCGAATCACACCAGGGGATGTTTAGATTGGATATTAAGAAAAACTTCTTCTCTGAAAGGGATGACAAGCACCGGATTAAAGTCTCCAACTCAACCATTAAAAGAAATGTAGTTATGGCACCAAGAAACATGATTTAGTGGTGGACTTGGCAGTGGTAATTTAACAGTTGGACTCGATGATCTTACAGATTTTTTCCTAGCCTAAATGATAATATGATTCTATTCTATGATTGAAACCCAGAACTTTCCATATGCAAATTATAAGAATTAAAAAAAAATCTAATACTAGATTTTGCTTAGTATTCACCTTATGGAGTGACTTAAAAAATTTTTAAGTAGACCGAAAACATATAGCTATGCCAGTAAAAGATCTCCAGAGAGTACTTAGTGTTTAAATAACAACTGGCTTGCATATTTTTTGATTTCTGAATGTATCTGTTTATTTACTGCTACCTATAGCAGTAAATGAACTACTTTTAATTGTTTTTTATTCTGCAAAGGCTGTAAGAGAAAGGGCAATCATTATTTAATGGAGAAAAAAATAAACTATATGTGTTGTTACTGCCTTTGAGGGTTTTTTTCCAAGTATTGTAACATTAAGTTAGTGTTTTGCAAAGTTTTTAAATAGGAAGGTGTAAATTATGCCACAGAGCATAAAACAGAGACATAGTGTAGGAGGGAAAAGGGGGCCTGCAAATCTGCCAGAAACAAAACTGAATACTTTTAACTTGAGCTCATTGTTAACAGTTAACAAATGAAAATGGAAGGCTGCAAAAAGAATGTAATTTTTTTCCCACAATAAAAATATACCAAGGCTCTGCTTTAGTTATTTTGGTGACTGTTGAGTTGTTCTGCATTGAATTTCCCAAACCCTAAGGCCTTGCTCCAAAAAACCTCACACAAGTACAATAGCCATCAGCTCTGAGTTCAGTGGGAATGCGAGGTTTTGTTTAATGAACTCTTTTGACAGATGTGGAAGGCCCTGATTTAGAAGAATCCTGTACATGGGATTAAGAATAGCTATAGCATATGCTTAAATATGACTATACTCTTAGAAGTACTCAGTGTGGGTTGGGTTTTTTTTTCAAACTGCTTAGATTTTAAAACCTCTATGTTTCCAGGTAAATAGACCAAAAAATGTGCATTGAAAGATCTAATGACATATGACAGCAAAGAATCATGTTTAAAACATAACAGTTGAACTATTTACTTTTTTCCCTTTTTTTTTCACGTGCAAGACTGATGATGCCTTATTTGTCATAAGTATGATGATGCACACATAAAACCCTATACAGATAGAACATTTAGTTTGATTACATTTGGGCAGTAAGCTTGCCAAGATATGAACCATTTTTCTCTAGATTTCTGGTCTTCTCTAGCATTTCCAGTTTCACCACAAAGCAATTCTGTGTGGTACAAAGGTCAGAGCTTCTCCTCCAGCACTCCAGGAACATCACATAAAGCCAGGGAGAGCCAAATTCAAAGCAAAGAAAAAGGTTCTTGACAGAGCATACAGATCTTCATAAGTTTTTGCCAAAACAAGCTGTATATACTAGAGGTTTACATAGGCCAAAAAGGGAAACTTGAGAAGAATGTAAAAATTGTTATATGGAGAGGCCACATCAAACTTAGGAAATCCCCAATCTCAAAATGTTTGGAGCCTGGGACAATAATAGAGAGTACCATTGTATGCATATGCACATTTCTTACTCTTTCTAGGCTGATAGCTCTCATTGGAGACAAGATGCAGGGTTGGATAAACTTTTTTCTTACAAATATTCACATTCTCACGTTCATAATTGCATGCTTTTATTACCATTTTATGGTAATAAAATAGTGAAAAACAATTTGCCAGAATATAGACTTTTGGCTGAATTAAGGATACATAACACCTAGCCAGAGTGCCCATTGCATAGAACATGGTCACTGATTACAAAAAATGTGACTGCCTCAATGTCTTGCACAGCACCGTTTATGTGACTGCTGGAACATAATAGAAATTGAGCTACTGGAACAGAAAATATAACAAATATTACATATATCCAGTGATCAGATCTCCTTGTTATGAGAGTTTACTCCAAAGTTCCTCCCACAAAGGAGAGGTAATAAAGTCATTAGGCTGAGCAAGAAAACAGCTACACCTAGTAGTGCTTTCTCTATGCCAACATTCAGGCAACATTTTAGAGGACAATGTAAAATGTTTGACTAAATGAACACCCCCAGACATTGCTTCTATGAGGCACAAAAACATCTCTTCTGAGAAGTCCTAAATAGTGGACAAGGATAGTCACACAAATTTCAGACAGTGTACCACACAGGTAGTTACTTTGACAATAACAGTTATTTGAAACATCAATCAATCAATACCTAAGCAAGACAACAAATTTTAAATTAGATATTTTATACTCCATTCATTCTACTTTCAATGCCACACATGAAAAATCATCCAGAAAGTAAAGCACTTTCTTTATCCTCATGTATTACTAAAGCAGGGTTGGTTAGGGAGAAGAGAATATGCTTTTCACAGTAATTTTCCAACCTTTTTAACTGCAGAGATCATTGTTCATATCTAATTCATCAAAAGATGCAAGCAATGCTCAACTCTAGACACATTTAAAAACTGACTAACTTATGAATCAGTATGTCCTTTGCTGAATAAATAGGATCTTAAGCCTAAACTAAGATTGCCCTAACTATCCTTCTAGGAAAGGGGCTATGACTCCTTAAATAGGACTCTTTGTTTTAGATATCATAGCCTCATAACTTTCTCCAGACCACCAATTAAGTTCACAAAGAAACACAGAAATTATTGATACAAAGGAAAAAAACATCTTCTCAAAATAAATGTAATATAGGGTAGCTTAAATTAAGCTTAAACTAAGAATTTCCAGAATAGCAGTAATTGTATATTATACTGTATCCTCTGCAGATAACAGAGCTCCCACTTCCATTGTGTTTATGGAGACATGACTCTAATTTATAGGATGATTTAACAGGAACCCTAGTTAAGTTTTGAATTTTTTAAGTGTTGCTATTTAACCTATTTTCCCTTCTAATTTTCCTTCATAACATTAAACTACTTACTAGTGAAATTACTCATTGAACTATGCCTTAATAACCAAATGACTCTATCAATATTTAGTTTAATTCTGCCATGAAAATACTGTCTATGAAATCTGGTCTGCAAAATAAGGTCTTATGTCCAGTGTGCATATTTGTATAACTCCCACCAAGATGGAGAAACCACAGGAAATTCAGTGTAATCTTCCAGAAATATGATGACATTCGGAATCCAGGGTGACACATAAGTATGTTACTCAGTAAATTTATTATTTTATGTCTTACCAAGATGACCCTGATCCTGTGCTCATTTATCTGATCTGCTGTAACAAAATTTGAGGCCTCTTTTTTTCCCTTCTGAGACTGTTGCTGGAGACAACTGGACTAACAGTATTTATTTTGGTTTATTTCAACATTATTTATTTTTCGTTAGAAGCTTAGTTATGTCATTAGGAACATAACTATTACTCAGATTTATTTGTCTACAGCTTCTTGTCTCCTCAATAATCCCTTACTTAAACAATGAATTTATGTTCATTTTCTTCTACTTCTATAATGTATCTGCTTATTTCTGGAGCAGCTATTAAAAACTTCTCTATTCTGTAGTGAACAGACAATTTCTTCTGTCACCACCTTCAGATTTTAGGATGCATAATATGGCTTTGGAGTTAAGCCTGTCTTCGGAAATATTAACTTCTGCCAGACTTGTTCTACTGTTCTTAATTGACTTTTTGGGAAAATGTGCATTGTTGTGTCCTTTCTTGATGCAGAGAGAGTGTGAAACCAGCTCCCCACACCACAGTGAATCAACGAGTGCATGCTGAACTGCACAATGATCTGGGGGAGGAGATGGTTATAATCCCTCTAGTCTGCAGAAAATCCATTTTAGTATATGGGAGAATGACAGAGAAACTTTTGCTAAAAATATTTATCGTTATCCTCCTGTATTTCTAAAGCAACAAAAGGAAACCTGATTCTCAGTAAGGCTATATAATTAAAAAGTCCCAGTTCTGTGAAGATTTTTTTTAGGTCCCAAGCTTCTTTGAGTAAGGAACATAAGGAGTTCTACCACAATGAAGGGAAAGAATGAGATACTGCTAGCTGATAGTCCTCCCAAGTGAAAATTAAATATGCCAAACAACAGGAGAATAAAGAAGGCTTCCTCTGAGTTTACTAAAAAGCTTTCTCCTGCATTATCTATGGGCAGCTTTAACATCGTATT
Organism: Pachyramphus minor; assembly: GCA_013397135.1. Lineage (NCBI taxonomy): Eukaryota > Metazoa > Chordata > Aves > Passeriformes > Tyrannidae > Pachyramphus > Pachyramphus minor. Next base: position 49,076 of record VYXB01000731.1, on the reverse strand, counting down.
TGTGAGGAAAGTCCTGCTTATCAAACCTGATTTCCTTTTATGACAAGATAACCCATCTAGCTGATCAGGGGAAGCCAGTGAATGTAATGCTTTCAGATTTCAGTAAAGCTTTCAATACTGTCTCACAGTATCCTGCTGGACAAAATGTCCAGCCCACAGCTGGATAAACACATGACGTGGTGTCTGAGCAGTTGGCTCCCAGGTCGAGCACAGAGGGTAATAGTGAATGGGGTGACATCAGACTGGTGACTTGTCACTAATGGGGTTCCACAAGGCTCCATCTTAGACTCCGTGCTCTTCAACATCTTCATAAATGACTTGGAAGTGGGACTGGAGGGGATACTAAGCAAGTTTGCAGATGACACAAAACTGGGAGGAGCTGTTGACTCCCTGGAAGGTAGAGAGGCCCTGCAGAGAGACCTTGATAAATGAGAGGACTGGGCAATCACCAACCATATGAAGTTCAACAAGGGAAACTGCTGGATTCTGCACCTGGGATTGGGTAACTCTGGATTGCCCAACAGACTGGGGAATGAGATGCTGGAAAGCAGTGTCATTGAAAGGGATCTGGGGGCCCTGGTATCCAGAAATCAAATGAGGTAGCAGTGCCCTGGCAGCGAGGAGGGCCAATTGTATCCTGGGGTGCATCAGGCAAAGTATCACCAGCCGGTCAAGGGAGGGGATTGTTCTGCTCTGCTCCGCCCTGGGGTGGCCTCAATTGAATATTGTGTGCAGTTTTGGGCACCACAATATAAGAAAGATAATAAGTGATTAGAAAGTGTCCAAAGGAGGGTGACAAAGATGGTTAAGGGCCTTGAGGGGAAGCTGGATGAGGAGCAGCTGAGGGTACTTGGTCTGATCAACCTGGAGAAGACAAGACTGAGGGGAGGCCTTATTGCAGTTACCACTTCCTCGTGAGGGGTAGAGGAGGGCAGATGCTGATCTCTTCTCTGTGATGACCAGTGACAGGACCCAAGGAAATGGCCTGAAGTTGTTTCAGGGGAGGTTTAGGTTGGATATTAGAAAAAGGTTCTTCATCCAGAGAGTGGTTGAACACTGGAACAGGCTCCCCAGGGAAGTGGTCACGGCACCAATCCTGATGGAGTTCAAGAAGCATTTGGATGATATTCCCAGGCACATGGTGTGACTCTTGGGGATGGTCCCATTCAGGGCTAAGGGTTGGATGCTGCAGTTGGATTGGAACTCAAGACAAACTTTGATCAGTGGAGGGATCAAGAGGCCAGAGTGTAGGAAAAGGAGCTATTTGGCCCTGTGTGTATCCTCTGTTGCAGAGAGAAGCAGCAGCTGTGAGATAAGACAGCTAAGGAGATTTTGTGGCTAGCCCTAGCCAATTGTAATCCCCCCAGTTATCTTGTAGACTTACCCCTCACCATTCCTCCGTATCTTACCTATCCCATCTCTAAGTTTTACATATACCACCCCTATACCGCCCAGATTCTAACCCTTTCTACAAGAGACCCTTTAAAAAGCTGTTCTTTTGTCTAATAAAGTAGTTCACCCTTTTCCACCAACCCTGTGTGTGTGTGTGATTTCTCTTTGACCCGGGATTGCACCCTGCTTTCCCCCCCACTCCTAGGAGTGGTCTCACAGAGACACAGCACAGGATTTTCCGTGGACTCGAAGCTACCCTCAAACCCAGACCGGGTCAGTTGGACTTGATGATTCTTGTGGGTCCCTTCCAACTCAGTACATTCTGTGATTCTGTGACTTGGAAGTGTCTCTTAGTTCCTTGAAGAATAATTCATCAGCATCATCGTCCTGGGTAGGTGGTCAATAGCAGACTCTCACAATGACATCCGTATTATTTGTTTGTTCCATAATCCTCACTCAGAGGCTCTCAATTGTGCCATTGCCAATTTTAAGCTCCATACATTCCAGTCCCTCCATTACATACCAAACCTCCCATACACCTCTTCTGCCCTGCCTAGCCCTCATGAAATCCTGTAACCATCCAACATGGCACTCCAGTCATACATCTTATCCCACCAGGGCTTTTTTATGCCAATTCTATCACATCTCTAGGACTGGGCCAAAGTTTCAAACTTCTCTTGTTTGTTCTTCATGTTGTGTGTATTGATATAGAAACATTTCAGGTGTGGCTCGTTGTAGCCAACACCTCATGAAGCATATTGAGGGATCCTAGTAGTGCTCACATCCTTAAATTTTGTCATGTCTTTCCATTAAATAATAATATATATCATAGTCGATGAAAGACTAGGTTGGAATGTAGTATAAGAAATGTCCTATAAGTTGTGATTGGTGAAGTAAGTTCAGGTGAAATACAGCCACTATTGTTCGGAAAATGGTGCTGTTTGCACTTTTCTGCTCCCAGAATCAGTACTAAATAAGATAAAGGGATTCTTAATAAGAATCGTAACTCACAAAGTCCACATCCTCCTTAGAAAGGAAGATTTACAATCCTCTAACATGTTTAGTGGCTTTAAAAAGCAGCAGATTTTGAACACTTGGACGGTATTTTTAAGTAATAAGTCCTTAGAAAAGAGTAATAACTCTGTCCCTGAAATAATTGCAGAACATGGGTTCAATAAGGTGAAACTTTGCTATCCACTTTCACTCACTGACTATTTAGGTCCAAGAATGTAACAAGGTAAAGAGAGAGATGGAAATGACTTAGAAAATGAAAGACAAAGTTTGTTTTGGGTATTTTAACATGTTTGCCTGAAATAGGAAAATGTCTGACTGAATTCCATTTGAACCAGACGTTATCAAGTGATGTTTCTACTGAAATCCATGTTTCATTTGTTCTTTGTACCTGGAAGCTTGGAACTAAATAATCTCTCCTCACTTCATTGGTAGTTTCTGCGTTCTTCTTCCTTTTGAACCTCCCACTATTTTGACTTAAACCTTTTAGATTATATAGTTTCTTCACCAGTAATTATTATAGCAATTAACTAGAAAATTTCATGAAATTACTCCAGTGAATAATGTCAACTCGTGGGAGAAATAATTACAAACCAAACCTTTATCCTATATTGCATTTCTATAAAATTATTCAAAATATGTAGCCTATCTGTGCTGCCCTTACCCACTGTTTATTAAGCTGTTAAGCATACAGATGGTTTTAAGTGAAATTAATCATATATTAAGGTCAAATATTAAGGTCTAAGTCAATGGGTTCTTAATAATAAAATGTCATATTATTCACTAAAATTTTCACTGGACGTACTATGTTGTAGAAAATGCCATTGAAATATGCAAACAATAGAAATTCAACTGTCTCTAAATTTAAAAACATGAGAAAAAATAATATTACAGTTTTTCCAGTGTAACTGCTTTTCCTGAAATAAACACTCATGTATTGGTATTAGTATTAGATTAGTATCTCATTAGTATTGTTCCAACATTCTAAGTAATCCTTCAGAATAATATAGAACTACAACTGAAAGTAATTTTTCATTGACCTTCAAATTACCCATCTCTACTGAAATTTCCATTGATATCAGTTAAACAGCCTATTTTTCAGATACTTTAAGCTTTCAAAAATTCCAATTTAAAGTATTTCAAATCTCAAAGATATCTTTCTGAACATCTTTATGAAGTTCTAGCAGTTCAACAGTCTACCTAACTGAAGGGCTTTGCATACCCAGACATTCTGCTACCCATTCCTCAGCTCAGGAAGGCACTTCATCATTCAACTCTCAAATTAGCCAAGTACTCACTTGATTTCAACTTCAACATGACATGTTTATGACCTTTCTTGGCATCCAGTTCACTTCCATCCACAACAGTCACTTGGGCTCCTTCAGGAGCTGTAATAGTTTTACCTCTTTTTCTCTCCACCTGGGGAAAAGATTCACCTGAGTCTGTTTTCCCCTGTCTAGTTCCAAAGCTGTAGAGAAGTGGAGGAAAGGACTGAAAATAGCTGTTGCAGAGTAAAGGAAAGAGGAAGGGAGAAAAAAAAAAGTGTTTCCTTTGAGACCGGTGTGGAACCTGCTGATGGAAAGGAAGGTGAAGAAGACCTAATTGCTTTTTTTCATGGCAAGCTCTGACTGGCAGCTCTACCTCAGAAAGTGAGAAACAGCTCCAGAGCTGACATTTAGGAGAGTCTGAAATATCCCTTATTACTGGGAGAATGTGTCCTACCTTCCTCCAGGAACAGGTAAACTGCAACATTACCTTAATTACATTAGGAGCACCTCTTTCTTAAAGTCATGGAGAGAGACTGACCTTTATTTATTTTCCTCTGTATCTCTATCAAAATGTAAAATGGGTTTTTAAATACATCTTCGTATTTGATTTAGATTATTTTCTTAATGCTGCTCTATTCCATTATTTGTATTGACTGCAGGTAATTAGATAATCTGTACATTTTTATTGTGGCAAGAAACACAACAAATGTAATCATTATCTGAGAAAAAGTTGAACTGCAATAATACTTTTTTTATATATTTTTAGGAAAAATAGACTACTTTTAGACAATTTAAAATGTTTCTCCCAGCTTGGTGTGACAGTTGCAAAAAAAAAAGGGTGAAACAATAAAATATTGCATTATGACAATATTTATACAAATATAGAACAGAAAATAAGAGATTAGGTATCATTTCTGCAGGAAAGAATTATATGTTTTTGTGCATAACCAGAAGCTAAACAGGAGTGAAACATACTGCAATATTGCCCCAAACCCCACACATGTTTATAGAACATATTAGAAGATGGATGCAAAACTATCAGTACACACGTGATGTGTTACCAGTGGGAATCCAGTATCCAAGTTTTGACAGTACAATTTCAAGATAGAGGGAGTTCAGACAAACGTAGCAAAAATTGTTCATTTCAGAAAATTAGTTACAAGGAAAGACATGTCAGGTTATTTGAAGGAAGTGAAAATTGACAAAGGAAGTGATAACGTGCAGCGGCAAGAACAAGCAACAATCGGTTTAACACTTGATGTATAAGCAAAGATTAAGGAGATGTATAAGGGCAAAGCATCTTCACTGACAATATCTATGAACATGTTGGACAACAATTCCTTCTCACAAATAACTTAAAGTTACCAGCCCAAGTAACATAGAATATACACACAAACAACAAAGAAATTATTAGAACTGCACAGTCAGCATTCATTTCATTGAGTGAGCTAAATTGCTGCCTCACTAACAGTCATGTAAATCAGAAGTAAATGTGGTGTTTCATGGAATTACAGTGGTAAAGTCAGGTGAAAATCAGGACCACTTTAGGCAATAAAAATTGCAGTACAATCTTCAAATTCTGTAACACTGTCATAATTTCAACATGAAAAGTAATCAAACATCAACTATTATCTCCCCTCAGGTCTTAAGTGCACCTTCAAAAACTCTCTCATACCTCTGCACCCTTGAGAGAAATGCTATAATTCTCCAGCACCAATCCCAGAGATTTAGTTTCAGTTCTTTGTCAACCAGCCACATCATCTCAAATTTCCCATGAGTACAGGTTCCTAAAAGGCAAGTCTAATTGTTTTCTCAATTCTCACTGAAGTCTGGTAGAAATAATCTGGACATTACCAAAGATCTGTGGACCTTATTTTGAAAACCACTGTTTTTAATCAAAGTAAAATAAGTGACCACTTCTATTCTCAACTGAGACTAGCAAACAAGCAAAGATTATTACTTAAACATTTAGAATATTCCGTTACTCCTGTTCTTTATTTCTAGTTTTTTGAATTGTTTTTCTCCTTACCATTAGTAAGGTAATTTAACCTAAATATCATCTTATATTTTATTTGATATTAAATTTTGATAAACATCTGAAAAAAAACCCACAGTAACACGTTACCACTTGAATATTTTTAGTGATTTAAATTAATTATATAAATTACAATAATCTTCAGACCTCAGATAAGTTAAGTAATTTAAAGTGTCATATTTGCTATGATTACTTTTTAAAAGTAATAATAGCATCCTATGGAATGCAGAATTTTTGATTTCTTTACACATATGTACATCCCTTTTACTGCAGCTTATAAACTCGCAACACTATTTCGGTTTATAAAGGAAAAAAAAAAAATCTAACAAATGTCTGCCTTTTACTCTTAAGTTCAAAACTGACCTGGGCCAAGGGTCCTTCTCAACAGGCTATACTCAGTCTTACTGCAATGGCTGAAGGTACCAATTGAGCAGGCTGAGTGTCTGAACTTCAGCTGTGGGTCTCATCCAAGGTAAAAGAGCAGCAGGGGGGAATCTGTGACACACTTTAGCTGCACCCTCTCATATTCTGCTGCGTTCACACAAACTGCCAGGTAAATGGCGTGCTGAAGAATACTGTCTAACCTGGGGAAGACTGGGGAGGAAGCAAGCATCAGTTTCTGCCAGCTTCGTGAGGACAGCAGTAGAGTCTGGCAGTAGGGTTAGACAGCTGAGGTCATTCACATCTTCAATAAGCAGCTGTTTCCTTCAGGGCTCAGCAGTCACAGTCCTCAGATCATACAAACACTCTGCTGGCAAGCGGCACTCTATGAAGCTGCTGTGAACACTTGATTTCTATCACGCATCTGAATATTAAACCTGGTTTATATAGAAATTATCTACATCGGTATCAACTAAACTGTAGGCAAACTTTAAACACTGTCAAGTCCTTAAACAATCTGCCTTAGAATATTAATTTTAATATACTTAAAGCAGACTGCATGGGAAAAATGAACCTGTTTGATAGGGCAGAAGCATTGACCACAAAGCAGAAAAGCTGAAAGAAACAAAAGGCCTATTTATAGAAGTGGCTAACTATACTTTTTTTCCTTGAAATCGCTTTCCTGGAAGTTTTTGTATAATATTTTCATTTTACCGATGAGTGGGAGAAATCAGAACAAAGCAAGGAAAAGCAGGAAGCCTGTTTTTTAAATTACTGTTTATATTAGTCCTTCTTGGTCTCTTTTCCCAAAATATATAACAAAGAACATTCCTTCTCCCAGTGGTATCTCTTTCTTTTCCTCTCTCACTTTTTTTAATGCCTTCCATAAGGTTAGGATAGTATTTTGTGGAAATGAGAATCCTAAGGAGAAAGAAGGAATTCACATTTAGACAAGGATATAACAAACATAGCTTTAATTTCTACTTTTGACACAGATTTTCTCCAACACATTTGTTGAGCCATTTAATTCCTCTTCTATGGCTTAACATCTGTGAAATCTGTTTTCCCAGAGAAGTTTTACTGAGCAAAACTACTTTCTGCTCTGTATGGCTAATGACAATCACAGTAACATCCAATCTAGAAGAAATTTCCTTCTTTTTTTTCCTTTTTTTTTTTCCTTCAAATTCATCTCCTGTCCCCTTTTGCTTTTGGAGACCTTCACTTGCATTGACCATCATAAATGAGGTATTACAGGAAGATATGCTCTCCAGTATATATCATGTACTCTCCCAATATACTCTTACCAAATGCTTGATGGTCAAGAGCTATGTATTGCGTTCCTATCAGTATATAACAATGAATGTTCCAATACTCTTTATCAAATGCAGCACAAGGTAAGGAAGCTTAAAGTTCATGAACAACTCCAGATATAAAAAAATCTGACAGAGAGGAAGACCATGAAGTCATTTGCTTGTTCAGAAAGGAGACTGTCAAGGGCAGTGTAAACTTTAAATTTAACAGTTGCTTAACATGAAAATCCAGAATCAAAATCCAACTTGGGCATGCATTAAGAAATATGTTAGAACGCATTATGTAGCATATGAAGATATCACAAACAAGACTCAGCCCCAACAAAGAATTCACATTTGTATCCACCAGCGCAGGCTATGAAAGTGGCATATGGGAAGCCAGGATGAAGAGCAAAAAATACTTTTTCCCAGGGATGGCATAGGGCATATTTAGCTATCACATCATTGTTGTTTCTTCAACTCTTTTGCCATTAGTTTTTGGATTCCTATAGAAACTGTGGAAAATGTGTTCTTTAACTACATATCTACTCACGGGCATTGAACTACTCAAATTATGTTTTTAATTTTCTTCTTGTACTGAGTATTTATAAAATAATTAGGAATATATTTATATAGAACCTTATAGAGCTTATTAAAAGAAATAATTCTCTCCGGCATCTGGAAATATAATTACATCAAAATGGCTTTATATGACCTTTGAGAAATTTGTCAAAGGCCCAAATTCTGTTTTTGCAAACATTAAGTATATTTTTTCCAGCATGTCACTAGAAAGCAATGTTACACCAAATGGACTGACATAATGTCATGTATGACTACAACAGCATTCAACTAGTCTGATGCAATGCTGGAAAAGGCAAATTCATCACATTTCCATTGTGTGGGTATTGTCTCCTAATTTAGTATTAGGAGAAGCATAAGAAGAACATGGACCTGCTGGAGTTAGTCCAGAGGAGGGCCATGAAGACGATCAGAGGACGGGAGCACTTCTCCTGACAGGATGATATAACTGAGGTTGTTTAGCCTGGAGAAGAGAAGGCTCCAGGGAGACTTATAGCACCTTCTAGTGCTTAAAGAGGACTTACAAGTAAACTGGAGAGGGACTTTTTACAAGAACCTGTAGTGATAGGACATGGGGCTTTCTGTTTTTCTCCCTTTACTTCCCTCACAAGCAAAACCGCAGATTGCATCTGTCTAAAAGAAGGATTTTCAATGCAATGGCATTTGGAACACCTGGTGCTTAGTGCTAAATTACCCAGCCTCTAATCCCTTCATATCTTTAACTCTGTGATGAGGATGAATAGCAACAGTTAGGTCATCTCTCAAATCAAAGACAGCAGACAATTATAGTAATACTATGCTTCATAGTGCCCAGATGAAGGCGTGGAGCATTTGTGCAGGTGATCACTGGGCCTCTAGAGTTATGAAATCAACATTTCTTATTTATGGCTGTAAGATGGCTACAGCCTTTCCTTGTCAGTTGCAATCTGAAGAAAAATAACATTGATTAATCCCTAAGATAAAGAGATCACCGACGGTGTAAGTTTAAACAAGTAATAACACTAAGCAGTGTGAATACATTGACTACAGTAAATGGATCAAGAGAAACAAAAGAATGCATGAGATGTTGATTCCATATTATCAGTGCTGTTTGATTAACTTTTAAGTATTAATTAATTGAAGATCTTACAATGGATGTTGTCACAACTGAATTTTACTGGCTAACTCATATTCTCTCTGAAATGTAATGAACTTAGCCCATCTTTCTGCTTATGGTTTGTGCACAAAGTAACTTAGACTATGTGGAGCAACAATATTTCAGTCTATAAATTTCCATCAAACTAACCAATAAATCTCTGCTTTCAGTTTTCAAATACTTGTAATTCATTCCTATCAGCATACAATTAAACATGCAATTCAAATGACATTTTTCTGTTCCTGCAGCCAAATTTTTCAAGAATAGTTTTGCAGAAAGGAAAGGTTTTTTTCTGAAGAAAATTTCTACATAAACATTTATTTTTGGCAAATATTTTTAATTCTAATTAGCCAGAATTTTATTGTTTTCACCTATACCACATATACAAATCAGTAAAATTGAAATTGGCAAGTACCACCTTTTTCTATCAAGTTTATATCAAGAGATTGTGGAAATTCTATTCTCTGAAATAACATTGACAGTTATTTTATCTAATAATTAACTTTCTTTTTGCTGATATTCATTCCAGAATTAAATGTGTCTTTTAACTCATAGTATTTTAACCAGAATAGGCACATATAGCCTTTACTTCTTGTGTCTTTGTACTCTTGAATCTTCATTATATACAGTATTATTTTTAACTTTAATTACTCTTTTTAACCAATTTTGTGTTCTTTCCAATTAGTCAGCAATGCATTTAATATCTGTTATGTCTATCTCTGTTCTTGAAATCTCCTCTCCTAATGTATCAATAGTTATAAAATTCTGAAAAATAGCCTTCAGTCTGTCATTCAAACTGTTAACTAAAATATTACACATAGTTTGGTATAGGACATTAAAATGACCTGTCCACTTGATAACAACTACTCTTCCAGAGAAAGAGAACTAGAGTGGTGTGCACTAATTTTGTTGCAATTACACAGAGAATCTACTTCTCTAGTTTGCTTATGGCATGTATTTTCAAACAAAATGGGTGGATAGGTCATTGAAAAATCCAGCTTTCAATATTGAACAACTATTCTTATTTGATATTGCACTAAGCCATCATATAACCTGCTATCATCTACCCATACACCGTCATGACCTCTCATACTTTCCAACTCAAAATTATCTTTTTCCTCCTCTATCCACACTGTCCATTGGACCCTATCCATAGCACAACTGATTACTGTGAGAGGACAGAGGAGCTTTCTGCATAGTTGCTGACTGTCATCAGCAATATCTTGAAGAAGTATGCACTATAGTGTGGCAGCTGACTGCTGAACACATGCTTACCTTCTGGAAAAGGAATCTGAACTTCGCAATTAGTCTACTGTATATCCCTATTACTTACCAAGTTAGACACACGGCACTGCAGCAGCTGTAGAGATTACATAGCATACAGTACTTCTTAGCCACTGCTGGAGAAAAGAAATGCAGTCTTTGGACCAGTTTTGGGCAGATCTGATGTATTAGAATGGGTAAGAAAATGTTCAGTGTATTAATAAAGTTTCAGTATGTCACATCTATTTATCTTTCAATCAGAAAGTTAGTTAATCAACAAAAAAACAAAAATTAAATTTTGACTCATTTGACTGAATTTGCTCTTTATAAACTTCAGTATGTTTCAACGTTCCTTTTGGAGAATTTTAAGCAGTTTATTTAATGTTTTACTCCAATGCTTTTTATCAAAGTGACTCTGCCTGAGTTATTATTCACTGGTTTCTTTTTCATTTTTAGAAATTGAAGACTATATTTAATTTTTCCAATCATCTGTGACCATATTAATACTCTATTAGCCCACAAAGGTATTTACAAAGGTTTCTAAATTACATTGACTTGTTTAAGCATGCTCTGGAAGTTTACTCTGAGAAGTGCTAGAGGTCTATACATCTATATGCTTTTAAAGTGCAAAGACAAAAGAAAAAAAAACAAACAACCAAAACCAACAAAAGAATGGACCACATATACCTTCTGTACATCATCCATTATTGTATTTTCTTTCCTATTGATTAATGAGTCAATATACATGGGGTTTTTTCTAGTGAAATTACATAACTTTTTTTAGTTTTTTCTGGCCCTTTCTAATGAAGTTCACTGCCTTTTTTCTTGTTTTGGTTGGACTATTTCTTCACATACATAATTAGTCATTTGAAAAAAAATAATTCACATTTAAATGCCCATAGTAAAAGCCTTCCAACAGTATACTTCATATCCTTTCTTGGCATTAGAATAGCTTGCCATTATGATTTTCCAGTGATTGATGGTGTTGGAGAGCAGTGAAGAGTAGCTGCAGAGGGGACAGAATTGCAAAGTAACCATTCCACATGATGGAACCTTGCTTTCCTGGGGGTGGCTGAACACCTGCCTGACCATGGGAAGTAGTGAATTAATTCCTTGGTTTGCTTTGCTTGCATGTGTGGCTTTTGCTTTCCCTGTTGGACTGTCTTTATCTCAACCCATGAGTTTTCTCACTTCTACTCTTTCAATTCTCTCCCTGCTGGTGGAAGAGTGAGCAAGCAGCTGTGTGGTGCTTAGTTCCTGGCTGGGGTTAAACCATGACAGTAATATAAACATTAACAAGACTACTAAAGTTTCTGCATGCGTATTTATTGATTACAGTAATAGATACATATTATGAAGCTGTTCTAATTACTGCATTTCTCTTTCCATATTATTACTATCACAAGTATCTTGCAAATTTTCTTATACACAGGAATTGGAGAACTTTCATGATAAAAGGCACTATTTAGGTTATTTTTATTATTTGCTTACACTTAATACTCATATCATCTTGCAGGCAGCAGTGTGACAGACTTACTACTTCTTGCATAGGACAGTCAGAAAATGTAAGGACTCCTACCCTTCCAAGATTAGGAAAATTACATGGAAGAAACTGTGACTCCATGATTCAGAGTTGTACTTCCTCCCACAATTTTGTAGTTAATATACCTTATATTATATTAATTAATCCTAATGCATATTATCAAGTTTTATAACAAGATTATAGAAAATTAAGAAAATTATTCTTGCTGATTTTCATGTGATCAAGATTTTACCCCAAAAAGATAAAAGCTATATTTAGACTGAGCAATATGTCTTGGACAATATATCTGAGGATGGATAAGCATTTGAAACAGAATTTTATAATTTAAAAAACTTTTTCCACCTTGTACAATTGCTAATCTCTGCAATCTTAACGTTGTGCAGCATGTTAAGTTTGCTGGATATCAGGAAATTTGGGGAAACATGAATTCTTTATGTTTATTACATTTAATCTTCTCACCCTAACCCAAGACTAAAAAATTAAAAACCTCAAAGTTAAGGCAAAGAAATTTATGCTCTGCAGTAAGATGTGAATAGAAAACATGGTAAGGGTAGGTCCTGATATCCCTCAAACCATAGGATTTTCAAGCGTCACAGAGTTCTAATGATCAGTAAGTAGCAATGGAGAAATCATTTTTGTCTCCAGAAAACAGAGGTTTAGAGCATGGTGCTAATAACACCAAGATTGCAGGTTTGATTCCCCCACTTAAGAGTTAGACTTGATGATCCTTGATGGTCCCTTCCAACTGTGAATACTCTGAATTCTGTGAAGAGGTTCGGAATAGGAACTGACAGAAGTCTGTCTCAGACTCTACTTGTCTAAATGAGATTATTCATAAACATAGCCAGTTTGAATTCCCTGGCTTAATCCACTTTTGGGTGGAGTCAAGTACATAGTTACAATAAATTTGTTAAACTTTCAACATGCACAATCTGTCAGCTCACTGATGCCTGAAGGCCTGTCTGGAGAGAAGGTTTAATACTTTGATTTAATGTAGTATCAAGTCAGGAGGAGACAACAATCCTCTTGCCACATTTGATTCAAGTTTATATACGCAACCTGTATAAATACATCTATTTCACTGAATAACTTCCATTGTATTTTAAGGTATTCCCTACATGGTATAATTTTAAATAGAAGATGTGGGTTTCCGTTATGCCAAACATAACGAAATCCTGATAAGAAATGCATTAAATATGAAGTTCATGTCACACTGATTTGGACTTTGGTGCTTCTTGTCTACTAAATAATCAGTTTTTCAGTTTATTAACAGATTTGCCTATTGTACTTCATTCTCTCTACAACTCTATTTGCAGTAGTGTAGATCCATTGTTCCAAATCAAATTAGACTAAGTATATTAATTACTTACTGGTTTGTGTCAGGCATTTCTTTTTTATTTGTCCGGAAATCTAATAGTAAATAAATGCACAATAGTCAATTATAGTGATTGACAACCTTATGAATAAGGAGAAACATAATTTGAGACTTTATTCTAACAATAATTTTCCATAGATATGCACTAAATATTGTTCTTTGATCTCCCTCTGCTTGAAAACACCTATAGACCACTGAGCACATTCATCTTCAAAATTCCAGTGTAATCTATTAAAAAAACATTGTAACTCAGCATGATATTTTGAGCATAAAAATCATAGTACAGATCAGAAGTGAAGTGAGCTGAGTGTGAAGACAGGGCACTGTTACATGGACAGAAAAAATGTAGCTGTATCAATTATGACAAAATTTAGGTGAAGCCTGAATATCATTCCACCCATTGGATTTTCAGCACTAGAATTAGAACACCTCCAAAACTCCTCCAAATTTAGATCCCATGATGATTTTCAAGCCCCTAGAACATAATGAATCACATAATAGGCTGGATCATCAGCTCCTGTACTTGGTAAATCTTTGCTGAAGCCAACTAGTTAATTCACCATACTACCAAGAACAGTGATTGTCTGAAGTACAGGTTGGTTTACAAACACGGTTTTCTGTGATTTAAAGGAAAAAACATAAGCCAAAAAAGCAAAATTTAGTTTGCAGTACAGTCAAAAAATAGTTGTTAGGTGTGTCCAAAAATATTTATCTCTTATAGGAGATAGAGATCTAAAATAAGTCAATTTTGTATAGTAGCCAAGATTTCTGTTATGCTGAGGCAGTGATTCAACATTCAACCAGGAGAATTGAAATAGGTTTTAACAGGTCTGGACAAGGTTAATAAATTAGCCTGTTTCTTCTGGAAGATGAAAGTGTGCAGTCTACATGAACACTGCCATAAAATTAGTCTCTCTTGTAGAATCTGTTTGCAACAATAATTCCCACAAACCATAATTCCTATAGGCCCTCACAGTGAGGTGGTATCAGAGTATGGGTTTGTGTGACTAAAGGCTCCTTTTTTCTGCATATAATGTAGTAGTAATAGTAATACTAGGGGTTTTTTTGTGCTGCAGACCTCTTCACAACTGATTCCAGATGACTCTATTAGTGAAACTTGGAAAAAATAGTTGGATTAACCATGCTAACAAACTAGCAACTATCCAGCCAAATAGGGATGTAATATAAAAGAGATTTGAATGAATATGAGATAGTGACACAGTTTACTTTTAAAAACAACTTAATTATGTGTTCAATTTTTAATCATTTTTAATCGAGATGTGAAAGGAGATCTGATGAATAGGCACAGCAGTTACCTCATATAAAAAGGCTACATCTGGTTACTCATGTTCATGACAAACACAAACTTCAACTCATTAGATGACCCCTCTGAAGATGGCAGGACCACACAATGCATAAGTAAGCATGAGCAAGGGCAATTTAGCCTTAGCAAACAAAAAAAGACAATTATTTCATTTCAATGAGTCAAATCTAGCTGCACTCAGAAAAAAAATTCCACTAACACAGTGGAATTTTCCTTGAGTAAAGAGGCAGCATTTGGTTAAACTGAAAACCAGTTTAGATCCTAGAGGGAACAAGCTGGGACCCTTCATCTCACTGTCAGAGATCCTAAACATTTAAGGATTTCCAGGATTTGTAAATGCTTCACGAATAATGTAGGCCACCCAAATTCTTATGAGTATTAAATAGCAAAAGGAATTTGTAAATAGAATACTGATTTGGAAATATATCAGTAACTGGTTTTTAAGATTAATTCACCATCTCCACTGGAAAAGTCAAAGATGTCTTTAACTATGGTGCCAACCACTTAACACATAGTTGGCTTTGCATGTGCACATTATTATCTTCTTTCAAGTCCATAAATTACATCCTACTCCCAGTATTCAACTGGCATTGGATGAAGCTATAATTCTAAGAGAAGTAGTTTTACAGAATTAGTCACTTTTTTTTTCTTTTTTCATATACTTTTGGAACTGACTTCATATGGAGCAACAACCAGAACATTTATGATTGCAATTTAAGCTGCAAAAGCTTTAATTTTGCATAGAACAATGGGAGATTTAGCTCACTGGGTGTTACTTGTTTCAACTTTCTTGAATGAACATCATTAGACTGAGACAGCCCTGAAGGAATGTAAGTGTGTGGTTCCAGAAAAACTGTGTTGAAAAGTTTGCAAGATTGAAGATGACATGAAGCTGAGAGGTGCACAAAAGAAGAATGGGATGCCATCCAGAGGGACCTGGACAAACTTCAGAAGTGGGCCCATGAGAATACAATGAGGTTCAACCAGTCCAAGTGCAAAATGTTGCACCTGAGCTGGGGCAATTCCCAGACATTAGTACAGAGTGGGAGATGAAGTCATTGAGAGCAGCCCCGCCAAGAGGGATGAAAAGCTGGACGTGAGCCAACAGTGGGTGCTTGCAGCCTATACGTCAGCTGCATTATGGTCTGCATCAAAAAAAAAAAAGTAGTGTGGCCAACAGGCTGAGTGAGGTGATTCTTTTTGTCTACTCTGCCCTCATAGGACCTAACCTAGAGAACTGCATCCAGCTCAGGGGCTCCCAGCACAAGGAAGACGTGGACCTGTTGGACCGGAGTCAGGGGAGGGCCACAAAGATGATCAGAGGATGAACCTCTCCTGTGAACATGGACTGACTGAACTGGAGTTATTCAGCCTGGAGAAGAGAAGGCTCTAGGGAGACCTCATTGCAGCATTCCAGTACTCGAAGGGGGCTTATAAAGAAGACAGAGAGCGATATTTTACATAGACACATAGTGATAGGACAAGGGGGAATGGTTTTAAACTGAAAGAAGAGAGATTTAGATTAGATATAAGGAAGAAATTCTTCATTATGATGATGGTGAGGCACTGAAATAAGTTGCCCCTCTGGGTAGGTCCTACCCCTGGCAGTGATCAAGGCCAGGTTGGAAGGGGCTTTGGGCAACTTGATCTAGTGGGTGGCATTCCTGCCCATTGCAGGATGATTGAAACTGGGTAATCTTTAAGGTCCCTTCCAACCCAAGCCATTCTGTGAAGACGTGAAAAATGTGCTCTACACGAGGGAGAATTGCCCTACCTGGAACCTCTGGCAGAGAGCACCAGGGGACACTCAAGGTTGACCCCCTAGGCTTTTGGATTTAGGGACACAGAAGATGTGAAGCCCGCTATTCTCCAACTGAAAAAGATTTACTGTAGCTTAAGAAGGGGTTAAAGTTGCTTTGGAAATGATTGGCACTGAAGCACAGCTCCGCTTGTCACCTGGCTTGTCTGCGCTGGGATAGATGTTAAAACGGAGCATCTCCACTACACATTATGCAACTAATCCTACATGAAGTGGATCGAACTGGTCACACAACAAGCTCAAATAGGAAGCCCTAGTCATGCAGATGCCTTGGAAGTGATCAGGGACTGGAAGGAAGCCAAAGACTTTGGAATGTCACCAGAGGACATCACCAGGTCCTCAGGAGGACATGCTGAAGAGGCCCCACTGTAAAATAAACTACCAGAAAGTGAGAAATAATATGCCTTTTTACTTTTTGCCTGCTGTATTGTAGAAAAGCATCAGAGATGGAAAGCAGCTGTATGGAATCCCTAGGACAAGTCACAGAAACTGGTGATGGAGAAGGTGACTCGAGTCAGTTTGCAGAGGTGAAAGCTATCCAGCTGGCTTTAGAAATTGCTGAATGAGAAAAATGGCCATTACTTTAACTGTATACTGACTCATGGATAATGACAAATGCCCTGTAAGCATTTGGTTGGTCATCAAGGAGGAGATGCAACATACAGATGGGCTCATGGTTCTGGGGTGGACTTAACCATGGACACTGTTGTACAGGTTATCCATGAATATGAAACATGCACTGCAATTAGGCAAGCCAAGCATTTAAACCCTCTCTAGTATGGAGTACAATATAAATATATTGTAATAATACAATATGTAAAATAAAATATAAATATAGGTAGGCCTGGCAGATTGACTCTACCATGCTCCCACAAACCCACCAAAGCAAGTTCCTTGCACATGTACATGCAAAGGTGGAAATAACCACTGGATGGCTGGAAACATATCCCATGTCTCCTGCCTCTGCCCAGAATACTTCTCCAGAAAGAACTGGGTCAGACAGCAGATCTCATTTCCAAGATAACCTGATAGACGCTTGGGCCAAGGAACATGGCACTGAATGGGTATGTAAATCTCGTCCCCTATCATACACCGAGCTCTGGATAAACAACAATGCAACAGTCTGTTAAAGACTACATTGAGAGTAATAGGTGGTGGGACCTTCAAACATTGGGATGCACCATTTAGCAAAAGCCACCTGGTCAGTCAACACTTGGGGATCTGCCAGTCAGGCTGGCCCTGCCTAATCAAAACTTCTATGTACGGTAGAAGGGATGAGAGTTCCTGTAGTGCACACTAAAAATATCCTGGAGAAAACAGTCTGGGGTACTCCCGCCTCAGGCAGTTGCAAAACCATTCATGGGATTGCTTCTGTTGAAGGACCTGGGTGCACTTAGTGGATAATGCAGAAGGATCAGGAATTCTGGATGTGGGCCTCAAAGGGATTCAATTTTGGATGAGAGTAATCAAAAAATTAAATTGAAGGACACATGTAACACTTCTATGGCAGCTATATGCCCATTATCACACTGGGTGCCTTGTGGCATCCATTTCTGCTACATCATATCTAATGATCTGACCCTGATACCAGTCTGATCAACACATTAAAGAATGAAGTTTGAGGAAACCAGGCAACTACAGTAGTGATGGAATCAGAATGCACTTCAGCATGCAACAATCCACACACCATCTGTCTGAAAGACTGTTATGAGAAATAGAGCTCAAGGTCATGGACTAAATAAACTCAATGGACTTTTTTAGGAATGGTCTATAGACTAAGGGAATAATATCTGTCTGTATATTTATCAAAAGATAGAAAAGGTTATGGAGTATTGGGTAATTTGGGAAGTTGCATGACGTAAACAGTATAGAATAAGGGGCAGGTACTGGTTTCATCTAGGATAGAGTTAATTTTCCTTTTAGGAGCTGGTACAGTGTTTTGGATTCAGTATGAGAATACTGTTGATATCAGATATTTTAGTTGTTGCTCAGTAGTGCTTACTGTAAGCCAAGGACTTCAGTTTCCCACACTGTCAGCAAGCAGGTACACAAGCTGAGAGCATGGCCAGGACAACTGATCCGAACTAGCAAAAGTAATATTCCATACCATAGAACATCATGCCTAGTATATAAACTAGGGGGAGTTGCCCAGAACAGGGGATAATAATGGCTTAGGGGTTGGCTGGGCTTTGATCAATATGGGGTGAGCAGCTGTACTGAGCATCCCTTCTTTTACTTTGGTTTAATCTCTCTCTGTCTCTGTCTCTCTCTTTGTCCCTCATCCCTCTCCTTCTTATTGCTATTATTGTTGTTCTTATATCTTACATTGTTTCAACTACTGAACTATTCGTATCTCAATCTGTGGGTTCTCATCCTCACCCAGGGGGATGGGGTGGGGCAAGGCAGGGGGAGGGGGATGGAGTGGGAAGTGAGGGAAGTGAGCAGGGAGCTGCATGGTACTTAGCATGGTACTTACCACTTACATGGTAAGTTTCAAAAGTTGCTTTGAGGTTAAACTATAACATCCACCCAAAATGTATTACACTTTTCCCTGTTGTGTTGCATTGTATTTTCTCAGTTCCTCCAATATGGGAGAGTTAAATTGTAAGGTTCCTTGACTATCTCTGCAGTTCCTTCCATGAACAAATATCAGATACAATTTCCAAAAAGTTAGTCTCTAGTTCAATGTCTGGCTATTAATTGAAGAGTGAACCCAGGACAGACCTATGTGAATACTAAACTATTGCTAACTACTCACATCTAATTGTTCAACAATAATCTTTTTATGTGTCTTGCACAGAAATTTAATTGATTACATACTTTTCTTATAACAAAAAACCAAAAACAAATCACCAAACAAAACAAAACAAAACAAAAAACACTACCAAAACCACAATATCTTTTACTTTTCCTTCTCCTACAAGCCTACCATTCTATTCAAGAAAAAAATCAGACTTGACATAATTTTGCCTGTGTATCTTCTTTGTTTCCTGTCAGGTAATGACAAGGAATTCATCTGATTGCTCTTCCAGTATTTTTTGTGTGAACCAAAGTAAACAGATTAACCTATATAATCCTATGGGCCCTCTCTGTCTTTCCATTCCTCAAATGAATTTAATTGAATTTTTTTTACTGTGGAGAAAATAGTCCATTTGCGATAAGGTTTAAATTTTGTTTTGAATTTTAAGGGAAACATTTAAATTTCTTGATTCAAAATAACTTCTGTTTTAAAACTTGTTGTTTTGGTGGATTGTTGTGGATTTTTTTTCCCTACATCATGAAAATAGTAATTAATAAAAAGTATTTAAAAATTTGCTCCTGGATCTGAGACACTTTTTTCTCAGGGCCAGAGTACACTTTTTATTTGAGAAAAACTAGTGTTTATAATTAAATGTTCAGTTTATTGAAAAAAACCCCTCAAGTTATTATGTTTCAGACTGACCAAAAATAGCTTGTTTTGTTTGGTTTATTATTAATTATAGGTAAACAATAATTACTAAATTCCATGAAGCCTGAGTCTTAAATACAAGGTCTTGAATATATAACTTCTACAATGCTTTCTTAGGACCGAATATCTGTAGTTCATCTCAACAAGTAGCATACATATTTGATTTCTAGAAATTAATCTCGTTGCATTAGTGTAAGATTCAGAAGAATATGGCTTCCTTTTCCTAAAATTAAAAACAAGGACATTTTATCATGATAAAGTATTCCTTGCTTTACAATATTACTCTGAGTCAGAACTTCATTTCAATCTAAGCCATATTCATTATCAAGTTTTGCATCTGACCCATTTGTCACTCTAAACCAACAGAAAATATTATACATATACGTATTAGTATACAGTTCACTGATACATTTTGTTTTGTAAATGCCTAATGAATTTTCCAGTATTTTAGAAGCATTTATATTATTATGGACTTTAGATGTGTGTGACCACGCAGGGATTGTTTGGAATTGAAGACGACCATCCCTTCCTACAAGAGTGTTTGTGATACCAACATAGCATTATTTGTGGTTAATTCAAAAACGTGTGACTCTGGTTCACATAATCTAGTTTCAAACACACAAAGAAACTAACACAGTTGCATATAACATCAGGCAAATCAAGTTCTTCACATTGCTTACCTTAGATAACATCCCAGTCTTACGTGAGGTTTCTGAAGTTCACTAAATACCACTGTGAATCTAGGCAAAAGTTTTCCATTTGTACTTCAGTTTGGCAGCAAAGCCCAAAAGAGAGCAGTATTATGTTGTCACAGTGTTTTGGCCACCGAGAAGCTGAATCTCACTCAACAAACTTTCAAAGGTCTGTATCATAGTCTATCAGTTAGTTCATGGTTATTAACCGTCAGCTCTAAGTGGGCACAGTAAGCCTAAGGAAACAAGAGTGTGAACATGTTTAAAAGTTGCATCTGTGTGTGTTGTAATCTCCATGTTATCCTGAATGAAAGCATAAAAACATCAGTCTTATATGCAGGCATATAAAAGAGCAAGATATAGTAGTTTCAGTCCATGGGCTGTAGATGATTTGGGTTTGCCCTTTCAGTTCTGCTTAACTCTAACTTCCATGCCATGAACACATACCTATGTGTTTAAACATTTGTAAAAAGGCTATCCTTGGAAAAATCCTGAGTGCTATTCAGAATGAGTGCTGTATCAAGAGAAAGAAAAAAACAAAAGCTACACTTTGATTAAATAATCAACCAAATGAATTGTTTTTTCACCAAATTGTTAGATATATTTATTTTCCCATTTTGTTTGTTCATCAAATCCCCAGAAATTTGGGCAAAATGCATACACATATTTTTTAAATAAATAGTTGTGAGGAACTCTCATGAAAGCTGTGTTTCCATCTAAAACATACATTTCAAAGTATGCAATAAATATCCAGAAGAACAGAAAGGAAAGATGAATGAAAGTAAAATAAAAGTGTTGAAGAGCAAAACAGCCATATTGTTTGGTGATAGCTCCAGGAACAGAACCTATGCCTCCCAAGTCTGGGTCCAAGCATTTTCTGATATAATTTCATGTAAAAATATGTCACTGTCATTGTAGCTGTAAAGTTCTTGCTTAGTTGCACTCTGTATAATGATACAAACAGAAATGTTTGTTCTGGAACAGTTTGGGGACAAAATGCAAGGTGATTTTATATATAAAATCTATATGATGTAAAGGTAGATGGAGAATATATTTTAGTGATGTTTATGAGAAGAAGCTGAATTTTCATTGATCAAGAAATATGAGCAAGTTATCATTTTTTGTGTCCTTTCTCACTATACTGTAACAGATTACAGGTGAATGACCCAGCATATATAAAATATTCTCACTGACATCTATACTTACACTTATTCACAGTTTTTTCCCTTCTCTTTTAAGCACAAGTTAGTATTGTTTTGGAACTGGCTAAATTGTATTGTTTTAAGAAACTGGACTGTGTATGAAAATTCTGGAAGATCATAATGCTGAGATAAATTCCATGCTGCATTGTGCATATTTAGTCTTTTGATTTAACATTGTAGAAGGGAACTTTAAAGGAAATATTTTAAGGTAGAATTATTTGATATGTACTGCTGAGAACTAAAAAAAAATCCAATAAGGAACCACTCTTTTACTCACTAATTCATTCTCTATATTAATATTGGCTTAATATTAAACATTAGCTCTTTCAGACAGTGATATTTTGTAGACATAGTCTCTAATTGGAATGAAAGTTCATAATCATGACATGCATGTCTTTTACTCCCTCTTTAAAACGATGAAGCATACTACATAACTACGTTTTGACACACCTAGTCTTATTCTTGCATTATAAATAGTTCTATGAAAACAAACAAACAAAACAAAACAAAACAAAACAAAAGAAGAACCAAGATAACATTCTGAAAGGAATCATTAAAGCCTTACGCAGCCATTGTGACTCAGGAAACCTCTGGACTATCTTGAATTGTTCATTATAGACTTTCTAAACACAGTATTTTTCCATGTTGAAACACATTGTTTTGGATACTGCCAAAAGAGCTCAGAAAAGAGCTTGGTTATTTTAGATAAATACCTGTAGGAATAAATGCATTATTTAAATAAAAAGAGTAACTTACATGAATCTTCTCTTGTGACAGCTGCAGATTTCCATAGCTGAACAAGAACAGGAATGAATGACTTAAGTCTGAGATAAAATTCATTTTAAATCTTACAAAAGACAAGACATTTACCTCTTCAGTTAACTAGCATCTTAAATCAGATCCTTTATGGTTATCTTACACAGTTATAGATATGTAGTATCTATGAACTGTATATATACTGTACACATATGTAATACATACTACATATATGAACAAATCATATATGAAGACTTTGTAAGTGCAAATATAAAGACTACTGGATTCTAAATACTGTTATGGAGAAGAATAAGATAAAGATTTCAGCAGATAATCAGAATTTCATCATGGACAAAATTTTTGTAACCATGTATCTTTAACAGATTTAAGCCTTGTGTGAAAGCATGTAGACTAAATGATGGTTTTAATATAATTTGGAATGGGGTTGCTTTGAAGCAAGAAATGGTTTAAAAGGGCTTCCATGAATCTTTCAAAAAAAAGTAAGAATCCAAAACTTGCAAAGTGCTACTCTGAGGTTCCTTCATTTTGATAAATGTCTCTCAGAAGGTCATCAGACATGCATATTATTGCCAGGTCACTCAAAACCGATTTATACTTTAGAAATCCCATTCCATATCCAGTTCCCTCTCCTTGCGTTGCTTTTTCTCCTGGTGTTGAACAAAGTGATGGCAGACATTCAGAGAGACAAAATTAGGGAAGCAAATAGAAAATTCCCATTTGATATTTTGAATATAATGGGAAATAAACTCTTGTCTCTACTGGGAACTCATAAAGGTTTGGAAGAAATGAGTCATTATGGACTTCACTGTAGATAAAATATGTGTTATGGTTATCAGCCCATGGGTTTGTTGTCATGTATTTTGGTAGTGACTCCTATTAATTCAAGTAAACAAATAAACCATTTCCTTTCCCAGTGTTGTAAGCACTGGAATAAGTTTAATACAAGCTCCAGTATCTGTATTGATTGCATTTTATTTGGTTGGACACTGTAACAGGCTCCCCAGGGCAGTGGTCATGGCCCCAAACCTGCCAGAGCTCAAGGAGCACTTAGACAATGTTCTTGGGCACAGAGTGGATTTGTTGGGGAGTCCTGTGCAGGGCCAGGAGTTGGACTCAATGATCCTGCTGGATCATACCGAATCAGTATGTTCTGTGAACTAAAAATAAGTAAGCTCTATCAAGAGAATAGCTGGAGCTGGCAGCTCTAGTGAAACACATTCTACAGAAAGGAAAGTATGAGTGTTTGTATGTTGTTTTTCATGTTAACCCACTTGCATTCAGAAATTAATCGGTCCAATAAAAAAAAAGGAACTTTAAAAGAACATGGAACTGGATTT